>CM055901.1:67640239-67970904 GCA_029582155.1 Panopea generosa
AGTATTGACTCGTACTACCTAAGTTTCTCCCTCAGTGCATTTTCCTTCAAAGAGTATTTGACTCGTACTATCTAAGTTGCTCCTTCAGTGCATTTTCCTGCCAAGAGTATTTTACTCTTACCATCTAAGTTTCTCCCTCAGCGCATTTTCCTGCCAAGAGTACTTGGCTCGCTCGTATTACCTAAGTTTTTCCCTCAGTGCATTTTCCTGCCAAAAGTATTTGACTCGTTCTATCTAAGTTGCTCCCTCAGTGCATTTTCCTGCCAAGAGTATTTGACTCGTTCTATCTAAGTTTGTCCCTCAGTGCGTTTTCCTGCCAAGAATACTTGGCTCGCTCGTACTACCTAAGTTTCTCCCTCAGTGCATTTTCCTGCCAAGAGTATTGACTCGTACTACCTAAGTTTGTCCCTCAGTGCATTTTCCTGTCAAGAGTACTTGACTCGCTCGTACTACCTATGTTTGTCCCTCAGTGCATTTTCCTGCCAAGAGTATTTGACTCGTACTATCTAAGTTTCTCCCTCAGTGCATTTTCCTGCCAAGAGTATTTGATTCGTACTACCTAAGTTGCTCTCTGAGTGTAACTTTCCGTGTCAAGTGAATAAGTATCGTTTTTTAGAACCAGCTATGTCTAAGTGCTATATCGAGGGATAAAGGCAAAACTGGTGTAACTCAATAAGACTAAGAAGGTTGATAGACTAGTTTTACAGTATGTCCCCGATTTATGTATATAGTCAGATTCTCAGTCACCTTCTCATTGGCAGCAAGACAATCGCAGCCTCTGTGAACCGTTTTGAACAAAAAATCAGGATATTTTTCAGCGCAAGCATTTTTAATTGTCCTATCGTCACTCAAAAATGGACACAACTCCGTAGAAGACGTTAAAAAGATGGATCACGTTTGTTTTGGCGGTCACGTGCATAATGCTAATGCTCAAGTGTTCTTGTTAAGGTCAAATACCACCAATCGTAAATCAATTTCAGGACACTAGGTTATCAAGGGATGGGACTGTCCAAACTTTACATATTTATATTTATAATCTCTGAGAGGTAATAAATATTTGAAATTAAAACAAAACTGTCGTAAACTGAAGTTCACATGTATACGTTAACTAATATATTTGGCAATTGTACGTAGGTCCTCCGTTCTTCGTTCTTTATTGACCAATTTCGGATGTAAATAAATAATTTAAATCGGGCAATTTCTACGCCATCTATATAGTATACAGTGATTTTTTGTTCGTGTTTTTGTGATAATGGTATTTTCAACATATTGCTGGTTACGTCAGGCTTCCAGTTTTAATGGTGGAGGTTGTTGTTGTTGCTGCTGCTGCTGCTGTTGCTGTTGCTGTTGCTGTTGCTGTTGCTGTTGCTGTTGCTGTTGCTGTTGTTGTTGTTGTTGTTGTTGTTGTTGTTGTTGTTGTTGTTGTTGTTGTTGTTGTTGTTGTTGTTGTTGTTGTTGTTGTTGTTGTTAAGCTTCGCTTTCAACAACTTTTCAGTCATTTTGCGACGGTGTCTACTTGAGACCTTTTTTTTGAGTATCATGCCGCAAACATATGGTGTGATACGCAATCCAGTAACATTACACTGACACCGGGCCGATCCGACCTAGAACTATCCTCTAAATGTTGAGTGCCAAGCGAGGAAGCGTCTAGGACCATTTTTTAAGTCGTTGTATGACCCGACCGGGAATCGAGGCGGACGCTCAACCGCTAGACCACCGCTGCGATTTACAAATAAAATGAGAAAATGCAATATGAAATATTCATTAAACGTTTTACCTAAGAGCAGATAGAAGTAAGTTTGTTTTTGGTTTTTCGTCTTTCGCTATTCACATTATGTGACTCTTCACTATTGGAGGTAATTATAGTTATGGTTAGGGTAAGTTTCAATCTGAGAACCGAAAAACGAAAAATGAAAGACGACTTACGAACTCAGTTTTTCACCTGATGGGTTATGTATGTGCTTAACATGGAGTGTTGATAAATTTCAGTAAAACCTGCGTAAGTGGTCACCTCTATTAAGTAGCCACGTTTGTTATTTCTCATTGATAAGCTTTCAGAGCAAATTAATCTGTATAAAGCAACAACTTGTCTTAAAAGGCCACTGTTGCTTCTTCTGTTGATGGCTGCTTAATACAGGTTTGACAGTACACAGCATCCTGTCCAATTTTTAATACAGAGATGTAAGATAGCAAATATGCTATCCCTGGTCGAATCATACCAAATACTTAAAAATGGTACCAGAAGCTTGGATCCCAGCATTAAGAAGATAGTTCCAGGTCTGGTTGGTCCGGTGTCAGTATAATGTGACTGGGTGGGGTATCATACCATGTGTCTGCAGCATGGCACTCCAGTGTGGCAGCGCTCAGAATACTGTCTCAAGTAGACACCGTCGCGATAAGTCTGATTCCTTTTTAAAAGCGACGCTAAACACCATATAACAACAACAACAACAACAACAACAACAACAACAACAACAACAACAACAACAACAACAACAACAACAACAACAACAACAACAACAACAAGATGACGTATATTATATGATATTAAAATACCGGGTTTACACATTTATGCAGAACCTTCGTTCCGTTTCTATTTTTGCAATATTAATAACTCTGTATGCGGTGGCAATGTGTCCTATTTAGGGCATTTTCGGTAATCTATGACAAAATTTAACTTATTTATTATTTTATTTTACATCGATTGTGAAATATGATCTTACAACTTAGACAAATCACGCCTAAAGTCTTCCTGGGTAGAACCAGTACCAAACATATGTGGACAAAGTGTCTTGCTCGAGGACCTTTCACATGGCCGTGACGGAGAATCGAACCCACGACCCTATGACAAAAGCGAGAAAATGTAGTTTAATTTCGTCTGTTTTTATTGGTAAGATAGAAAAGTATCCAAGGAAATGTTAATCAGTGTCTGAAGTGTTTTACTTATATTTTCTTCTACTAGTGTGATATAACTAGCGCAATACCACTAGTTTTATAAAATATGTCATGATAAATAATATATGTCTATATTACCGATAAAACTGCATCTAGTATTGCCACCCACTCTGTTTTGCTGTAATAACTAATAACTAAAAATGATGGTAAATTTTATGTCAATGAAACAAATATCAAATGAACACGAGTTTATGCGCAGCTATACGCGCGAAAGTAATGCGCGTGCCATTCGCGCAGTAATTTACTAATTTAAAGGATTTTAACATATTTTGCGAACGGCGAGATGAAATGGACACACGGTGATGTTGAAATCGATTTTACACGTGTTTAAGCATAAAATCAATTTTCACATCCATGATCGAAGATCTATGATTTATCCTTAGGAATTACTATATAAAAAGTCATATTAAAGGGAATATAGTTATCAGTGGTTTTCAAGAATTTTAAATTGTTAACCAATATAACATGTCTATGTATACTCACTGACCCCATATTTTCAAAAATATATTTAGTAAAACATGCCAAAATAATAACTTAGGATACGCGGCTAGGTTAGACTAAAATAAATATCCCGCTTAAAATTGAAAATATTTTGTAACGTATAAAGTGAATTCATTTTGATGTCGATTTGATCCGTTATGCAAGTTTTCACGTTTTAAGCATTATTTCATCTAAGAAAGAGTCCGAATGGCGAAGGGAAGGTCACCAAGCAGTATGTAAGTGCTGTCTATTTTTAGAGTTAGGCTTTCATTTCAAGTTTACCACTCCAATTTAAATATCGATGAGTAACATTTAAACATGAGTAAAAAGTTTCTCAGACAAAAAAACTTTTGCTAAAAAAATTATCTTTTATTTTGTACTTTATTCATAATTCTGAACATTGAACATACAACATATTTTGAAAATCAGCCTAAAATGTTAACACTACCCGTGACGTCACTGTATATTTGTTTGACACATTAAATCCATCAATGTAGGTTAAAATTTTGATTTATTAACGTCATAGTTTATTACGGGGTATTTGAACATTTTATACTTCTAGCCCTCTCCGATGATTATCTCAACGAGCACTTGTTTTGTGGCTCACTTATTCAGAGCCACGTGATGCACTTAAAATATTGCGGTGAGCATGTCAATCTAAAGATCACGACTGTTCGTGTTCCGCATTGTAAACTGGCCTATCTCCAAACATAAAGATGAACGTCGGTGCTATCAAGCTACGGAATGCCAACGGGGTCAAAATTCTTCTTGTTAAATGCTTAATTCTGAATTATAGAAAAGTTCAATTGATTATGCGAAATGTTTAATGCTTTATTCCTTTTTCTTAATGCCAAATGATTAGTATAAAATTCTTAATGCCTAATTATAATTGTTTGATTATTGTTTTATTTTTAATTTCTATTTCTTACTTCTAAATGATAAATTCTTCATGCCAAATGATTAATTATTTGTTATTTCTATATATTTTGAATTGAGATTACTAAGGTGTTGACTCTTAATTCCCAATACGTAATGTGTAATTCTTATGTTAATTGTTATTACTGTCTTGTGTCGGAACAAAATTAGAAATCACCATGAATTGTAGGATACAACAATCTTAGCTAAATTTAATTGAAATTTTAATTGCATCACTCCCTACCATAACTTTTTCAAATGATCAAAAGAAGCCGTTAAGGCATTTTTTGTAAAAGAATACGAATTTTGCTTGATAACTTCATAGCATCGATGGTTCGTCTCTATACAGTGCCTGCGTTCGTCTTTATTTTGTGTGTTTTTTTTCAAGAATTATAAGGAAAATTATCTGAAAAATAGTTAGATCCATCTGCAGTGTGTACTTTTCTCTGTCTACACCATTACACACCAGTAAGTCACGTGAGTTCGCCACAGTGACCACGTGTTCTTGTTGACTGATCCGGACGGTGCCAGCATGACGTTTGTAATCATTATAGATGTTTTCAAATTTGTGGTAGTGTGATAATACTGTATTTTCCGCAAGCTTGCGGCATACAATTTTAGGCAAAGAGAGAATATGTCCAATGTATATAAAAGTTTGTAATGTGTCGTTGAATTTGTTTTTTTAGAATTATTGAAGAAATATAATATTAGATCTTTTAATAACTCATGGTTTCGTAGGAAGTGCATTGCGCCGCGGCCATTCATGTCGTACCCGTATATAATGGGTACGTCTTTGTTTGTGGGTAGTATTCGGTTTACCGCTAGGAGTTTGGGTATATTTTAAGCTATATGATTAATTCGATTATATCGTCTAGTTACGCATACCGTTGTGTTACTAGTATCACTGGGTGGTGCTTACGCATTGACCTGTGTGCCAACGTATGAACTCCTGGATTTGTTACCGTTAGAGCTATTTTATATCGAACTATTTCCGTAGTCAGGAGTTCTGTCATCAAGTTTGTCTTTTCCGAAACAGCTTTTAAGCACAAAGCTTTGCATTGCTTTGTGTGGTTTGGTGTATCCAAGAGATTATACTGTCTCTTGTGTAATACTTGCAGTGACCAGGGCCTACATTCATCAATAATTCGACTCTGAGAATCGGACTCAGGCTCAAATCTACTGAGGCAAGTCTCCCCAATAAGCCACTCTTCCTACGTATGCTTCTTCTTTGATTTATTATAAAGCAAGTCTCTACTGAGGCACGTCTCCCCAACAAGCAACTCTTCCTAAGTATGCTTCTTCTTTTATTTATTATAAAGCAAGTCTCTACTAAAGCAGGTCTCCCCAACAAGCAACTCTTCCTAAGTATGCTTCTTCTTTGACTTATTATAAAGCAAGTCTCTACTGAGGCAGGTCTCCCCAACAAGCAACTCTTCCTAAGTATGCTTCTTCTTTGATTTATTATAAAGCAAGTCTCTACTGAGGTAGGTCTCCCCAACAAGCAATTCTTCCTAAGTATGCTTCTTCTTTGATTTATTATAAAGCAAGTCTCTACTGAGGCAGGTCTCCCCAACAAGCAACTCTTCCTAAGTATGCTACTTCTTTGATTTATTATAAAGCAAGTCTCTACTGAGGCAGGTCTCCCCAACAAGCAATTCTTCCTAAGTATGCTTCTTCTTTGATTTATTATAAAGCAAGTCTTTACTGAGGCAGGTCTCTCCAACAATCAATTCTTCCTAAGTATGCTTCTTCTTTGATTTGTTATAAAGCAAATCTCTACTGAGGTAGGTCTCCTCAACAAGCAACTCTTCCTAAGTATGCTTCTTCTTTGATTTATTATAAAGAAAGTCTCCACTGAGGCAGGTCTCTCCATCAGGCAACTCTTCCTATTTAGGCTTCTTCTTTGATTTATTATAAAGCAAGTCTCTACTGAGGCAGGTCTCTCCAACAAGTAACTCTTCCTAAGTATGCTTCTTCTTTGATTTATTATAAAGCAAGACTCTACTGAGGCAGGCCTCTCCAACAAGCAACTCTTCCTAAGTATGCTTCTTCTTTGGTTTATTATAAAGCAAGTCTCTGCTGAGGCAGGTTTCTCCAACAAGCAACTCTTCCTAAGTATGCTTCTTCTTTGATTTATTATAAAGCAGGTCTCTACTGAGACAGGTCTCCCCAACAATCAACTCTTATTAAGTATGCTTCTTATTTGATTTATTATAAAGCAAGTCTCCACTGAGGCAGGTCTCCCCAACAAGCAATTCTTCCTAAGTATGCTTCTTCTTTGATTTATTATAAAGCAAGTCTTTACTGAGGCAGGTCTCTCCAACAATCAATTCTTCCTAAGTATGCTTCTTCTTTGATTTGTTTTAAAGCAATTCTCTACTGAGGTAGGTCTCCCCAATAAGCAACTCTTCCTAAGTATGCTTCTTTTTTTATTTATTATAAAGCAAGTCTCTACTGAGGCAGGTCTCTCCATCAGGCAACTCTTCCTATTTAGGCTTCTTCTTTGATTTATTATAAAGCAATTCTCTATTGAGGCAGGTCTCTCAAACAAGCAACTCTTCCTAAGTATGCTTCTTCTTTGATTTATTATAAAGCAAGTCTCTACTGAGGCAGGTCTCCCCAACAAGCAACTCTTCCTAATTATGCTTCTTATTTGATTTATTATAAAGCAAGTCTCTACTGAGGCAGGTCTCTCCATCAACCAACTCTTCCTCATTAGGCTTCTTCTTTGATTTATTATAAAGCAAGTCTCTACTGAGGCAGGTCTCTCCAACAAGCAACACTTCCTAATTAAGCTTCTCCTCTGATTTATTATAAAGCAAGTCTCTACTGAGGCAGGTCTCTCCAACAAGCAACTCTTCCTAAGTATGCTTCTTCTTTGATTTATTATAAAGCAAGTCTCTACTGAGGCAGGTCTCCCCAACAAGCAACTCTTCCTAAGTATGCTTTTTCTTTGATTTATTATAAAGCAATTCTCTACTGAGGCCGGTCTCTCCAACAATCAATTCTTCCTAAGTATGCTTCTTCTTTAATTTATTATAAAGCAAGTCTCTACTCACCATCAAGCAACTCTTCCTAAGTAAGCTTCTTCTTTAATTTATTATAACGCAAGTCTCTATTCACCATCAAGCAACTCTTCCTATGTAAGCTTCTTCTTTAATTTATTATAAAGCAGGTCTCTACTGAAGCAGGTCTCTCCAACAAGCAACTCTTCCTAATAAATCAAAGGGGACGCTTAATTAGGAAAAGTTGCTTGTTGGAGAGACCTGCCTCAGTAGAGACTTGCTATATAATAAATCAAAGAAGAAGCTTTATAAGGAATAGTTGCTTGATGGTGAGTAGATACCGGCTTTATAATAAATCAAAGAAGAAGCTTAATTAGGAAGAGTTGTTTGATGGAGAGACCTGCCTCAGTAGAGATTTGCTTTATAATAAATCAAAGAAAAAGCTTAATTAGGAAGAGTAGCTTGATGGAGAGACGTGCCTCAGTAGAGACTTGCTTTATAATAAATCAAAGAAGAAGCTTTATTAGGAAGAATTGCTTGATGGAGAGACGTGCCTCAGTAGAGACTTGCTTTATAATAAATCAAAGAAAAAGCATACTTAGGAAGAGTTGCTTGATGGTAAGTAGATACCAGCTTTATAATAAATCAAAGAAGAAGTTTAATTAGGAAGAGTTGTTTGATGGAGAGACCTGTCTCAGTATAGACTTGCTTTATAATAAATCAAAGAAGACGTTTAATTAGGAAGAGTTGCTTGATGGAGCGACCTGCCTTAGTAGAGACTTGCTTTATAATAAATCAAAGAAGAAGCTTTATTAGGAAAAATTGCTTGATGGAAAGACGTGCCTCAGTAGAGACTTGCTTTATAATAAATCAAAGAAAAAGCATATTTAGGAAGAGTTGCTTGATGGTGAGTAGATACCGGCTTTATAATAAATCAAAGAAGACGTTTAATTAGGTAGAGTAGTTTGATGGAGAGACCTGCCTTAGTAGAGACTTGCTTTATAATAAATCAAAGAAGACGTTTAATTAGGAAGAGTTGTTTGATGGAGAGACCTGTCTCAGTATATACTTGCTTTATAATAAATCAAAGAAGACGTTTAATTAGGAAGAGTTGCTTGATGGAGAGACCTGCCTTAGTAGAGACTTGCTTTATAATAAATCAAAGAAGAAGTTTAATTAGGAAAAGTTGTTTGTTGGAGAGGCCTGCCTCAGTAGAGACTTGCTTTATAATAAATCAAATGAGAAGTTTAATTAGGAAGAGTTGCTTGATGGAGAGACCTGTCTCAGTATAGACTTGCTTTATAATAAATCAAAGAAGAAGCTTAATAAGGAAGAGTTGCTTGATGGAGAGACCTGCCTTAGTAGAAACTTGCTTTATAATAAATCAAAGAAGAAGCTTAATTAGGAAGAGTTGTTTGATGGAGAGACCTGTCTCAGTAGAGACTTGCTTTATAATAAATCAAAGAAGACGTTTAATTAGGAAGAGTTGCTTGATGGAGAGACCGGCCTCAGTAGAGACCTGCTTTATAATAAATAAAAAAAAACTTAATTAGGAAGAGTTGCTTGATGGAGAGACCTGTCTCAGTAGAGACCTGCTCTATAATAAATCAAAGAAAAAACTTAATTAGGAAGAGTTGCTTGATGGAGAGACCTGTCTCAGTAGAGACCTGCTCTATAATAAATCAAAGAAAAAACTTAATTAGGAAGAGTTGCTTGATGGAGAGACCTGTCTCAGTAGAGACCTGCTCTATAATAAATCAAAGAAGAAGCTTAATTAGGATGAGTTGCTTGATGGAGAGACTTGCCTCAGTAGAGACCTGCTTTATAATAAATCAAAGAAGCTTAATTAGGAAGAGTTGCTTGATGGAGAGACCTGTCTCAGTAGAGACCTGCTCTATAATAAATCAAAGAAAAGCTTAATTAGGAAGAGTTGCTTGATGGAGAGACCTGCCTCAGTAGAGACTAGCTTTACACCGAATCAAAGAAGATGCTAAATTAGGAAAAGTTGCTTGATGGAGAGACCTTCTTCAGTAGAGACTTGCTTTATAATATATAAATGAAGCTATATTAGGAAGTGTTGCTATTGGGAGAGACCTGTTTCAGTAGAGACCAGCTTTATCATAAGACGAATATTCATAGACTTGCTTTTATTTAAGAACCATGGTACCTGGTCCCCCTATGTGCACTTCTCTTGAGTCAAGTGAGGTGCACATAGTATTATCTGCAGTCCTGCAGGGGTATCATTGGGCACCACCCAACTCTATGTCGCCAGGTTTTGGGTTTCATTGGATTTGACAGGAATGGGTTAAGGCAGGAAGGGTAGGGA
Organism: Panopea generosa; assembly: GCA_029582155.1. Taxonomy (NCBI): domain Eukaryota; kingdom Metazoa; phylum Mollusca; class Bivalvia; order Adapedonta; family Hiatellidae; genus Panopea; species Panopea generosa. The sequence continues at coordinate 67,649,921 of CM055901.1, forward strand.
TTGATATGTGGAGGTTGGGGGTGGGGGTGGGAGGGAGGGGCGCGTAAGGACTAGGAAAAATAAATGCTTTATCGAACTTAATACCACCATTATTGTAGTACAAGTAGAACGGGTGACTAACTCTTTGATTTGCACCCGTGGGCGTGTTTATTTGCCCGTGTCAACACTGTCTTAGAACATTGGTGGTATTAAATTAAACAGTTGGCCGGGTGTCTTACTTTAAAAGTACGATGCACCCTTAAGGCATTCAACCGTTGAAACGTTTTAAATTAACGTAAGCATTTTTGGTGCCCAACTTGTTATGGGGGACAAGAAAATAAACACTTAACGCACAAAGGCAGACATTTATTGCATTTCTATACAAGATATAGAGGATTTACAAGACATTTCAGTTAAATTCAAGGTATCCTCTTCTTCATCTGGATGTATCCTTCAAGCAACTCTTCTTCATCAGGGTGTATCCTTCAAGCAACTCTTCTTCATCAGGGTGTATCCTTCAAGCATCTCTTATTCATCAGTGTGTATTCTTCAAGCAACTCTTCTTCATCTGGAGGTATCCTTCAAGCAACTTTTCTTCATCAGTGTGTATTCTTCAAGCAACTCTTCTTCACCAGGGTGTATCCTTCAAGCAACTATTCTTCATCTGGATCTATCCTTCAAGCAACTATTCTACATCTGAGTGTATCCTTCAAGCAACTCTTCTTCGTCTAGGTAATCCTTCAAGCAACTTTTCTTCATCTGGGTAAATCCATAAAGCAACTCTTCGTTATGCTCTTCTGAAGCATATCTCTTCTTCAGCTGAAGCAACACTTCTCAACCATCTAATCTAACCCCCTAGTTAGTTCTTAAGCAGATCTGTTCTTCAGCAGGCGAATTCTTTAATCTTCCACTAGAGCAGGGCTATGTTTCTCCAGCAGGACCCCACCCCCTCCCTCTCTATCTTCATATTAAGCAATTAAAAACTCAGTAAACCATGGATGTAACCAGTCATGTTCAACCCTAATTCAAAAACAGATAAAACTTTTAAAGCATGTCTCTCCCTCACTACATTAAAATGACTTACCTCTACTTCTTCTGAAGCAGATCTCTTCTTCCGCCTACATTTAAAGCAGATATATTTCCAAAGCACATCTCTTCTTATAGACCTTTAATCTGTGTTTCTGTGGATAACTTTTAAAGCAAGTCTCTCCCTCAAGCACATCTCTTTTAAGAGCCATCCAGTCTTGGTTCTTTAAAGCAAGTCTCTTTTTAGCGAACAGCTTATAAAGCAAATCTCTTCTGCTCGCTTCTTCATCGACACGCTTCTTGAAAATCTTTGTCCGTTTAGCTATTTAAACGTCGACTGTTTCTTCCGGTTCATTTTTTCCAAATGAGCAACATTAACGTCGTATTTATACTTGTTTTCTGGGGGTGGTCTTGACAACGACGTGACGTAACGGCACATTTATTTAAAGCGCCAAAATGGTGAGATTTTTCTGCATTTTGTGTTTTCAGTTGAATGTAAATTGCGTATTTATTCAAAAGTGTTTGTTTGACCTTCAAATGTTATATGCTCTACTCTTTTAAAAAGTTGTGTTTTAACAAAATAATCAAATACAAAATTGAATTGACATCGCTTTTTAAGTAAAAGGGACGTTTTCTTTGAAATTGAAGTCCAAATTCATAGAATGCGACTAGTTTATGTATCAGTTTTTTATATTCAAAAATTATTTTGTATTATTTTTTCAAGTTGGAAACTTCTGGCAATATTCACGATTCGTGTTAAGCTAGTTTTTGAAAGATTCATTTGTTTTGACAAATTATCTTCTGGACAAAACTTGCCTTTTTTTAAAAAAAAAAATTGATTTTAACAAAAACAGGACTATAACAGATCATCGAAACGGATAATTGAATTGTTTGTGAAAATGATGATAACATGTATTCATTTTCCACATATATTTACACTTTGTTTTGGTCAAAATCCGTTGATCATTCGACTGGCTACGATGAAACGTTTTAAGCATCGCATGGAGATTTATAATAAAAATATTGATTATAATAATAAAAACAATAATAATTAATTTTATACTTACAATAACAATAATAAACAGGTTAATATTTAAAACGGTATAATAGAATATTGTAGTAAATATATTAAGAAAAGAATAAATTCAAAGTAAAAGTTTGAAATGTTTTGGAAAAAAGGTACAGAAGAAAGGAAACATTAAAGAAGCACACACCAAAAATTCTTCTTCGAGCGAGATATTATATAAGAAGGACAAAAGAGGCCGTGTCTTCAAACTGCTGTAAGGACAAAAACAATTTTTTTTAAAGTATTTATTTTTCATTGAGCTTATTTCCATGTATTAAAACAGTTTGACAATCACATTAAAAAGTGTTATAGGTTAGTTATATACAGCTATTAGTATGCTAGGTACATGGTACTCTGATGTTATTTTCTTTCAAACTTAGTATGTACAGTAAAAACTATATGTGTTAACACATTTCTATATGATTTTCCTCAAGATGTACTTTTTTTTAATTAACTGATGATAACAAAGACAGATCCAGGATGATTTTCAGACGGGTGAAGGTGGGGTGAATTTTCGGAGAATTAGCAATCCGTTAGAGAGGGAGTTCTTACTACAAAATCTACCTACTTTCTACCTTCAACACGCACTTATTTTCAAGGACTAAGACTATAACAGTTTTATAGTGTATTCACTAGTTTTATTTAACCATATGAGGCGCAAGGATATGGATTTCAGCATTTTACTCAGAAATAGGTATCCTTTTAAGTATGTCGGATTTTTCTTTCGTATATACATACCTCTTAAAAGGCGCTTTATGTCATTCGTTTAAGGTTAAATTTTAAAGTAAAAAAAAAGCTGACAAAACAAAAAAAATGATTTCCTTAAGAAAATTAACATACTCCGATCGACTCTGGACTGATAAAACTTGGAATTACCACAATATGGAGAAGTCATCTTTAGGCATTTTTGTAAACAAAACACACATGAGGAACAGCTTGAAAAACTACACTATACGAATTTAAACTTGCTTTAGAAGAGTTTGACATTTGTATCATTTTATGAAACATCTTATGATGAACTTCTTTACCATATGGAATTTATCAAATTCACAATGTTCACCTGTGGAATAATATTCCATGTCCGACATCTATACCGGATTACTATTCCGCAGGTGTTCAGGTCTCACTACACAGTTGAATGTTGTGTCGCAGATGTTCAGGTCTCACTTCACAGTTGAATGTTGTTCCGCAGCTGTTCAGGTCTCACTTCACAGTTGAATGTTGTTCCGCAGCTGTTCAGGTCTCACTTCACAGTTGAATGTTGTTCCGCAGATGTTCAGGTCTCACTACACAGTTGAATGTTGTGTCGCAGATGTTCAGGTCTCACTTCACAGTTGAATGTTGTTCCGCAGCTGTTTAGGTCTCACTTCACAGTTGAATGTTGTTCCGCAGATGTTCAGGTCTCACTACACGATGAATGTTGTGTCGCAGATGTTCAGGTCTCACTTCACAGTTGAATGTTGTTCCGCAATGTTGTTCCGCAGATGTTCACGTCTCACTACACAGTTGAATGTTGTGTCGCAGATGTTCAGGTCTCACTACGCAGTTGAATGTTGTGTCGCAGATGTTCAGGTCTCACTTCACAGTTGAATGTTGTTCCGCAGCTGTTCAGGTCTCACTTCACAGTTGAATGTTGTTCCGCAGATGTTCAGGTCTCACTACACAATTGAATGTTGTGTCGCAGATGTTCAGGTCTCACTTCACAGTTGAATGTTGTTCCGTAGCTGTCCAGGTCTCACTTCACAGTTGAATGTTGTTCCGCAGCTGTTCAGGTCTCACTTCACAGTTGAATGTTGTGTCGCAGATGTTCAGGTCTCACTTCACAGTTGAATGTTGTTCCGCAGATGTTCAGGTCTCACTTCACAGTTGAATGTTGTTCCGCAGATGTTCAGGTCTCACTACACAGTTGAATGTTGTTCCGCAGATGTTCAGGTCTCACTACACAGTTGAATGTTGTGTCGCAGATGTTCAGGTCTCACTACACAGTTGAATGTTGTTCCGCAGATGTTCACGTCTCACTTCACAGTTGAATGTTGTTCCGCAGATGTTCACGTCTCACTACACAGTTGAATGTTGTTCCGCAGATGTTCAGTCTCACTACACAGTTGAATGTTGTTCCGCAGATGTTCAGGTCTCACTACACAGTTGAATGTTGTTCCGCAGATGTTCAGGTCTCACTACATAGTTGAATGCTGTTCCGCAGATGTTCAGGTCTCATTACACAGTTGAATGTTGTTCTTTGTTTTATATAAAATAAGGTCTAGGACTTCCACTTAGAATATTTTTAAAAGTGTTTTTTTTTTCAGAGCAAGAATGCATCTGCATATAAATATGTACAATAACTGATAGATTGACCAGCTTTGTTTTTAAAGACAGTGCAGTGACACCCAAATATGTGTTCATGGAAGAAGTCAACAAATGCCCATAAATACATGCATCTGTTAAAATCCCATGAAACTCACTTTTTAACACCAGTGATGTCTTATTGCAAAATAGCTTTTGCTCCACTCAACTGCAGCCAGAAATCACAGCCCCTGTGAACCGTTTTGAAAATATTTCAAACCAAATTACAAAGATATTTTAAGGGCAAGAAACTTGCTACCGTTACAAAAAAAGGGGCACAACTCTGTAGTAAAGACGTATAGATTATGAATTACATCAATTCCGTGCAATTCGCGTGTACTGCAGTCATAAGAGCACAATGCTGTCACATCGGATACAGGGGCATTTGTCACGTGACTTTTGATTATATGGTAAACGTCTTTTAACAGTTATGGCTCAATGAAATTACGTCCGATTGATATCGTTGTTAAGTTTTATTAGAATAAAATAAAATGATCATTTAACATTTTGTCCAACTTTCAGTGAAATGTCAGAGATAACAATAAAAAAAAACACAATATGTACTACATGTACATTAACTATCGACGGTTACAAAGTGCGGGTAAGCTTTTAATAAAATTAGTTGGTATAAACGAAATTATCGTCATTTTTCTTTGTTCTTTCCTCGTGTCTCCAGATTTATGTTTCAACAAAATGTTTTTAAGATTTACCTAAATATCAATTTTTTACTGGTCACTTTAATTTTGTAAAGTCTATGTCAATGATTCCAAATGCAGTTTTCACGGAGCCAGTCTAAAGTCATGATCACCCAGAAGCTTTTCTTAGATTTACGTTTTTTCAGTCGTTCAGCAGACACTTAAGTATATTGCTGAAACAGGAGCCAGTTTCAAATTTAATGTCATTTTTACGTATCCAACCATTCCCATTGCACAAGAACGAATTCATTTCTAAATGTACATGTTCTCTTACGTTCGCCCACTCGCCCAGACGACATGATACTTAAACATAAAGTATTGACTGTCAGTCATGATTCTTATTGCCTGATTATTTATGGCGCTATAAAATTTTAAGTTATACTATAAATGTCCAATTTCAAAAGTCGTCTGACGAATTACTGACGTTGAGTAGACTATATTGATACCATAAATCAATATTACACAATATTACCCACACTCCTCTTCTTTAATTTAACACGTGATACTCATGAATATTTCAAGTTAATTGGCATGAAAGGGCGCGGCTTCTACACTAAAAGTTGTTTCTAAACAAATAAGCAGCAGCCGAACGTGACAAAATGAATAAATAATATTCTTTATCAGTCATTATCTCTGACTTTGTGTTTGTTTTGTTCGAAGATTCAACACATTATTTGTTAATTAATACAATTATTTGAGGTCCGCACCTTTTCGTGTTCTGCCTTCGTAAAACCGTTCCTATTTTTAGATACACTTTTTTTAAAACATGACTTTCGCCGTCTTATGTGTGTGTCGTCTTAAGTGGTTTCTTACACTCCCACCCGATAAATCATGTTGGCGATCAGGAAGAGACGATTATTGCAGAACTAGGTCCAGTTGTTTCCATTTATTGGATTTGTATCAAAATTTAAAACACCTTAAGCCGGATGTAATGTTGGTAGAACGTGTGGCTCGATCCAACTTCAAGATATATTTTGTTTAAATTTAACCTTAAAATGCATTTAATGACATCAGAAACCTGTTTTTAGAACACATGTATATTAAAAATTCATTCCTTTATCATTATCCTCAATATAGTTGTAGCTTCTACAACACTGCGGCAGATATTTGTTTTAAGGTAAAACCCATTCTGACGAAATTGTTACAGTCTAACATATCGCATACTAGTTTATTTTACTGCGCATAAAAACAAAGATGATTGTTGTTTATTTACTAACAATCAACTTAAATTAATCTTATGTGCTAAATAGTTGGCAAATTGACAATACTTAATATTAAAATTTACATACAAACAATGACAATATAGGTCGGTTTGCGTAATCGGCGTTTTAAGTAGATATAACTCTGCTTTAGATTGGTTTTTATCTCCATCCGATGGATTAAGAAGTGATATACGAGCAAATATGTGGGTCAGATATATAAACGTAAACTCTCAATGGCAGAGTTAACTTCTTAACAGGATCGTGATGTATAAGAAACCCGAGGTAACTTAACAACCCACCTGTCACATACAGGCTATTTGGCCACATGTGATTATCATTTGAAATCATATGAAACCTCTAAATATGCTAATCATAAAAGGGAGCCGCATATGAGACTCATATAAAAGGTTTCATGTTAGTATCATATGAACGGATACCCATATGAAAATCAGACAATGTTTCATATAATTCTCATGTTAGAATGCTATCATATGAGAAAAACGTATCTACAAACGTTCGCTTCTGATATTAAACTCATATAATATTGATACGAAACATATTATAAGAGATTCATATGAAGTATTTAACACATGGTTTTCATACGAAAATCATATAATAGTTATAATTTAACATATTCTCATTGAATGATATGCTAGTTGTATCATGCGATCCTCGTATGAAAGCTAGTATCCTGGAGTCATATTTTAATTGCATCATATTATTATCACAGGTTAGATTTTATATGATAACTTACAGATAACAGATTTTATTGAGACGTAAACTACACAGTTTTTGTCTAATACATGTTATTAATATTCAAAATGTCACATGAAAGATACTTTATATAACACATGGTATGGAATATACATACAATTTTAGCATTTCGAGATCTAACATACAAATCATAATTTATTTTAGCATTTATAAAAGTTACATTGTAATTTATCAATATAAAGTAGATATATATACACACATATATATATATGCATGCGTGCGTGCGTGCGTGCGTGCGTGCGTGTATATATCAATTTTGATGAGACCAACCCGATTTATTAGAATTGCTAAGCATTTTTATCACCTGGGCTTACACCTAGTCCGACAACAACCGTTTTTTTTTTGGTAACCAAGCACGTTAAAGGGTGCCTGGCAACACATGTGTGTAACCAAACAAGTATTGAAATGGAGTCAATTTTAACGGTTTACAAACACATTAAGATTAGCCTATATGACGCCAACGGGAAGGAAGATTCCAGGTCACGGTTTGTTATCGTTTGTCGTTTTTCGATACTTTACTTCGATATTTAACTCTTCAGGAGGTATATACGTTTAGGGTTAGATTAAGTTCAAAGTCGAATATCGGTAAATGAAAAACGGACTAGCATCCGGCTGCACAATAATGAACAGGAAAACAACATGGACCGAGTCTGAGATTTAGAGCCTTAGCAACAGGGGCAGGTCCGGAAATGTTTAAGCTCACCGCCTTAAAAACATAAACTAAAATAAAATTCAGAACAACCACAAAGTTAATAGCTTTAACACTTACAATTTACTTATATAAGTCACTGCTTAAGCATAGACTTATTATTTTTTAAATTAACATTATAGTTTATTTGTTTGGAATTGTCTCCATTCAGGTATAATACATAAGATAAGAACTTCTAACAACCATACTGGTTGGTCTGGAAATGGAGTGGGACTGAAAGAGGGATTTTCAAAGTATTTAAAAACATTACCCTTTCCAGTGAATACTATTGAAAACATAATAGTATATTTGAATCCGTTTTTCCTTGTAACTTGTACCCCATCCCCACACTGATATTCCAATCTGCGGACCTGGGCCCGGTTAGCTCAGTTGGTAGCGCGTCTGACAATCCAGGGGTCGTGAGTATGAATACCCGTCCGGTAACAGTTACCGTGATTATTGATATAGACATAACGTCTCCGGCATTGTTATTCGCACACCGCTGATTCAAGTGGAAAAGTTATCAGCTTCTTGCGGATATGGGTGTGCTCGAGTACTGGTTGACCTTCTAGGATCCAAGGAAAGAGTGGTTAGGTTAAATGATCGTCTATTAGCCATCAATGGTATAAAATGACGCTATAACATAACCAATCTGCGGTCCTAATTAGCACCCATATCTCAAGGCATGGCGCACCCATTGAACACAGGAAGTGCTGTCGGGAGTAGTCATAATGTAGTGGTGATAAATAAGCATTGCTACTTATTTTAAAGAATGTGGTCTACGGCGCTGTCTCAAGATCATTTACCTTTTATCGCTAAGGTCGTAAGTTCAAGTTCAGCTCGCTCCAAAAACTTTGATTTTAAGGAGCTGTCGCCGAGGTTAGGGGTTCAAGCCCAGCTTGCCAGTTACTTCCATGAAGGACGGCGATTCTACTCAGATTCATTCTTAGACCTTCCTTCACCAATAAAACTCGATATGCCATATATAACATGAAATGTGTTAAAAATGGCGTTAAACCCCTATTATTTAAAAATGCATTTTCCCTATGTTAATGCTCATTTTGTGATTTGAACGACATTATTGATATAGTTGGAACATTCTGAAAACATTGTCATGTTTGAATTGTAAATTTTAAAAAAAGTACTGATGCTTCGAAATTGGGATATGAATACATTATTTCTGATTTCACTTTGACAACAGTGTACACACTGAACATAAAAACTATCTTGGCAAGATGGCCGTTACTTTTCTACGAGATTTTGGCACTGCCGATGTCAGCGAACAATAAAATGTAGGCGTTCCTTCTTTGATTCTGTTCGTTTATGAATGACAATCCGTTATACATGTTTAATTCACTGTACAAATAAGAATAAAAGTCCATGCTGGGCTCACCTCTCCACGTATGGAGAAATACGACCGTAACTTCTTACCATTATGAACTACAGTCAAACCTGTCTTAAGCAGCCAGTCAAGGGAAGGAGCAAAAGTGGCATTTTAAGACAGGTTGTTGCCTAATTGTGGTTAATTAACTCTGAATGCATGGAAATGGAAAATAGAAAATATGGCTGCTTAAGACAGATGACTACTTAATATAGATGACCGCTTATAAAGGTTTGACTCTATTCAAAATTTGCGCAAAAGCTGTTCTTCAGAAATTCAAATTAAAAATAAGTACATAATTTTGATACTAGATACTTAATTAGTCGTTTGAAATGATTTACTTGTAATCAAATGATTACGAATTTATTACATTAATTATGTAATTTATTATAATTTGCTATTCAATATTTAATTATATAAAATAAATTCTAAATAATCGGGTCTTTTATGTTTCACCTGTCATTAAAACTAAAAAAAATAACAACAACAGCCCCCAATTACCTGTAATAAAACTCAACTAAGACCTGCCGTTTGCTTAATTTAAATTCATGGATTTAACGACTTCGTCTGAACATTTGAGATTATGAAAGGCGTTCAATAGCGACCCCCATTTGTTGTAGTTGATTAAAACCATTCAAACCATGATAAATAGACATATTTTTGGCTAATATTCCAAGCTATTTACAAACCGAATTGACTGACCGACTTTTAGAGGACAGACGTTTAGTAAACAAGAGATATGCGTATTTTTTATGTCTCCATGTATCATGTTTCTGAAGTTTGCATGCATATCTTTTCACGTAGTTAGCCACGCATGTTAAATATGTTTACAATATATTGAACAATTGCCCTAGATGATAAAATCGTTTTTAATTACTGAAATAGATTTTTAAGCATAGAATTATGTTTTAAAACACTATTATGACTAATTTCAGACGTGAAATTCCCTATTTCACAAGAAAACTTTACTTTACAAAATACATCCTATATGTACCGGCTCGGTATGAAATTTATTGTTCAACCATACAAGGAAAGCCTGTCATTAAAAAATGCTATAATTTTGGCACACACGTACTTTTGTCAAATAATTGTTCCCCGCCACGCCCAAAAATAAATACTTTGTGTTTTGACATGATCATATTCCTGAACACCACGGAAAAGTTCTTTAAAATTGCCACCAGAGTCACCCCGAGTCCAATTTTAAAGTGATAATTTTAAACTGATATCAAAACACGCAAGATGAATAACGAACAAACTTAACTGACAAATGTCAGTTTGTTATCCATTTTTTGTCTTTCAATATTCAAGTAAATTAAATATAGCTTTTCAAACTGGAGGTAAAACTGCTAGATTCAAAATGACTAACGAAATTCGAAAAACGAATGAAGAGCTAACATTTGTCTGCCAATGTTCCAAAAAATGAAATATATTGTCATATATTAATGGAATTATACTGTCATATTTTATGGAACTATACTGTCTTATATTAATAGAAATATACTGTCATATATTAATGGAATTATACTGTCACATATTAATGGAATTATACTGTCATATTTTATGGAACTATACTGTCTTATATTAATAGAAATATACTGTCATATATTAATGGAACTATACTGTCATACTATACTGTCACATTTTAATGGAGTAATACTGTCACATATTAATGGAATTATACTGTCACATATTAGTGGTACTAAACAGTCACATATTAATGAAACTATACTGTCATATATGAATGGAACTATACTGTCATATATTAATGGAATTATACTGTCATTTATTAATGGAATTATACTGCCACATATTAATGGTACTATATTGCCATATATTAGTGGAATTATACTGTCATATATTAATGGAATTATACTGTCATATATTAATGGAATTATACTGTCATATATTAATGGAATTATCCTGTCACATATTAATGGAATTAAAGTGTCACATATTAATGGAATAATACTGTCATAAATTGATGGAATTATACTGTCATATATCAATGGAATTATATTGTCATATATTAATGGAACTATACTGTCATATATTAATGTAATTATACTGTCATATAATAATGAAACTATACTGTCATGCTATACTGTCACATATTAATGGTACTATACTGTCACATATTAATGGAATTATACTGTCACACATTAATGGAATTATACTGTTATATATTAATTGAAGTATACTGTGATATATTAATGGAATTATACCGTTACATATTAATGGAATTATACTGTCATATATAAATGAAATAATTATGTCACATATATATGAAATTATACTGTTATATATTAATGGAATATTACTGTCAAAAATAAATGGAACTATACTGTCATATATTAATGAAACTTTACTGCCATATATGTTTGTAATTATTCTGTCATATATTAATGGAATTATACTGTCATATATGGGTGTATGTAATTATACTGTTTTATATTAATGGAATTATACTGTCAAATATTAATGGAACTATACTGTCACATATTAATAGAATTCTTATGTGACATATATATAGAACTATACTATCACATATAAATGGAACTATTCTCTCATATATGTATGTAATTATACTGTCACATATTAATGGCATAAATCTGTCATATATTAATGGAATTATACTGTCATATATTAATGGAATTATACTGTCACATATAAATGAAAAGTTACTGTCGTATATGTATGGAATTATACGTTCATATATTTATGGAATAATACTGTCATATATAAATTGAACTATACTGTCATATATTAATGGAACTATACTGTCACATATTAATTGAATAATACTGACATATATTAATGGAATTATACTGTCATATATTAATGAAATACTACTGTCATATATTAATGGAATTATACTGTCACATATTTATGGAATTATACTGTCACATGTTAATGGAATTATACTGTCACATATTAATGGAATACTACTGTCATATATTAATGGAATTATACTGTCATATATTAATGGATTTATACTGTCACATATTTATGGAATTATACTGTCACATATTAATGGAATTAAACTGTTACATATTAATGGAATAATACTGTCATATATTAATGGAATTATACTGTCACATATTAATGGAATTATACTGTCACATATCAATGGAATTATACTGTCATATATAAATGGAATTACACAGTCATATTTAAATGGAATTATACTGTCATATATTAATGAAATACTACTGTCATATATTAATTGAATAATACTGACATATATTAATTGAATAATACTGACATATATTAATGGAATTATACTGACATATATTAATGGAATTATACTGTCACATATTTATGGAATTATACTGTCACATATTAATGGAATTATACTGTCATATTTAAATGGAATTATACTGTCACATATCAATCAACCTCTACTGTCACATATCAAATTGTGCTGTCATATAAGCAATAGTAAAAACACATAATCAAGACACAAAAAACAAACGTTGTATCTTTATCATATTTTATTGATTTCAAATAATTCGTACATAGTTTAAGCTCTTAAACATTAAAATCGAAACAGTCAATGTATTAAATCATTGAACGAACACTTTGAAATGCATTTTTCGAGTATTTCTCGCAGACACAGTCGTGGGTCTGCCACGTCTTACACGCACATTCTGCCACGCCTTACATGCACCATGCTAGCATCAGATGGTATACGTTTAATAAATAATTATAATAGTATTGCATAAAACAATGAAATGGCACCTTTTGATAAATGAGAATGAAAAACACACATGCAACAAAAGAGATGAAAGAAGTGGACACAGGAAATACATGTGTATTTCTTTTAAAAATAGAAGATGGAAAGTGATAGTCACGGGTAAAATGTTTTGTACCAATGGATAATTTTAAATAAATCTGCCGAAGACAAAGGCAAAACATGTGTGTGTTTTTGAATATACATGTACAAAGACATTAATTTAATCAGACAATTTAATAACTAAGTAACGGTTCGACTCAAAGAGATCTTTTCTAATCAAATTGTGACACATGTATATCAGAAAGAATTAATATGGAATTGTCATTTTTCTCTTAGCATTCTTTGCAAGCTTTTGATATCGGTATCCATGAGAAAAGAAATCGTTACCGATAATTTGGATAAACGTCTTGGACTATTATGCCGAAAACTTGCTGTTTTCCGGGCCCGTTCATTGCAAAACAGATACTCCATTTCAAAGGTTTGGAACTGCTTACCGGGAGAAATTGCATCTTTATTAGTTATTCGGTTATCGTCACCACTTATCACAAAAAAATAACCGATTTCACCGCTCTGGAACGGCTTGCATTAGGTTATCGAATCGTTACCAATCATTCGATAATCGTCACAATTTATCACAAAACAGAAACTAGTAACCGACTTAAAATTCTGAACTCGTATCGAAATCGAATCTTTACCGATTATTCAATTGTCGTCACAATTTATCACAAAACAGATACAAGTAACCGATTTAAAGTTCTGAAACCGCTTATCGAAATCGAATCTTTGCCGATTTTTCAAAAATCGTTACAATTTATCACAAAACAGATACTAGGAACCGATTTCAAAGTTCTGAAACCGCTTATCAAAATCGAATCTTTACCGATTTTTCAAAAATCGTCACAATTTATCACAAAACATGCCTCCATGTACTTCAACATCCATGGACAGGCCAATGTCTTTGATTTAGCTGTGTTCATACATTTATATAGAACCACACAACTCGTTCGTCTGCTGCAGGGACGCTAACGTTTGACTACGATTCATTCAGAAACTATGACAATGCAGGTCGCTTTGTGTTTCAAAATCGGTTTCGGTCGTCCTGTGTGTAATTTCCCGTTCATGTGGTGGTTTTCGGGTTCGAGCTCTGAATCGTCTAAATGTGTGTCGTCTAGCAATGTAGTTAGTGGTTTCTCCCACACTTCATCTGCCCAGTGTACCCTATGACCGAACTTTGGTTCATTCCCGTGGTACATATCACATTTACAGTGTGTCAACACGGACTGGCAACTATCACAACGTCTGGACCGTGCGTGGTCCACGTTGTCATTCGCCTTCTTTCCTACTTTTGACTTATACCTGTCATACTCCACCCTACTTATCCGGCTTTCGTCCAGAAAATAATCGCCTAACACAGTTTTAAACAAATCCGAGCCCCCAGCCATCACTAGCCTCGTAGATGGCGAACAACTGAGAGCCGTGTCACTCCCACTTAGGTCGTCTTCGTCCGACATTTTACCAGAGTCCTCTTTCAGAATTTCTTTCACGCGGTGAAACGACTCAATTTTGATTTCTTGCACGTTAACTTCTTTTTACATAAAATGTTCCACACTACATACACTACGCACCTTATCAAGGCTATCGCATTGAAGCGAATCAATGGTTGTTCACCATGCTTTATTTAATAGTAAATCCCGTGTCTTCTTTGAGGAAATTCTGTTTTACATTCTTCCTTCATTCAAATAAAGTAAATCCGTTAACTTTCTGATGGATTTAACCTATTACTTAATCCGTGTTTACTATTTGTCCTTCGTTTATCGACAGGTATAATACATACCTGACGATATTTTATTGTCTGAACTTCCCAAGTTTGAAATTTTATATGTCCATGAAGGTAATACACGTGTCTTGTTTCATATGTTTGTCTCTCCTATTTCAATAGAAAATCTCTTTTTTAAATGTCATAACCGACCTCAACGGTAGTTCAAAAACGTCATCGACTTATATTTCTTTTAAAAGTCTAACAAGCTTGAATTAGTTAATTTCCCATTGTATATAGCGCCAAACTTAATATCAAATGACTTGCCTTCCGCTCTTGCATTACTCAAACTATGATTAATTCTAACTTCTCTTTCAGTTCCTTGCACAGTTCTTTTAAATTATATTAGACTGACTCGTAAGAATTATCATTTATTGAACATTTTCAAAAGGAAACTTTTGAGAAAAAAATACAAATTAAGACATTCTTACACATCCATTTTCTTCCAAAATATCCGCCCAATTAAATGATGTCTTTCCGCAAATAATCAGAAATTAAAATCTCAAGTCTTTTGTTTCAATCATTCAAGTTGGGACCGCTCTGTTCCAATCCATTCTTTACGCATCAAAATACGTTTGTACAGGCCGCAAGTAAATCAAAACATGATGTCCTTGAAGGTTGTTTTGAAGGAGTTATGTGACGAATGTAAGATTGTGCGCCAGATAAGTCACAGTCGTTGTTTACATACGGTGATCGAACAGAAGTTAATAAAACTGGAACCTGTCCAGTATTACTTCGGAGCGACTAGTAGTCCAAGATCTCTATTATTGTCGTCTCCATAAAGATCTTTTGTTTATCTTTGTATGATCGATACGTGGGTCACGTTGAAATATTCATTTCTGATACAAGTCACATTATTTAAGATTAGAAATTTATTGATTATATTGTTTTGTCGTTTGATATTAGGCCGTGATTTGGGTTATGTAATATACATATTTGCAATGAAGAAAAAGAAGAACAAGAAGAGTAGAGAAAAAAGAATGAAAATAAGAATAGAAAAAAAGGAAAAGGAGAAGAAAACAAACAAAATGACGAAATGAAAAACAACTTAAAAGCAATAAAGAAGACAAAAAATATAAAGAAGAAAACAAAAAGTAGGAGGAAAAAGAAGAAGTAGAAAAAGAAGAAAATGAAAAGGGAAAACCCGAATGGGAAGAAGAAGTAGAAGATGTTACAGTTTCTCATCATACAAAAGTAGACATATATACAATACATTTACGTGATAAAATTATGCAAAACTTTCAAAAATGCAAAATATAAGCACTAATGTAATTGCACCTCGGGAATGTATGGTGCATACATCATGGACCTTCTTTTATGTTTCAATTAACCACATTTCCATAGGTTTAAACTTATCTATTTTACGTCGACTGTGAAACAAGGTCTTACAACTTACGCAATTCACACTCAGTGTCGTCCTGGGTAGAATCAGTACTAAGTATATGTGAATAAAGTGTCTTCCTAGGTAGAACCAGTACTAAGTATAATACTTTATGTGAATAAAGTGTCTTCCTGGGTAGAACAAGTAGAACCAGTACTGTGTATATGTGGATAAAGTGTCTTCCTGTGCAGAACCAGTAACAACTGTACTATGTATATGTTGATAAAGTGTCTTCCTGTGTAGAACCAGTACTAAGTATATGTGGATAAGTGTCTTCCTGGCAAGAACCAGTACAACCAGTACTGTGTACATGATAAAGTTTCTTCATGTGTAGAACAAGTAGAAAAGTACTATGCATATGTGAATAAAGTGTCTTCCTAGGTAGAACCAGTACTTAGTATATGTGGATAAAGTGTCTTCCTAGGTAGAACCAGTACTTAGTATATGTGGATAAAGTGTTTTCCTAGGTAGAACCAGTACTAAGTATATGTGGATAAAGTGTCTTCCTGGGTAGAACCAGTAATGAATATTTGTGGATAAGTGTTTTTCCTGGGAAGAACCAGTAGAACCAGTACTATGTATATGTGGATAAAGTTTCTTCCTGGGTAGAACAAGTAGAAAAATACTATGTATATGTGGATAAAGTGTCTTCCTAAGTAGAACCATTACTAAGTATATGTGGATATAGTGTCTTCCTGGGTAGAACAAGTACTATGTATATGTGGATATAGTGTCTTCCTTGGTATAACAAGTACTAAGTATATGTGGATATAGTGTCTTTCTGGGTAGAACAAATACTATGTATATGTGGATATAGTGTCTTCCTGGGTAGAACAAGTACTACGTATATGTGAATAAAGTGTCTTCCTGAGTAGAACCAGTACTATGTATATGTGGATAAAGTGTCTTCGTGGGAAGAACCAGTCAAACCAGTATTATGTATACGTGGATAGATTGTTTTCCTCGGTAGAACCAGTAGAACTAGTACTATGCATATGTGGATAAATGGTCTTTCTGGGTAGAACCAGTATTAAGTATATGTGGATAAAGTGTCTTCCTGGGTAGAACCCGTATTAAGTATATGCAGATAAAGTGTTTTCATGGGTAGAACAAGTACTATGTATTTGTGGTTAAAGTGTCTTCCTTGGTAGAGCCAATACTAAGTATATGCGGATAAAGTGTCTTCCTGGGTAAAACCAGTACTAAATACTAGAAACATCACTATGTATATGTTGATAAAGTGTCTTCATGGGTAGAACCAGTACTAAGTATATGTGGATAACGTGTCTTCATGGATAGAACCAGTACTATGTATATGTGGATAAAGTGTCGTCATTAGTAGAACCAGTACTAAATATATGTGGATAAAGTGTCTTCATGGGTAGAATAAGTACTAAGTATATGTGAATAAAATGTATTCCGGGGTAGAACCAGTACTAAGTATATGTTGAAAAGATGTCTTCCTGGGTAGAACCAGTACTATGTTTATGCAGATAAAGTGTCTTCATGAGAGAACCAGTACTAAGTATATGCGGATAACGTGTCTTCCTTGATAACCAGAACTAAGTATAAGCGGATAAAGTGTCTTCATGGGTAGAACCAGTACTAGGTATATGCGGTCAAAATGTCTTCTTGGGTAAAACAATACTTTGTTAATGCGGATAAAGTATCTTCCTGGGTAGAACCAGTACTAAGTATATGTGGATAAAGTGTCTTCCTGGGTAGAACCAGTACTATGTATATGTGGATAAAGTTTCTTCCTGTGTAGAACCAGTACTGTGCATATGTGGATAAAGTGTCTTCCTTGCGAGAACCAGTACTAAGTATATGTGGATAAAGTGTCTTCCTGGGTAGAACCAGTACAAAGTATATGTAGATAAAGTGTCTTCCTTGGTAGAACCAGTAAAACCAGTACTATGTATTTGTTGATAAAGTGTCTTCCTGGGTAGAACCAGCAGAACCAGTACTATGTATATGTGGATAAAGTGTATTCCTGGGTAGAACCAGTTCTATGTATATGTTGATAAAGTGTCTTCATGGGTAGAGCCAGTACTATGAATATGCGGATAACGTGTCTTCCTTGGTAGAACCAGTACTACGTATATGTGGATAAAGTGTCTTCCTGGGTAAAACTAGTACTAAGTATATGTGGATAAAGTGTCTTCCTGGGTAGAACCAATACTAAGTATTTGTGGTTAAGTGTCTTCCTGGGAAAAAAACAGTAAAACCAGTACTATGTGTATGTGGATAAAGTATCTTCCGGGGTAGAACCAGTACTATGTTCATGCAGATAAAGTGTCTTCATGAGAAAACCAGTACTAAGTATATGCGGATAACATGTCTTTCTTGATAACCAGAACTAAATATATGCGGATAAAGTGTCTTCCTGGGTAGAACCAGTACTATGTATATGGGATAAAGTGTCTTCCTGGGTAGAACCAGAACTAAGCATATGCGGTTAAAGTGTCTTCCTGAGTAGAACCAGTAAGTACTAAGTATATGCGGATAAAGTGTCTTCCTGGGTAGAATCAGTACTATGTTTATGTTGATAAGTGTCTTCATGGGTAGAACCAGTACTAAGTATATGTGGATAAGTGTCTTCCTGGGAAGAACCAGTAGAACCAGTACTATGTGTATGTGGACAAAGTTTCTTCCTGGGTAGAACCAGTAGAACCAGTACTGTGCATATATGGATAAAGTGTCTTCCTTGGTAGAACCAGAACTAAGTATATGTGGATAAAGTGTCTTCCTTGGAAGAACCAGTAGAACCAGTCCTATGTATATGTTGATAGAGTGTCTTCCTTGGTAGAACCAGTAGAACCAGTTCTATGTATATTTGGATAAAGTGTCTTAATGGGTAGAACCAGTACTAAGTATATGTGGATAAAGTGTCTTTCTGGGTAAAACCAGTACTAAGTATATGTGGATAAAGTGTCTTCCTGGGTAGAACCAATACTAAGTATATGTGGTTAAGTGTCTTCCTGGGAAGAACCAGTAAAACCAGTACTTTGTGTGTTCCTAGGTAGAACCAGTACTAAGTATATGTGGATAAAGTGTCTTTTTGGGTAGAACCAGTAAAACTAGTACTATGCATATATGGATAAATGTTCTTCCTGGGTAGAACCAGTACTAAGTATATGTGGATAAAGTGTCTTCCTAGGTAGAACCAGTATTAGGTATATGTGGATAAAGTGTCTTCCTGGGTAAAACCAGTACTAAATATATGTGGATAAAGTGTATTCATGGGTAAAACTATGTATATGCGGATAAAGTGTCATTATGGGTAGAACCAGTACTATGTATATGAGGATAAAGTGTCATCAAGGGTAGAACAAGTACTAAGTATATACGGATAAACTGTCATCATGGGTAGAACCAGAACTAAGTATATGCGGATAAAGTGTCATGATGGGTAGAACCAGTACTATGTATATGCGGATAAAGTGTCTTCCTTGGTAGAACCAGTACTTTGTATATGCAGATAAAGTGTCATCATGGGTAGAACCAGTACTATGTTTATGCGGATAAAGTGTCTTCCTTGGTAGAACCAGAACTAAGTATATACGGATAAAGTGTCTTCATGGGTAGAACCAGTACTATGTATATGTGGATAAAGTGTCTTCTTGGGTAGAACCAGTACTATGTAGATGCGGATAAAGTGTCTTCATTGGTAGAGCCAGTACTATGTTTATGTGGATAAAGTGTATTCACGGGTAGAACCAGTACTATGTATATGCTGATAAAGTGTTTTTATTGGTAGAACCAGTACTGTGTATATGCAGATAAAGTGTCTTCATGGGTAGAACCAGAACTATGTATATGCGGATAAAGTGTCATCATGGGTAGAACCAATACTATTTATATGCAGATAAATTGTCTTCATGGGTAGAACCAGTACTATGTATATGCAGATAAAGTGTATTCATGGGTAGAACCAGTACTATGTATATGTGGATAAAATGTCATCGTGGGTAGAACCAGTACTATGTTTATGCGGATAAAGTGTCTTCCTTGGTAGAACCAGAACTAAGTATATACGGATAAAGTGTCTTCATGGGTAGAACCAGTACTATGTATATGTGGATAAAGTGTCTTCCTGGGTAGAACCAGTACTATGTATATGCAGATAAAGTGTCATCATGGGTAGAACCAGTACTATGTATATGCGGATAAAGTGTCTTCCTTGGTAGAACCAGAACTAAGTATATACGGATAAAGTGTCTTCATGGGTAGAACCAGTACTCAGTAAATGTTGATAAAGTTCCGTCATTGGTAGAACCAGTACTATGTATATGCGGATAATGTGCCTTAATGGGTAGAACCAGTACTATGTATATGTTGATAAAGTGTCTTCTTTAGTAGAACCAGTACTATGTATATGTTGATAAAGTGTCTTCTTGGGTAGAACCAGCATAAAATACATGTTGATAAAGTGTCTTCCTGGGTAGAACCAGAACTATATACATGTTGATAAAGTGTCTTCCTTGGTAGAACCAATACTATGTATATGCTGATAAAGTGACTTCCTGGCTAGAACCAGTACTATGTATATGTTGATAAAGTGTCTTCATTAGTAGAACCAATACAATGTATATGCGGATAAAGTTTCTTCCTGGGAAGAACCAGCATAAAGTACATGTTGATAAAGTGTCTTCCTGGCTAGAACCAGCACTAAGTACTAGAACCAGCACTATGTATATGCAGATAAAGTGTCTTCTTGGCTAGAACCAGTACTATGTATATGTGGAAAAGTTGTCTTCCTCGGTAGAACCAGTACTAAGTATATGCGGATAAAGTGTCTTCCTGGGTAGAACCAGTACTAAGCATATGTGGAAAAGTTGTCTTCCTGGGTAGAACCAGTACTAAGTATATGCGGATAAAGTGTCTTCCTGGGTAGAACCAGTACTAAGTATATGTGGAATAGTTGTCTTCCTGGGTTGAACCAGTACTATGTATATGTGGGAAAGCTGTCTTCCTGGGTAGAACCAGTACTATATATATATGTGGATTAAGTGTCTTGATCAAGAGTATCACATTATGGCAGTGGCGGAGAATCGAACCCCTGGCCCTTTAATACTGGACCCGATGCTCTAAAGCTAGACTACGTGCTGCTTACTTCATCATGCGATTGGTATGGTTTCCGGTCATATTGAAATTACTTTGTGTTATCAGTGACTTAATTACTTAATTACATATATGCTACTGCCGTTACAGATGAAAACTTCACTACAAGCAAACCTGTTCCAACTGTGCTTAAATTACCGTTTCGTTCGGGGTGGAAATTTAAAAAAAGAGAGGGAACTAAGCCTTTTATATAACAATTAAACTTAGACATAACCCTTCTTTAACAATTGTGACACCTGTGATTAATTGACGTTGCTGGTGTCTGGCTTACAAATCCCACAACCTAACCGCTGGGTCACTGCACCGTCGCCATTGAGTGTGGGAACGCTTCGAGCCACAATTGATCAGGTGTCAGAGATATCATTTCAATCGCTGAACGCTGAACAATTGGCACACTTTGTACACTTAGCAATCGGATCATCAAGATTTGGTAATTACGGTTTCATATTTCTTTACATTATACCCAATGGCAGATCGAGGTTGGTGGGGGTGCATCCCCTACTCTCTAGAAGTTGGCGAGTATAGCTTAAATAAATGAAAATATATCTGCCAGAACCGACGTGTGTCCCATCTCCTTAATCGGCAATATATGTATTACGTCGGACATCCACTTAAACTTGTATAAACACTCATTAAAAATATAAGTTGCACCTAACACCCTCATACTATACACGCACGCACGCGCGCACGCACGCGCATACACTCATACATGGTTTTTCCCCCTGAAAATCCGCATACACAACCAATATGAAAATCTGAAGTCGCATTTGATATCAACTACTGCAATTTGAAACAGTCTACAATTTGGTGAAAGCGTACACTGTCTGTCTGTCTATCTCCTACTGTCTGCAATACAAAGACGATTATTCATTTTCCTTTCATTCTCATGAACATTAAGAATATTTCATTCAAAGTATTTTTAATCTACATTGACAGTGAATGTTTTACGTTGAAAAGCCCGCAATGGTGTCGGTGTATTTGTTTATCTGAAATACATCGTAAACGATTAATCAGATATACATTTTATGATTACATATGATTGCCAGCTTAAATTTTGTAGCTATTAAACTTTCAAAGTTGATTTAAAAACTCTGTCAAAATGACTGTCACCTAATGCTTGATATCATTCTACTATTCTGCTAACTTTACCGAGCCCTATAGTGATGGTAGATTTTATGAAATAAACATGATTCTCAAAATCAACCGTTATCCGGTAATAAATTATTCAAATAAAAGCATGCCACGTTTCCGTGACATAGCTCCATTAAACCTGTGTAGATATTTGGCCCATTTGTCCGCTTTCATCGCAATTCGTGTAGCATCTATTAAGCAAAATAATAAAGTATATGAACTCTTTAATTTATTACATTCCCGTGCTAATAACGCGACTTGGCATGATAAAGTGCGGCCTATTTTTAGCTTTACGGCTCATTGTATAACGAATACAGACAAAGCCAAATGAAAAAGTACATTCTTTTCATACATGCTTCCAATTCTATAAATGTGTCATTTCCATTGTGACAGAAGTTGTTAATTTCCGTTTACAGTGGCGCGTATTCCTTTACCGGAAATGTCATTATGCCATATTTAGAATTAGTCCTTATATTCAATATTCATACCAGGTAGCAGAAGAATGGATAGTATTATTTTTGTTGTTTTGTTGTCAATGCCACAGCAGAAACAAATTGGATGACCTTTTAGCAACTCTCTAACAATGAACATTGGCGAACACAGAATTTTCAGATGGGGTCGGTTATTTCAATTGGTTCCTGAAATTATAACTGCTGAAGTTTCAGACGTAATTTTTTTTCTGTTTTTTTTTCTCACGATTTTAGCTGAA
Source organism: Panopea generosa (assembly GCA_029582155.1). Classification (NCBI taxonomy): domain Eukaryota; kingdom Metazoa; phylum Mollusca; class Bivalvia; order Adapedonta; family Hiatellidae; genus Panopea; species Panopea generosa. Next base: position 67,672,969 of record CM055901.1, read on the forward strand.
ATTTAATTGTTCAATGTATTAATACTTCGAAAAACTCATGGGAGCCCAGTGACTCGATCAGGACCCCTTACCCCTCACCATCTCTATATTCGGCTAAGATGAACTTGAATGGATAAAAAGGGTAGATATCTTAGATTATCACATATCTGTGTAGAATCATAGTCACGTGTAACATACACTTATTATTGATATAACCGCTATATTTCAGACGCGTGAGATAGACTCGTATGTTCGTTGAAAAATGAATTAGGTTTTACGGTATATCAACACATTATAGGCTAAATGACGCCAACAAGTAGGAAGTTTCCAGGTTCACTCTCCATGTACAAAAACAACAATAAACATATGAACTGAATAAAACACTCTCACATCAACAAATGCATATGCATAATGAACCTAGAACCTTGACACCCGCAGAACTGCAGAGTCGCAGTAAATTATATTCAAATACTCAAAGTGTTGCCTCTTGTTACAAGTGTCAGCTACAGTGTGGTCCTATTCTTGCAGTCACACATATTGGCACCCTGGAACCACACAGAGATTGATAAATTAATCACAATAATGAACATAACAAAAAAAACACGACAAAATGAACATTACACCCTTTGGTAAGCATCCTCCCCATTTGCAGAGATTGATTGAGATATTATTCAATCGGAACATCGCTCGGCCTTTTCCGCCTACGTTCGAACGTAGGCAGAAATGACCGAGCGATGTTCCGATGTGACTTTCTTACCCGGAATCACGCGGGTTCCATGACCTCAACAAAGGCATGCAACCACAATACAGTGGTGTACAAAACACGTAAGGACATTTTAGAACTGCTATTGAAATCAACATAATCATCCAGCTACTGAACTTAAAGGGTTCCAATCAATGATGTTGAAGTTAATGCTTTTCTATTGATTTTCTTTTGTGTGTTTTTTTTAAATATCTTTTTATTATACAATGTATTTCTATACAAGAAGACGATTTTAATTGAGAGAAAAATCGAAGACTTTTTACAATTTGAATGCGTACTTTAATAGTATATGTGTCATCATAGGCAGCATAAAAAGTATACATGGTGTGAAAGGAAACGCACATTCTATAGACAACCTCAAAGGTCCGCATGGCGCTGTCGGTATCGATTTGGCTCATGTTCGCACACCAAATCAATACTGAATCTATAAATATGTATTTGTTTCGAAATTTAGCGTCCTTTTATGCCATCGAGGGCTAACAGAAGATCAGTTAACCAAACCACTCTTTTCTTGGATCCGGAAGGTTAACCAGTACTCGAGCACATCCATTTCTGGAAAAAAAACAGTGATGACTTTCCCACATATATCAGCGATGGCAGATAAATGACAATTAGGCGCAATGTCGTATATCAATCATCACAGAGACTGTGGGCGGGCGGAGATTTGAACTCACGGCCCCTGGCTACTATGAACGTATACTGACATGAAAGTATTAATCTCTAAATATTAGCATCTGCAACTTTATATTTGATGAACTAGTAACAGTTTTGTGTCAAAGTAGTTTTGAAAATATGAAGAAAAAGTCTTTAAAAATATCATGTGATATTTCCTTTAATTTGTTTTGGTTCGATCAGTTAATTACCAATGTTGGTAAAGCCAAAATTTGCGCACGTTGATTTGTCAATTGTTTCAACTGACAGTTTGAGTGACGTTAGCGTTTTGATCTTCAATTGCTATGAATTGTGGGACATGCATAGAATTCCCTACTTTATCATTTGGGGTTAATAGACGATCTGCGTACATATTGGGTATTCTAATTTTACTACAAAATTGACAGAACTAAAGTTAAGCGAACATTAGCAAACTTGTCTTGTGTCCCTTTAAAGCATTACTAATGCACAGATAAGCGAAGGTGGTGCTTTTGTACAACTTTTCCTTTAACATACAAAGATAACTTTAACCTAGATATTATAATAAAGTTAATCCTTGCTAACACGATACGAACATCTGTTACGTAGAATGAAGTACAAAGATTGGCATGTTTATTTCTATTCGTAAATGTCACATCCAGTTGACGGTATAGTTCAATGCGCATATCGCTTTTTGACCGCTCGGCACAGTTTATCCGCAATCGGAATGTCGGTTATATGATTGTATCATGTAGCTTGTTCTTAAGGACTGTAAATCCTTTTGGAATTTGTCAAAAAAAACTATCAACCTAATATCCGTATTATAATGAAATCTCACGGGAACGTACGGTGTAGTGATAAAGTATCTAACCCAGGTTCGGAGGGTTCGAGGTTCGATCCCAGCTGCGGTCATGATTTGTCTATTGACACTTCATCTGCATATCCTTAGTATTGGTTCTAAAAATGAAAACTTCGACTTGGGTATACCCTTTAATGGGGATGGGGGGGGGGGGGGGGGGGGAGGAGGGGGGAACATGGGACGCTGGTCCGGAACTATAAGAATTACGAAACACTTTTTCTCGCCTTTTGACTTTACGCAAGATTTTTGGGGTCGTCCATGGCCGACCATTCTAAGGCAGTGTCGTCTTGTGACCGTTTACATCTCACAACTGAGGCCGAGGATTCGAATCAAGCTCGGTACAAAATGATATATGTGAGAATGTTTGCCAGTTAATTATGGAAGAACGGTGGTTCATCTCAGATTCATTCTGATGTCGCCCTCCATTAATAAAACTGGATTTAACATATACACGTATAATTTGTTCTGTGTTGAACATTGCGTTAAACCCAATGTTTCGTTGGTTTAAAAAATCTAAAAAAAAAAAATAAATAAGAATTACAATTTATACTCGGATAAAATACTCAATGGGGACAAAAAATCTCCGTGGATTAAAATCTGTCATGAAAACTCGAGGTGATAAATATATAGGTAACTTTTAGATAAGAGGAAAAAGTACACCGGTTCTTTATCGCAATTCTCATTTACCGTTTGACCCAATAATTAATTCCTGGCCATAAATTTCAAAATTGTTGTTTTAAAGGAACGTACTTTAAAATTGGTAATTTTTCGCATGTCTTTATATCTGAAAAATAGATAATAACTAAATTATATATGATTTAAATATGAAATGAAAATACCCCAATTGTATCCATAACCGTTATTTTAATATCATTTTGAAAAAGGGGCATTACTCTGATAAATGGTTAAACGGCATCTTATTTCACAGCATTCGGAACACCTCACCGATTATCCTAATACCGAAGGATTACGGAACTGGCCGAGTATGTACGATTGATTTCACAGATTAATTTAACAGATTTCTAATTAAGTGCTTATTAATAATATATTTTAATTTTCATCATTATAACAGATTTAAAATCCATGGATTTTTCAATTTATATCATTTTTAAAAAATGTTTACTCATAGTTTCAAAACTATTATCATTATTTTTATATATAGTTATAAAGATAAATGTTAATACTATCTTAAATATGCAGTTTCGGGAAATAAACATTAGACTGAGATAAATATATTAATATATGGTTATACGTCCATATGTGATCTCTATATATGGTTATATGTCCATATATGATCTCTATTTATGGTTATACGTCCGTACGTGATCTCTATTTATGGTTATACGTCCATATGTGATCTCTATTTATGGTTATATGTCCATATGTGATCTCCATTTATGGTTATACATCCATAGGTGATCTCCATTTATGGTAATACGTCCATAGATGATTTCCATTTATAGTTATACGTCCATAGGTGATCTCCATTTATGGTTATACATCCATAGATAGATGATCACTATTTATGGCTATATGTCCACAGATGATCTCCATTTATGGTTATACACCCATATATAGATTATCACTGTTTATGGTTATATGTCCACAGATGATCTCCATTTATGGTTATACATCCATAGATAGATGATCACTATTTATGGCTATATGTCCACAGATGATCTCCATTTATGGTTATACACCCATATATAGATTATCACTGTTTATGGTTATATGTCCACAGATGATCTCCATTTATGGTTATACATCCATATATAGATGATCACTATTTATGGTTATATGTCCACAGATGATCTCCATTTATGGTTATGCATCCATAGATAGATGCTCACTATGTATGGTTATATATCCACAGATGATCTCCATTTATGGTTATGCATCCATAGATAGATGCTCACTATGTATGGTTATATGTCCACAGATGATCTCCATTTATGGTTATACACCCATATATAGATTATCACTGTTTATGGTTATATGTCCACAGATGATCTCCATTTATGGTTATACACCCATATATAGATTATCACTGTTTATGGTTATATGTCCACAGATGATCTCCATTTATGGAGACCCTCTACTTGTTACATGACAAGGAGTAATGTTGAAAATGAAATATTGTTCTCCAAATGTTATTTTCGATATAAAATGCACACAGCCTCACTCTTCCTCTGTCACCAAATTCGCATTTTGCTCATAAAACCGAAAAAAAAACAAAGAACATGTTTTATATGTTTCATATAATATACACGTACACCATCAACGTCACCTTTGTTATCGGCAAGTTGGGCTATAAAACACTTGCCCGTGATCGCATATCGCGGAATAAATTTACTGCTACTCAAGGCACGCAATTATCTTCTTCTTACCGTTATGCAACCACTAAGTGTTTCGCTAAAATAAATCAATTTGAGGGGTTATCTATATAACACCAGAGTCCCGGCTGACAATCTTCTGTCACTTTATATTCTCTCTATACATAATCATTCGCGCGTTTTGGTGTTACGTATTGATAAAAAACTACAATGTAGTCATTCATTTCTATATCTTTATATCTCTTGTCTGATAAAACTATCTTTTAAATGAAATTATTTTTTGTCTTCCTTCTTGCAACTTGACATTTTCAATCTTAAGTGTGCATTTATATTCTGTTATGAAACATCGAAATGAATTGAGGACATAACTTGAATATTAATGTACGGTTTATTGTTTATTTTCGTTATAGATTATTTTATCTTATATGTTATTTTACATCGACTGTTAGAACAACGCACATGTAGAGACTGGCATCACTTGGTTTTTTATATGAGTACAATAACATCACGTGTTTTTATGAGTAAAATAAATCACGTGTTTCTGTTTTTATATGAGTACAAAAACGTCACTGGTTTCTTTTGTATATGAGTACAATAACATCACGTATTTAATATGTGTACAATAGCATCACATGTTTTATATGAAAACAATAACATCAAGTGTTTTTATATGGGTACAATAACATCACGATATGTGTACAATAACATCAAGTGTTTTTATATGGGTACAATAAAATCACGATATGTGTACAATAACATCACGTAGTTTATATGTGTACAATAACATCACGATATGTGTACAGTAACATCACGTGTTAAATATGTGTTCAATAACATCACGAGTTTTATATGTGTACAATATTATCACGTGTTTTATATATGTACAATACCATCACGTGATTGTTATGTGTACAATAACATCACGATATGTGCACAATAACATCACGTGTTTTTATATGTGTACAATAACATCACGATATATGTACAATAACATCACGTGTTTTATATGTGTACAATAACATCACGATATATGTACAATAACATCACGTGTTTTATATGTGTACAATAACATCCCGAGTTTTATATGTGTACTATTACGTCACGTGTTTTAGATGTGTACACTAGTATCACGTGTTTTATATATGTTCAATAACGTCACGATATGTGTACAATAATATCACGTGTTTGGTATGTGTACAATAACATCACGAGTTTTATATGTGTATAATAACATCAAGTGTTTTATATGTGTACAATAACATCACGATATGTGTAAAATAACATCACGTGTTTTTATATGTGTATAATAACATCACATGTTTTTTATGAGTAAGATAAATCACGTTTTTCTTTTTATAAGTGTACAAGAACATCACGTGTTTCACTTTTTATATGAGTACAATAACGCCACGTGTTTCCTTTAATAAGAGTACAGTAATGCCACGTGTTTTATATGAGTACAATAACATCACGTGTTTCTTTTTATATGCGTACAATAACATCACATTTTCCCCTTTTTATATGAGTATAATAACATTTCTTATTTCTTTTTTTATATGAGTATAATAACATCACGTATTTTTTTTTAATATGAGTATAATAACATCACGTATTTCTTTTTATATGAGTATAATAACATCACGTGTTTCCCTTTTTATATGAGAATAATAACGCCACGCGTTTCCTTTTAATAAAAGTACAATAACGCCACGTGTTTTTATATGAGAACAATAACATCACGTGTTTCCCTTTTTATATGAGTATAATAACATCTTTTATTTCTCTTGTTATATGAGTATAATAGCATCATGTGTTGCTTTTTTATATATGTATAATAACATCACGTGTTTCCTTTTTTATATGAGAATAATAACGCCACGCGTTTCCTTTTAATAAAAGTACAATAACGCCACGTGTTTTTATATGAGAACAATAACATCACGTGTTTCCCTTTTTATTTGAGTATAATAACATCTTTTATTTCTCTTGTTATATGAGTATAATAACATCATGTGTTGCTTTTTTATATGAGTATAATAACATCACGTGTTTCCCTTTTTATATTAGTACAATAACGTCACGTGTTTTCATATGAGTACAATAACACAACGTGTTTCTGTTTATATGAGTACAATAACATCATGTGTTTCTTTTTATATGATTACAATAAAATCATGTGTTTCTTTTTTATATGAGTACAATAACATCGAGTGTTTCTTTTTATATGAGTACAATAACATCATGTGTTTCTTTTTATATGATTACAATAAAATCATGTGTTTCTTTTTTATATGAGTACAATAACATCATGTGTTTCTTTTTATATGAGTACAATAACATCACGTGTTTCTTTTTTATATGAGTAAAATAGCATCACGTGCTTCTTTTTATATGAGTACAATACAATCATGTGTTTCTTTTTATATGATGGCAATAAAATCATGTGTTTCTTTTTTATATGAGTACAATAACACCATGTGTTTCTTTTTTATATGAGTAAAATAACATCACGTGTTTCTTTTATATATTACAATAACACCACTAGTTGACAATTACAACACTTGTTTCATTTTATATGAGTATCTGAGTATATATGTGGATCACATGCATTCGGTCACGTACGTAAAAGGACAGTCTTGCTTGGACACGTTTATTTCAACTGTTCCTTTTAATCATGGTCTGAGCATATACAAAATACAAAAGAAATACAAAAGGTGGCTGCTTAAGACAAGTGGCGGCTAAATGGAGGTGACCGCTAACACAGAAATGACTGTACATTGTTATAAAACAAATATATTGCAATGACTATAGTGTAGTAATTTAAACAATCTATTACATGTAACACATATCTCACATATAAAAGATATAACACATATAACATATATACCCTATATACCACATAAATAACATATATAACACATATAATACATAAAGCACATATTATACATAAATTATATATAACACATATAACATATATAGCACATATGTTATATATAACACATAGATAACATATAGCACATATAACAAATATATTACACATAACACATATAATACATATAACACATATAACATATATGCAACATATAACACATATATTACATATAACACATATAACATATATACCACATATAACACATATATTACATATAACACGTATAACATATATATTACATATACATATATAATACATATAATACATATTACACTTTTAACACATATAACATAATAATATACCAAATATAACACATATATTACATTTAACACATATATTCAATGGCATCAAAATGTGTTTAAAGTAAAATGTTCAGCAAGAATCTGTAAACAAAACAAAAAACGTCAACAAAAAAACGGAAAACCTATTTCAAGTTTGTAACTTATATAAATTGATAATCTTTTTAAAAACGTTTATAAATTCATAATCGTTTTATCAGACTTGTATAACATATTTATTAAAAATATTGAAATAAAGGTCAATGCAATACGCCCTCAATTTCAATATTTTCATGTGACATTATAACGATCCTTACTGGCATATTTCAATATTCATGATATTGCGTCGTTTGAATATTTATTTTTAAAATAATATGATGTAAAACTATTTGTATTTCAGTCAGACACGATCGCTTTGTGAATCGATTACAACGATCTAAAGGTATTGAAGAGAGCGATACGCTCCCGAATACTAGTGCGGTGGAGGTGTGTCGGATTGGCTTAGCTCCAACAAAGCCACGTGATGTCAACAATCGAGGTATATAAAACGGCAAAAAGTACTTTCGCATTCATAAGATAGATAAAGTTCAGATCGGAGACAGCTTTTGAAAGGGTAGACAGAGTTTCTGAAAAAAATTGTATTGCAGAATTAAAGATTATTGTGAAAACAAGATTTATGCTGTCGACAAATAGTTAAAAACATTTAGTGGGAACATTCAAAGCATCTTGACAGTGTTAAAAGCGTGAAATATTGGAGATTTTTCACCCTCGGCTTCGTTATAAAGGTTGCTTTTCATAATAGCAAACGATTTACACAGCTAAAGTTGAAATGACTTTCATACAAATTTAGAACTTACATAAAAAAGAGGATTTAAAATACCATACAACTTTTATAAAATCTTAGAACTTACATTAGAAAACGGATTTTTGAATACTATTCATCACAAAGAAGTTTTATAGTAATATATGAAGGGCCAGCATGTTTGAAGAACAAGACGATTTTTGTAGCGGTGACAGTTCCCTAGGTTCATCCCCGCCATCCAGGCCTGTCCTAGCCGAATGTTCAGATCTGTTTAAAGCCGTAATGGAAGACATCGTGCAGGAGGACAGTCGCCTGAGTCGTGCCGTAGTTGACAACGTAATAGGAAATAAAGGTGATCGTATTAACAATATTAAAACTAATTGCGACATACCAAATATGTGTAAACGTTGTCTTAGTGATAGAACTTTGTGCAAATGTTATGAACGTCGATCTAGAACTGGGATGCAGAGAGTGCAGTGGGTTGACGAACTTCTAGACAAACCTCTGGCGATAGAAAAAACCATAACAGACCTGTTTGAGGGAAGATGTTCGCCGTCAAATCAACAACTGGATTTAAAACCAATTTTAAAACACAAAGCAAATTGCATCATAATAATATCTGAATAAACTATTGTTAAAATGTTTCATGTGACAGAGACACAGATAAACGACCTGGTGTAACGTTATTGTTCAATGCAATGTGCCGAACATGACAAGAGACGGCGCTGGAATTAGATACTATGGTATAAATTAGCAGCAAAACAGGTTGTTAATATTAAAATCAGGAAAACTTTTGGCTATACATGTAATTATTTCAAAATAATTAGAAATAAAATAGCCTATAGTCGTTTCACCGTTTTATCATTATTAATATCAGGTAAAATATTTTGATGTACATTTAATTTAAACTATTTCAAAATAGTTAGAAATAAAATAGCCAATGTTGTTTTATTATTAAAATCAGGAATAATATTTGGATATACGTGTAACTATTTCAATGTAAAAAACGTGTTCCATTTTACACGACGATAACTATTACGTACATTGGAAATAGGCAACTACTCTTATCTTTGCAATGGATAGAGAGGTGAATTAAGAAGTTGGTACGATACGTGGAACTGCACTTTTGATAAAATTTGACACTGAAGCGGTGGATAGAGTGGTGAATTAAGAAGTTGGTGGAAAGTTTCAGTAAAAGTGGTTTGTGTGAATAAAGCAGTTGTGTTCAGGGAGAAATATTATTTTTATAAACTGAAGCCATTATCGTTTATTTTGCAATATCAGAAATTATTAATTATAGTATTCATTTCATTGTAGTTTGCAATATTTAAATGTAAAACGAATGTTGTTTAAATGTATAAAATTGCATTAACAAACTGAATTTTATTTCTATAAATGTTAATAGTATTAATGTAATTTTGATAGAATTGCATTTAATTTAATATCTAATCTTTCATCTTTAGTATATGTTGTATTTCATGTGAAAATGCTTACTGCACCTTTTAATATAATGCAATGGAATGGAAAGGGAGCATGTGGTCTAGGGTGAAGGGCATTGGCACCAGGGTCGGAGGGTCGTGGAATCGATCCTCCGTCAATGCTAAGTGCGACGTCCTTAACCGTGATTTGTCTAAGTTAGATAAGAACGTATTTCACAATCTGTGTAAAATGAATAAATTTAAATGGAATTAATATAAGGAGGAAGCGGTTTACGTCAGCTTCATATTATTTTTACATACTCAATCGGACACAAGGCAATTTTAATAGTTTTTTTTTGTTTTTGTTTTTTTAACACTTTATCCAGGGGCAGATCCAGGATTTCTGTTTATGGCAGACTTAGGGGACGCAACACGAACTCTGAACGGGCACACATATTTTTCAGTAGACATGTAATGCATTTTGATAAACTATGAGAGTTTAGGAGATGGGGGCGGACGGTCGTTTTTTTAAGAGTAGATCCGCCATTGATATCTGCTACTTACACGATGGAGACATATAAACAGACATTTAATCTAATTTCTACTTTGAATGTGGGAATACATCTTGTAAATGCTTTAGAAGCATTCTATTTACTTGTAGTCCATGTGGTCATGTATAAGAAAAAAAAAATGCAAATTCATTTTGATTTCATCGGTGTTAATAATAGATAAAAATCGATGAATATATCAAACGCATTTTTTAATCACTGATGTTTTCAAAATTTAGCAGGACACCACTGGTTTTATAAGAACTATTATTAATTAAAAAAGAAGTTAAATACCAGTCGAGTCCTGGTTAGCTGAGTCGACAGGACGTCTGACTACTAATCAGAGTTTGCAAGTTCGAATTCCCGCCAGATCACAGTCTCTGTGATGATTGACATGCTGCGGAATTGCGTCGCATTACCATTCGTCTCTCACCACTGATTCAAGTGGGAAAGTTATCAGTTACTTGCAGAGATGAATATACTCGAGTACTGGTTTACCGTCTAGGATCCCAGGAAAGAATGGTTAGGTTAACAGATCGTCTGTTAGCCCTCGATGGCATAAAATGACGCTTAATATTCATTCAATCGACCACTCTATTTCGTTTCATACCTCTCATATGTGCAACGATTGATTTGGTGTGTGAATGGGGTAAAAGTTGATTTCAACATTGTCGCGTGTCCCGTTACAGCATATTATTACATCATTTATCCCGTAAAGCGTTCTCATATGTAACTTGACATTGCATTTAAGATGTCTACTTTATGTATTTATTTTTTGCCATTTCTTTTTCTACCTTTGTTATTTATGTGTGACATGTCTATATAAATGAGCATTTATCACCTGTAGTGACTTTTATGTATTCATATGAAACTTGCAATAGACCTATATCATGTGTACAGTTATTTTATAACATGTAGTATATACAATAATGTATAATATGTAACACGTTTATTATTCTACTCAGTTTATACCATGTATATGATGCATGAAATGACGAAATAAAAACATTTTATTCTGATTTTTTGCGATGATAAATTTTGTGTTCCAACCATATCATACCATTGCCATCTGTAATCCATATGATAAAAAGATTCGTCAACGTAACATTATGGATCTGGCAAAAAATAACTATATATATATATGTCCGACATGTGATATTAACATACGGACCTGGCAAAAACTCACAAAATATATAGACCTAGCAAAAATAACAAAATATATGTCCGACAGGTGATATTAGTTTAGTTTATACATTTTGCGATGAAATTTCAGAGCTTATATGAACCGCTCTCGAATCCGCTTCCTGGGTAGAACCAGCACTGAGTGTTGTTCATGAGAGGCATCGGGTCGACCGGGAGATCGAACACGCAACCTCTGGCGAGAGCGGCCAACACTCTATCTATTAGACTACCGCCCCGGTGATATTAACATATGGACCAGGCATAAAATAACAAAATATATGTCCGATAGGTGATATCTACATAAAGGACCTAGCAAAAAATACCAAAATATATGTCCGACAGGTGATATCAACATAATGAACCTGGCAAAAAATAACAAAATATATGTTCGACAGGGTCGTGGTTCCATTGAGCCCGGGGAGAAGTTGGTGATACACTTCGCTTTCTGGCACCGGGATGAGTTCCAAGTCCTTACATAACGCCTGAATTCAGGGTTCGCACAACACCATCTCCCTCTTTGTTCCCGAGGTGTGTCGGGCGATTTATGATGAGTACAGAAGGGGAACTCTTCACCCTGCCTTCTACCCCCGACCAATGGGGAACTCTTCACCCTGCCTTCTACCTCCGACCAATGGGGAACTCTTCACCCTGCCTTCTACCCCCGACCAATGGGGAACTCTTCACCCTGCCTTCTACCCCCGACCAATGGGGAACTCTTCACCCTGCCTTCTACCCCCGACCAATGGCGCTAAGTTGCGCAGACATGCGGCAACCGATGGAACTTCCACCATGCTTGTGGTGCCATAGACGGTAAATATGTAAATATTATTAAATATAATCAAAAATAAATTAAAACATAATTTTATTTTCTGTTATGTTGCACTAAATAATCCTGGGAGAGGATGGGGCACTTGACCCGTAAACTTCAAAATATAGGCACAAACTCTACATTGCAGCCTAAGACAGTAACTTGTTGTATAAAGTATCTAAATATTTTATTGAAGCTTTTGATATTCAAAGTAATACACTTAATCCAGATGTGATACTACGGACAAAAACGAAGGCAGTTGGTTGACCAGTCGTATTATCACAACTAACGTACGATCAGTAACGAGTGGAAACGATATAAATAAACTAAAATAATTATTTCATTCATAAACACAACGTTACATGACTTCAATCAAATATTTGTACAAATATAGACAATGAAACATAATATTGGTAATATATTGTTCCCAGCCCAGTCTGTTCCCAGTTAGAAGAGAAAATTTGTAAACGTATATTAAAATGAAAACACGATTTACCTTATAGATGAGTAAAATGATAATGACAACTTCAATAATATTACTATACATATATATATTACTATAGATATGTAGTTAAAGATTAAATTGGAAAACAATTAAAGGGCGAGATGTTCTTTCCCGTAAGAAAGTATGACATTGGAATATGAATATTTTAAATGGAATATATCAAAAGTTTTCAAAATTTTAAAGATTGTCTTTAAACATTTTTTTCACAATATATACCTATATATATATATATATATATATATATAGTCACTGACCCCGTTTAGCCGAAAGAATACATATTTAAAAATGCCAAAATAATATATTGAAATGGGAATTGTTTCATCTTAGAAAGAATCCGAATGACGATGTGACGGTCGTTAAACTATCTATTTTAAGAATGGTCCTTTCGTTTCAAGTTCACTATAGATCGTGTCAGGTTTTGACGGATTTGAAAACATATCAAACAATTCGGAATTTATTTATTAATGGTAAGGAGATACTTTTTATCGATTTTAAAAATAATTTTAAGACTTTTATAGCTTTTTTCACCTGATATACTACATTTAAAGTATGCAATGGCAAATATGACACAATCAGTACGTAATCAAATTATACGTCTTTCACAAAGCATTGGTAACAAAAGTCAAATTTAAAACGCAGAAACAATTTTTATTTTAGTTTTGATTTACCACCATCACTAAGACTAGACACAATGTGGTTGACTTAAATAAAACTATCTTTCGTAAATATATTGATATCGCCCGGCCACGGAGTAGCCGTATTCTTTTTTTTTTTGAAAATGTAGACATTCAGCCAAAGTGAATATTTCACATTTGATATTCCATTCAACTTAAAACTATTTTTGTTTTTATTCACAAATATTTAAACTTTAATTATAATGTTGGAATGCGTGTACCGTCTACTGTTATTACTTTTCAATTGATTCGCACAATGACTTTTACCTTATACCTATCAAGGAAATCCCTAAAGTTACTAAGTTATTTGAAAATAATTACAAACTTATTAGGTACGCAGTCATCAAATACACGTTATTCAGAATGCAATACTGTTTATAAAACAGACATTAACGCGATTCAAAAGTCGGTTTCTAAAGAAATACCCCATGCGGATAAATCGGCTTTCAAACATCTGATTTGAACTAAATCTTCATGTTTGCACAATCTCTAGGCCTTAACTGATAACCTTTTTAGTGAACCAAAGCGTTTAAAAACAATAATCAAATCCAGGTTTTTATTTTCTGTTTGGATAACATAACCTTTTTTTTATCTATTTACTGCATGTTAATGTTTTTATTTTGTTTCCCTATACAAACTAGATATTGAATACGAACGATGTATTGGCTCTAATGGGCTTTTATTAAGACCACGTACAGTACAAATGAATTACATTATTGTGAAAAAATAAAACCCATCCAAATATTGACTCAAATCGCGTACATCCGTTTAAGTATACAGGAAGAACATCCATTAACGGACGAATTTATTTGCGTCTGAAAAGCATACAATATTAATATATTTAACAATGGATTCTTACTTTTATAGTTCCTCAACAAAGAGGCCAATAAATTTTTAAAAGGGATACAAGAAGGTTTACTAGATTTGTGTATAGAAAATGAAATCAATGTTCGAAGGGGAGGTTTCGAAAACACTCGCGGCATGGTCATTTGAATTCGTGTGCGACCATTTTAGACTATATATGTTTGTAGTTTACATTTATTTGTTTAAGAATGTATAGATAGTTCGGTAGTCCAGTGGATGAGCGTCCATCGTCCACGTGTGAATACTCGGATTCAGTACACGGCTGGGTGATAATAAATACTTATTTTTAAAAAATGGCGCCAATGACATCCATAATATTCCCTTTTAATTATGTTATAGGTATAACACATCCATTGGAAATAGGAAATGCTCCCCGGGGGTAGTATCAAAATAGCGGTAAAAAAAAATCCTTATTAAAATTTTCTTCTTATCCAAAAATGCATTTCCTTTCTTTACACCCTCATTTTGTTATTTTATTTGCATTATTGGTACAATAAAACATTTTGAAAGCATTGTCATGTTTGAATTGTGAATTTAGAAAAAAAAATGTTTTTTTTTAAACTGGGGTATGAGTACATTATTTCTGAAGTCTACTTTCACTTTGTTAACAGCGTACACATTAAACAAAAATTATCTCTTCGATGACACATAACTCATACTTTGCTAATGATGTCTAGCAGATGGGTGTATTTATGAAGATTTGAGGACTTCTTTTTTTTAAAAAAAAATTGGGGCATCACTGCACTGTTGTCGTTAAAATAAATAAACCGGCAGCCTACCAGTTATTTAGCATACATTAGTGCGGATACATTCCCTGTTTCTTTTCTATGTTGATTTGTTACCCGTGGAAGTACTAGACCTTATTTTATATAGAACAAAGAACAACATTCAACAGTGTCGTAAGACCTATGTAGCAGTGGGTGCTATATATGGACATATTAAATTCAAGGAAAAAAACATTTTGCATTTCGCAGATAACACCACATTCTACGACTGATCACTTTCTACGTTTTGTCTGTGTGCTTAGACACATCTTTAGTCTATTGTTGTAAGTTGTTATGGCGTAGACGGTTAGACGTCTTACACCACTATAAGATTTCCCATACGGCTCCATTGTAACATTTATGTCCAAAACACAGTAAAAAACAAAATCTGTAGCATGTGTTTGGGCTCAAATTCTTCACTGGTTCAAGATATGCAGTTATAAAGGGAAAAAAGCATCCATTAGCCAGTTTTTTTTTTAATTAAATGCTTTTGTTAGACCTATCAATTTCATAGTAATAATATGTCAACTATTTGCCCTAGATGCGGTTCGAACCTAAAATTATGAAATGACACAGAATTGTCCAGAAATCTGGTCTTAGCATCAATTTTTCAGTGGTGATTTCTAAAATACTGACCATTAACCTCATGCTAGGAAAAAATAAATAATTGCAGTACAAAACCCTGAAAAAAGAAGAAAAGGGAACTAAAGTTTTATTTCTACCTCCTTCATCTCTAGGTCCGGAGTACTCAAGGGAGATGATGCGTGGTGCGAGTCCTAGAGGGCATGAACGCTTTGAACAAAAGTATTCAAATAATCTGTTTCTTATTTCACATTTCCTTGTTTGAAAAGTTCACGTAAATATTTTAATTAATCATAATAGAATCAATACATATTTCTAAACATTATGCAGTTTATAAATGTTATTAAACAAACATATAAACTTCGTCCTCAGGAGACAGTCGTATCTCTTGGATTCATCAAACCACTTGAAGCCAATCAAATTAAGTGCTTAAATGCTGTTTTTGAGAAGAAACATCTTTTGGGGGTACTCCTGACTTTAAATGTTGATGTGGAATAGTCACGATGAAAACATATCCCAGAGTTTATGCGTTTGGACAAAGGTCAGTACATAAACGCCACCTAGTGGTAACACAGTGAAAAGGGTATCGTTGTGGCAGCACTGCACTGTTGTCTCCTGCAGTCTAGAAAGTCGTTTAAACATAGTTTATTTCTAATATTTACACTATTTAAGTAGGTATTGTTTTAATACGGGAAGACTGATGTTTCAGTTTAATAGCCGTGTAGAGTATTCCAAAATTCCACATGAAACATAATGTGTTTCCCAAGATGACGTCATTATCTATGTGAAACTAAACCAATCGTGAAACATCGGGTATTTCCGTATCCTGCGTAGCATAAAGGCCGAGGTGATCAGATTGGAAACTAAACCTCATTCTAACATTCTCAATCTCCAATATTGAAGAATGGCACGATGAGTTGCTCTGATAGCGTTGTATTTAATTTTTGAAAAAGTTCTCTTATCATTTATATTTACAATTATAACTGTTTTTTTTATATCTTTATTCATTAAATATAAATTGAACTAGTCATATCATATTTTGACATCTCGATGGAGATGAATTTACATAAGCTGGTCAATCTTACCAAGTCAACTTTACAGTCTAAGAAGACTCCTGACCTTTAACTAGAATAAGAAGAAGAAGAAGAAGAAGAAGAAGAAGAAGAAGCTAGTTTTCAGATCCTGCCAACTTTGTAAATCTGTATATATTTGTGAAATTATATTTGAACACTACTGTTTAAACCAAAATTACTCTGAAATACTGCTGAAAGCGACGTTATACCCCATACAATCCAATCTGACCTTTCCACATATGTATTTAACTTGCAGTCAATCAAACGTCTTGTTTCGTTCAGCTATAGTATTGGTTGCATTACACAAGTTCATTAACCCTTCTGATAGTTTAAACATATATAAGAAATATGATATATGGAGAGCAATTATATCAGACAAACCCCTTTACGACTAATGACCGCACGTTGCAAATCAATTAAACTCGCCATTTCAAAGTCTTCCAATTTCAAAAGAATTATGAGCAAATAAAAGTTAAGACCAACTTACAGTCGGTCACAAGAATATTTGCTTGTGTTCCAGTTCAAAAACAGGTTTACAACATGTACAGTGCTTCCATTTCTCAGTCCGTATCGGTGAATGACCCTTATCTCCAAAGAAGGCATTCTGACTAACGACTTACTGAGGTCGGTTTGTACTTTGATAAGATTTATCCAATCTTGCTTATCTTAAGAAATTTTTAATCCATCCGGCGTATCCATCTAACGGTAGATTAGAGTGTACTTTGGACGGGTTGCTTTGACCGGCATCCCGTTAGTTGTGCCATGAAGAGTCAAAACACGTGGAGAAATTATCCAAATAAACAACAACGAAAGTCTGTTACAATAAGCTCATAAGGGCATCTCAATGTAGGTTCCCGATAAATAAATTTAATGGCATGTCAATATAGGTTTTAAGGTCAGGTTCCAAATCAGCTACTAGAACAGTCAACTTGACTTACATACGTTCTTATGGAAATTCATTTGATTAAATGTCGACAAAGTTTCAAAATTATCATTTGATTGACTGAATAGTAGGACAAATACCGAAAATGTGTACAAAGAGTACATAATTTACCCTACAATTAATGTAAATGATATGAATCCAAAATATACATTTTCTTTTTTTTTCCTTCTAATTTTTAAGTTATAAATTGAAGTTAAAATTAGAACGTGTGATGTTTTTTTCTGAATATGGTTATAACATTGAATTTTATTTCGACAGTGATTTCTTTAGAATAAACAAGACGGTTTGAATTCGAGACAGCGAATGTTATGCTTATTTTTACTACTGCCTCGCTGGAGTGATATATTGCGATATGTGGCACGATACCCCACCCAGTCACATTATGCTGCCGTCTTATCGACAAAAAAAGATAATGCCAATATATGACCAGCAGATGACGTTACCTGTAAAGGACAGTCACCACAACAGCGCAAACGTAAGCAATATATATAATAATAGCAATAAATACAACACTGCCTTAAGCAACCAAAAAAAGGAAGAGAGCAAAAGTTGCCTTTTAAGACAGGCTGATGCTTAATGCAGGTTAATTTACTCTGAAAGCATAGAAATGGGAAATAAAGAATGTGGCTGCTTAATAGAAATGACCACTTACACAGGTTTGTCATACATACTGAAGAAATGACAATTTGGGTCACATCGTTATGGTCAGAAGCAAACTGACACGGCATTTGGGGTGGGGTGGGGGTAGGGGTCTTATTCCGAGTCAACAGGTGCACAGAACCTCGCTCTTTCCTATCTTTTGTCACATCATATAACCAGGCGGTGTAAATATAGCTGCAGGGTGGTCGTCTTACAAATGCGAAAGGGTTCACTTCTCAATGTATAATACACAAACACGTTGAACCAAACATATAATAGAGAAACATGAGATGCAACACGCAGGTGTGCTTGATGAACCTCGTCATCAATGAGTCCCCGAGTCTACCGAGCGGTAGTGCAGTGGATAGAGGATAGAGTGTCGGCAGCTATAGGTTTCGGGTTCGATCCCTTGCTCGACCAATTGGCCTCTCAAATACATCACTCATTACTGGTTCTGCCTAGGAGGCGGACTCAAGAGCAATGCGTATAAGATCTGAGATTACTTCGCAATCTAGTTTGAAATAAAATAATATCAACATGTTCATGTTTAACAAAGTTGTAATGTTTGATAAGGAGTTTTATATATTAAATGTTGTCGTAAAAAGGTTCCAGACCAGTATTACTAGATCTAGCACGTTAATGCGTAAACAAACGAATTTTCGTATTTTTGTATTTAAGTTATGTTACTCTTCAACATTGTAGGTAATAAGATAATGGTTGGTGCTAGTGGCAAATTGAATACCGAAAGACGAAAGACGAAATGTGGGAATAACGAAATAACCTCAATTTCTATCTAGCACACGGGCTTTAAAGAATCACGAACTGATTTTTGCTCTTTCCCTAAGCTCAAATAATCGCATTAGGATAATACAAATCTTTTGAATAACTTCATTAATACAGCATGCTGGAAATAGCCCACCACGTATATAATGATATACGCAATTCATGAAAAACATGATATTGGAGTGAATGGATGTTTGCAGGGGGTCTTTCATGCCGTATGCTTTTAAAAAAGAAAGGCGGTATGAGCGGACAGGGTACCGGTGAACAAAGGCGGTTGTGTCATTTCTGTATGAAAGAAATGAAAATTAAAAGCGTATCGATATCTAGGTCTTTGATTATCGAATCATTAATCGCTGACGTCATACGGTCATTGTTGTGGGCATAAGTGTCAAGTCTGCACGAATATCTGTGTCGTGGTAACGTGCGACAGCGTTGATTTAGGAGATGGTGTCGGGTGGTAATCAGATTTTAGAATTTTCTTTTTATTAAAACTATGATCAAATAGAGATTATCGGCGATTAAAGAGTCTATACTTTTGCCATTGCATGCATATATAACTATTAAATAAATTAAAAAATACAAATGAAACGTGACGGGCATTTAACACGCCGTGATAACATCCTAGAAAATTATTATTAATATTAGTAAAGTTACCATGGCTTTCTACAGTATATATAACGTCCAGATTCTATTCGGTTTTGAGGTGCCGAGCGGTCTTAGGCGCCGTCTCACGATCATATACCGGTGAGGTCATGGGTTTGAGCCTAGCTCGGTTCAAATATTATTTGTGAGAAACATTATCCGTTACTACGAGGACGATGGTTCTGCTTGGGTTAATTCTGGCATCGTATTCTGCCAACAAAACTGGATGACAAATATATAACATGCAATGTATTGAAAATGACATTAAATCCCATTTAATGTATAATAATTATGTTTTGCTAACTTTTAAATGTATTTCCCTCATGTGGCTTCCGCACTGTCGATTTTTGCATAGGGGAATGTCTCCTCAGAAATGAATGTAACATTTTAAGACATGGTCCACTCATAGTTGATACATTATTCATCTCTGTTCGATAACAGAGTACAACTGCTTTATGTTAAGTTTGAACGGATTTCCGGAAGAAATGATTACTTTAAACACATAATAGTTAACATCATAGGCGTAGGAGTCGAGGGGCCAAAGGGGTCGCCCCTCCCCCCACCCCTATATTCGGGTTCAGCATATACTTTGGGGTCTGGAAATATACCTCCTCATACACTCATTCCTCAGGTTGCATCCCCAACCCCTACCCAGAATAATTGCAACGCTCCTACGCCTATGTACATAATATGTGGCATCCAGTTTTTTTGTTGGAGAAAGGGCCTAAATGTAGATACATGAACATGGATCTGTGAAGTATGTTTCATGTTCGTATTTTTTCGGTACTCAGCGTGAGTGCAACTCTAACCTTAAAGGCGCAAAACTTTCTACCGGAGCAGAGAACTATATGCGTAGGAGTGTCAAAGGTACAACAACTGTTCTTTACCTGTCAGTTATCGTACAGCAAGAATGTACCATTACTCTGCCGCTGAAATGTGCATAACCACACACAGATCCATGTGTATATTTGTTTACAGTTTACTAGAGTGCATGACCTTACAAGCTCCTCCCTAGAATTTTAAATCTTTGGCAGTTGGACTTTTACTTTTTTTCAAACTGCATTATACAACACACTTTTTGGGAAATATCTTTTTGTCAATTAAATGTATTAACAAAAATCAAGTGGTGAAAAAATGTAACAAAAACAATGCAGTGGTGACTTCGTAATTTTGCAAAAGGGTTCTCTGATTTGCGGAATGTATAGAATTATACAAAACATACCCCAGAGCCATCTTGCGGCTTGTGGTTCTCGGCCTCCAATATCTACAGTCACGAACAACACGAACATTCTACCTTCCTACAGCTCCACGGTCAATCAGCAAATAACTGACAAACTTACTCACATAAAGTGTTTGGACCAAGCCGGGCTTAAAAAACGAGGTTAATGATCTTCAGACAGTCGCTTAAAGCATTCATGATTCGATCCTCCGTCACGGCTATGTGCGGTGTCCTTGAGGAACATATTTTATACACATACGCTTAGAACTGGATATTTTTTTCTTCTTTTCTCAGTTTGGTTAATCACCATTTTCCAACACATTTCAGGTTATATGGCATATCAAGCTTCATTGATGGAGGAAGACATCAAATTGAATCTGAGTAGAACCCCCGTCCTTACGCTAACTGGTAAACAAGTATTGGTTCTACACAGGTAGCCTAGACTTTAAGTGTAATTTGCCTACATTGTAAGAACTTGTTTCGCAATTGAAGTAAAATAAATAACTTTAAACTAAACTTAAAACATTCAAGTTTAAACATATTTTATTTCAACATGAAATGGGGTTGGGCCACAAGTTCTTTCAACATTAGGTTCGGCCTGTCCCCTACATTTTTTACAATGTTTACATTAAATATCAAAATGACATGTTTTAACAATTTTTTCTTAACCAATAACTTGAGAATAGAAAAAGTTAGGAAAGGAAAGAAAGTAATACATAGTAAAACAAACACATATCATTTCTTCTTTATGTCGTCCATACGCATGCGTCCTGTGTCCACATTTCGGTAGCACCCCAGTGAGAATCAGATCAGTAAATAAGAAAGCACAAAAATAAAAACTATGCAACTTAACATTTATATAAAAAGGGCAAAATAGTTAAATAATTCACTAGATCGAAGTAATATAGTACAGTTAAAAACAAGACAGGAAAACATAAATAAGATTATGCAAAGCGTTTAGTTTCTTTGATATAGTATTGTACCGCTTTGACTATAATAATATTGCTAACATGAGATAAAAATATCTCACTTAAAACATTCGGCCACGGTAGGCCTCAATTTATCAAAGAAAAAAATAGAGCTGAGAAACGTTTTGTCATATTCAAGTATCGAAGTAGTTCTGTAGTAAGTGTCGTGTTTACAAAGATGTTAACAACCGCTGTGGCATTTGCGATTTGTTTACCAAATGTTGACTTGTCATCGTTTTACCTCAGTGTTAACGTTCTTAAAGTTGTGTAACATTGTTTATGGAGTTGTTTTGCTGAAATGTAAAAACAACTTTATTCATTTCTATCAATTTGTTCAACGTCTGCATACACGTAATTACAAAAACATTTAAAATACTATCTACACCTGTGCAAAGAAATGACAAAACGGGGGTTGGAAAACGGGGAAAGTTAATAATGAGAAAAAATGTTAAATATGTAATAATTTGTTTCTCGTCTGTATTATACACCGGAATAAAGTGTCCCATTATTACAAGAAGGTGTCAAGTGTGTATGAAATAAAAACGTATTTAGAAGCTTTTTGCACTTACTGAGCGATACATGATCTCACTTTGTTTTGAAAACGGAACAGGTGGGTCGAAATCCACAAATCTCAGATATGGACACGATGGTCTCCAAAAAGTCAAAGTTTTAACTTGTTTACCATTTTCACCGATCTTTTACAAGAAAGAATTCATGAAATCTCAGCGGTGAGAGGCAAGCGGTCGTCAGACGACAGCAGCTTTAAGAGAAACCCTGAGCGATCGTGTATACTCTATCACAAAAGTTCTGTAAACGTTAGAATGTGTGAAAAAAATAAAATAAAGCCATGATCATGTGCATAACCACTAATTAATTAGTTTTATTAACAGCATAACGTATAAAAATGTTGATATACACACATGGAATTTGCCGCTTTTCTTTTCTAGGTTTGATAAAAACATGTATAAACTGTCGCACATACTAGCATTTATTGTAAAAATGCGCGCTCAATACGGTTTATTTGAGGGATAAACACATTTTGATTTTGTTTTATTAAAATTCATATTGATGAAAGGGAGGTTATCGATGTTTATATTTTTGCGCTTTAGTTGGTTTAAAACTATTTATTCATTCAAATGTACATATATACACATCACATACGTTTAGGTACTTAAGTTATTATAAAAAAAATAATATGGTAAAACTAATATTCACATTGACAAAATTCAATAAATAACAAGAAATTATCCTTTATTGTCCAAATGTATTCTTTTTTTGATATCCATTAAATATTTGGAAATATAATTCAATTCTGCGTAGCGTTTGCTAGTGTCCACCACGGCTGATTGACCTAATGCGACGTCGCGGGTTCGAGCCTTACTCGATCTTAATGTAAACACTTTATGTGAAAAAGATTTGCCAGGTACATGTACTTGCGGAAATATGGTGGTTCTCAGATTCATTCTGGTGGAGGAAGACCCCGGAATGAATCTGAGTTAAAACATCGTCTTTCAACGAGTAACTCATAAACTCTCCTACATCGCCGGATCGAGAAGGTTCGAAGACGTACGCGGTCGTTATATATATATATATTGTTGAAAATTTGACCAGTTAATATTTCTATAGAAGCATTCAGTAAATATATATTTATACAACGGTTGAAATACCATTATAAATGAATCAGAAAATACACTCTACCGGCAATCCAGTCTAAAAGCATGATTAAAGGGAAATAAAACGTCAAACACAATAGTACAGTAATTTACGAGTTATCTCTCTTCTGCACTCCCATGCGTAGGGCTTTCTCTTACGGAGTTTTTGAATTATAATCAAACAGCCAAAATAATCGCACAGAGTGCGGATCGCGCTTTAGGTCTTTTAATTATAAAGTATAAAACTTTGGGTGGTATGCCTTTTGACGTATTCAAAAAGTTATTTGATTATTTAAAATGGTCTGTGATATCATATGGAGCTTCGATTTGGGGCACCAAATCATATTCTTGCATTAACGCATTAATTCAAAACAGAGCTATGCGGTTTTATCTAGGGACCGGGAAGTACACACCTACTGCAGCTGTGTTCGGTGATAGGTGTCATCCCACCATTGATTTTTGTTCTTTATTCTATAGTAAATAATAAAAGTTTGAAGGCTTGTCATGCATAGAGAGACCCAAATTAAAGAAGTGAAACCTACATTTTACTGTTTGTCAACCTCTGCACTATCAAAATTAGATGAGAAAAGTAGGGGTCATGTGTCATATAAGAGATTTTTTTTCTGCTCAGTGTGTACACTGGTGACAAAGTGAAAGTAGACTTCCAAAATCATGTATTCATACCCCAATTTCCAAGCATCATTTTTTTTTCTAAATTCACAATTCAATCATGACAATGCTATCAAAGTGTTCAAAATACATCAATAATGCCATTTAAATAAAAAAATGAGCATTAAAATAAGGAAAATGCATTTTTAAAGAAGAAGAAATGAGGATTATTTAAAACCGCCATTATGCGACTACCCCACGGAAGCACTTCCTTTTTGCAATGGTGGTACTATGCCTGATATGGGTTGGACTCCACAATTACTTAAACAGCGGAAATGCATATGTAGCCACTGGAGCCGCAATGTAGATACGAATGTCACTCGGCTTAATAAACGAATATTTATCTAGGCATATAGTAAAGCTAATGTTAGGTGTAAGAATTGGTTCTTTGCTGCCAAATGTAACTTTGTTAATCTTGAAGTGCCACATTTCTTTGATATTAATGACACAACTATAAGTAAATATCAAATTTATGACACTGTTTTTGAAAAAATTATGAATATCTTCATTTGTGAGTGGAATTCTAGAATTAATCGAATCACAGACGTCAGCAGTACTGGACGAAATAAGTTAAGAACGTACAGGCTATTTAAGTCAGAATATAACACAGAACAATATTGTAAAATGATTTTACCTCATAAGCATAGATCGGTGTTCGCAAAATTTCATTGTGGAGTAGCACCATTACGAATTGAAACAGGTCGATATGAAAATATTCAGAAAAATGAACGCTTATGGCCATATTGTAGTGAATTTATTGAAGATGAGTTTCATGTTATGTTAAACTGCAATTTATATGCTGATGAAAGAAGAGGTTTATTACTTAAAGCCAATGAGATTTCTCCTGAGTTGTATAATTTTAATGATTGGTATAAAATGAAGTTCCTATATTCAAATAAAGAGATTATAAGATTTACTGCCAAAACCTGTTTTCACGTATTAAAGAAACGGAATTTTTACTTATATAAATAATGTTTGTATATTATTTTATTTGTAAAATTTACTTTCTATATTTTATTACAGTGTGAAAGCTCATTGCTAATCAGTTCATTACAAATCTGATTTGAAGCGATAATTGATCTTTTAAAACATTTCCTAAAATGCGCATTAGTGCTTCTATTACTTGTCAAATTTTAATTGTTTGTCTTAAGTAACTTTTAGACGCAAGTCAAGATTGGCAATGGGTTTTCAACTTTTATTGAAATATAATGTAAATAAATTGTAATGATTAATGTGATTAGAAAAAATACTTTATGAATTAGAAATATTTTATGAGTTGTATATGGTCTCTTATAATTCTTTTTAAAATTGCATATGTTATTTTATGTATATGTACTATGTTCTATATTGTTCTACATATGATGAGACATGAATAAATAAATAGATACGTAATTACTTTTTTAATTAACAGATACAGGTGTTTTAATTAACAAATACAGGTGTTTCAATTGTGCATCTCAAGACCATTTAATAATTTTGTTTTTTGTTATTTTCAGAGCAAACTGTTTGCTTCCAGTGGAAATAGGACCCTTTCAATATGGTAGAGCAGGTGTCAGAGTGCAAAAAGTTGTTATTTGTTAATGTGTTGGGATTCAAGGGGTAGGATTCAGATATAAATTATCCAGTCTGACCAGTTGAACAACTTGTCAGAAATATTTTAGTTTTAGAACTAATGTGTTAGTTTGGTTAATATACATTTAGAACTGCGGATGGTTTAGTCGATACAGGTTCAAATAGTGCATTTTTCTTAGTGGCAGATCCTGGATAAAGGGTGCAGACTCAGAGGCGCAACCGGCACAAAATCTAAATGTGCACACATGTTTTTCTGTAGAAACAAACATCATTTAAAAAATAAAATATGGGAGTTTTGTGGGTGGGTAGTGTGACTTTTTTTAAATAGTAGATTCGCCATTGTTTCCCATTCAAGAGCCATAACTCTGAACTAACTTACATGATTTGGTCAATTAAAATGTTGTAAATTTGGTGTAAATTCACTGAAAAAGTAGGCGCAATAGTCCATTCATGTTATAAAAAAGTGCAACAATTACTCATACTTAAATAATCCAATTTTGCCATTTCAGGAACAAAACTATAATTATTCTACAACTTCTGTGCCAGTTTGTGTGAATACCCCATGACAAATGCATTTGCCAAACTGTATTAAATTCAATTAGAGCAATTTTGGATGCTGCAAGATCTACAACTCCGATATTAATATAATCAAATTTGCCCAGAGCTTGTCAAGATATTATGGATATTAAAACTACTGTATGAATTTAGTGAGAATTCAGGGAAAAATGCTGCTGCTAGATTGCAAACAGCCTCAACATTATAGTGCAACAAGCAATAGCCCTCCTCGAGTCTTCACAAATTTAATTTAGCTCGACGGCAAAGAAAGCGAAGAGTTTATATGAACTGCTCTACAATTCACTTCATGAACAGAACCAGTAATGAGTGTATTTTTTGTGAGAGGCATCAGGTCGAGCTGGGGGATCTAACCAACAACCTCTGGTATGAGTGGTCGACACTCTATCCACTTCACAACTGCCCAGATTATGTTTTGAGTCTTTGACTCAGGCGAGCTTAAAGAGTGTAACAAGCAAATTATATTTTCAATTGTTTTAATAACAGTTTTACTCTTTATATACATAACATCAATATAAAAATTCACAACTTCAAATATCTCAATTACAAGTTATAATGAATAAATGAAAAGGATTTATGGCATACCAACACTAGATGGTTATATAATGTCAACAGGTTGGAAGATTCCAGTCTCACTCTCCATGTACAAAAACAAGTTTACAAACAGATTGAAAGAAAAAAACAATAACATTACAACCAATATTTAATGCAATATTAAATGCAACCAGCCCCTGATTATGTAATGCAATATTAAATGCAACCAGCCCTGATTATTTAATGCAATATTAAATACAACATGCCTCTGATTATTTAATGCAATATTAAATGCAACCAGTCCTGATTATTTAATGCAATATTAAATACAACCAGCACCGATTATTTAATGCAATATTAAATACAACCAGCCCTGATTATTTAATGCAATATTAAATACAACCAGCCCTAATTATTTAATGCAATATTAAATGCAACCAGCCCTGATTATTTAATGCAATATTAAATGCAACCAGCCCTGATTATTTAATGCAATATTAAATGCAACCATCCCTGATTATTTAATGCAATATTAAATACAACCAGCCCTGATTATTTAATAAAATATTAAATGAAACCAGCACCGATTATTTAATGCAATATTAAATGAAACCAGCACCGATTATTTGATGCAATATTGATAATTTAAAGACATCTCGCTTGAAGTCTCCTTGGTTTCTACTGTGTAATACGTCTATAAAGCATTTACTACAATGTATTAAATGCATGTACATGGCAAAATGGAAATATATAATAAGGCCATCTTTAAAAATAATATGTTTGTTGTGCTCCGACTCAGTAATTTTATTTAGGAAAGTTGGTATATATATATTTTTTGTCAGATTTTGATTTTTTACAGTCATTTTGTACAAAAAATGACAGAAATCATAACAAAAAGACAATGTTTCCAAAGTCAATACAAAAGTTTCACCAGCTGCAATAGGAGTGGCTAGGTAGGACGGCAAACACTCATTTCTTAAATATGGCCTTATGAAGCAAAAGTGACGTTCCTTGTTCAACTACATGTACATCATGTTTATTTGTGAAATTTCTGACTATATAATAAATCGTTATGTCTCACAAACACCGTTTTATTGCAAAATATTATACCACATTTCCATTTCCGTCTTTGTTCAATGAACGTTATCCCATCAAAATATTGGTATATGGACCAGGCCCAGTCCAATTTAAAAACAGGAATGATGTCATCCAGTCCAATAAACAAAATGTGTAAGTATTTTAATATGTAAGCACAAATAACCAATTTGTTTTTTATTGCAGTGTGTTTGAAGACATTCGGTAAAATGTAACAAATAATGGTGTTTCGGTTCAAATTCAAGTTTACAAATTGGGCAGTAATACAAAGTTAGATGGACCTTTGCTTTGCTTCAGTCCATATAAAAATTATCGTTCTGGGTTTGACTGCCATTTTTGTAAACTTGCCTATCGACCACAACACCATGTATATTTTTGTATCATTTGTTATATATGTCCAAAGCTATAATGGACTTGTATTCTTGTAAAAGTATTGTTAAAGTTAAAAAATATATAAAAAAAACATTGGAGCAATGCACTAGAACTATTAAATATTATGATTTGCAAAGTTCAATCAAAAGAATTTGCTCCATCCCCAAATAATCTGCTCATCTGCAGGACATGTTGCCTTAAACACATCACTTGACTCTCCGCATTGTATATAGCTTCTCAAATCAGAAAACTCGTCCGGTATCTTGAAGTTTTTATAATGACCACCTGCGACCTGTACATGTTTAAGTTTCGGCAGCACCTGACAATCCAGTTCACACACCTCGTTACAGACCAAATAACTGCTGGGCTCGTTTCTACCCTGTAAGTAGTCATTTAGCTTTTTCAATTCAGCTACAAGGGCATCTTTCAACTCGTTTTCCTTTTCAGAATCTTTGTTTTTCATCAATGCTGCAAATTTCTGAAATATTCCAGAAGCTGCTTCAACTGCCGGCCCATCATAGCTTTGACGTAAATCGGGTGTCGGAAATAATCTGTTTATATATTTTGTAATTTCTGTTGAGTCTGGTATTATTTTATTCCCATTTTCACCATCAATAAGAACAGGGACTTTGCCTTCTGGATTGATTTTCATGAAATATTCAGGTTTGTCCACAGTGTTGACAGGGATAATTTCCACGTCGGCTGGTTTCAGTTTCATACGTGCATACATACTAGCACGCTGTGAGAACGGACAATCTCCAACACAGTTACCGTCTTTTCCAGCCTTCACGTACAACCTGAAACGTGCAGCTGTTGCATTCGCTGACATTGTGGTAACTGAAAAATATGATTAAAATGTCTTATCAACATTGACAAAAACTCGGGATATTTTAACGTTTCAATGGCTGATACTTCTTCAATACAAAACCGATTTTAAAAAAGAAGGTACTGTTGAATTTCAGCTACACGTGAGTGTATTGTTTATAGAAATCAGACTCAAATTTTTATAATCAGATTGTTGATTTTGAGTTGCGATGAAAATTTGCTACAGCACCCTTGTCTGAATTAAACTATATATATATAGTGATTTAGAATATATCCCTTGTATACCTAATACTGTGATATACCTATTACTGCGAATGCCGTATAATAACAATATCCCAGACATGCACTCACTTCTGTTAGCGTTGCCATTTGTTTACATTTCGTACCGACAACTGTTTATTATTAAGCACACTTAATTAATTTTAATACTGTTTATTATTGATGCAATTACTTACATTGTTGACAAAGCTTTAGACTCACAGTAATAGGTATAACCTGATAATCAGTATATAGTGCCTGTGAAGCAATGGACACCAAAGAGCTTCCATGGGTCACATAATCTGATAATTAGGCAATGCAGATGCAAAAAAATAATAAAATGGATGTTTAATTGATCTTTCTAGCAATAAAGAGATGTTGTTTTCACGATAGAAATAAATAGGACATCCAATCTTCAGGAAGAAAAACTGTCCGGGATATGTTTATATAAGCACCGGTTAGAGTATAATTCTTGTTTGAACTTCATTCTCATGTGGCAGATTGACAATTAAAACGTATCGACCAACGAAGTTAATCTAATGTAAAACTCGCTGTTTCCCAGTGATAACCCATACCTAATCTTGCAAAACACGGGAAAATGGAAGAAAACAATAGAACCCTGGGTTGCGGTCTGTTCGGTCAAACGTTAGATAACATATTTTCCTGGACACTGGCTCTACCTCATGTAAGCACGCAGTACGCGTTAATTTTAGGGAACCAGGCATTAAACTGAGTACTACTAAAACCGGGAGCCGGTCATTTCGTAATCAAGTCATTTCGTAACCATTTTTTCCAGCCGTTTTGTGACCACTTTTTCGGTCATTTCGTAAACACTTTTAAATGTCGGTCATTTCGTAACCACTTTTTCGGTCATTTCGAAACCGATTGAAAAAAGTGTTTATTAAGATAAATAAAACAATATTTTATTACATTTTTAAGATAAAAGGGTTTTAAAACTATATATTAAAATGAAAAATGTAAAATGTTTACTATTTTTAGCCACATTATTGGTAATTTACCTTCCTCTGTTAGAGAGAAGGTTCATTAAGAGGTGCTAATGGGTCCTATTATGTGATCCACGTGTTAACTAATTAATGCAGTTAGTTGATGATGGCGTTAAGTACACGTGCCGATGTAATGGTAATGTCTAAACGATAAATTCTTCACTTAGCGATTATTGGTATAGAACAAAACCACAACAACATGCAAACATTTTAAAGTTTAATAAGAATGATAATCAAAATTCAAAGCAAAAATAAAGTATATTTACAGAGCACATGAGAAAATGAAAAAGCAACAGACAATTATACAAAACAAAATATACAATACATCAATAAAGTAACACACATTTATTTACGAAAACTTTGTTAGCACATAACAGAAGTATATTAATGGAGCAAAATATTTAAAAAAAAATGATATTAACAGAGCACATTTAAAGGAAAAGTATTTACGCAAGAGTTGAGTGTATTAATAGAGCAAAATATTAAAGAATTTTACCACAACATAGAAATTTCAAAGAAAAGTATTTACGAAAAGTCCAAACACATTCAAAGGTTCAATAACACTACATTTATTTACATTCACACTCCAATCATTTGCTATAAACGCTAGACAACTTCCTGAGAAGCTTGTCAGCCGGCATACCATCGCAACTATATTCATCCCACACGCCGAAAATTCTCCCTTCTATTTGCCGCTTCTTCTTCTTTTGTTTCTTGGTGAGTTTGTTGGCTGATACCAACTTCACCTGTGTATTCACGTATTCTGCCTCTCGGTTTAGTAGTTGTACCGTCACGTAAAATGGCGTTGCCACTCGATCGCCTGGTGGTGGTTTAAAACGCGACCAGAACAAAATAAGCACAAGTACCTAGTTGTTGAAGCCATGTTACAACAAATGTAATAATTTCGTATTATTGCAATGCATATTTATACTAGATCTATAGCTGTGTGACACGTCTCACTCTATTAAGTTGAGACAAATAAATTATCTTGTTTGAACATAATAATTGCGATATTATTGTAAATTGTAATTGCAATTAAAGGATTAAATAGATCAATCACACTGTAATAACAGTTATTGGTTAAACTAAATAAAGGATATAGACCAATCACACTGTAATATTTTACTTACAATTAAAGTATAATCGCCAATTAGCTTAATAGTTAAAAGTTCATTAATTGTAATCAATCAATTACATGGGACATACTTCACTTTTAATTGAAATTATCTAGTATCTATAATTAGCAATTAACAAAATAATCAATAGTTAAAAGGACCCACTTTGTTTCTTAATACTGCAATTAATAATTGGCATTTTAGCATGGAATAAAAAATATAGGTCAAATTACACCATGTCATTTTTCAATTTAATATGATTTTAATATCAAAGAAATATCATAAAATATCGTTTTATTCTTCTTTATTTATCTTTATAAACCATTTACAAAATATGGTCAACCGGTTACGAAATGACCAAAACCTACTCCGTGTATGTCATTTTTCTTCTTTATTCGTTTTTATAAACCATTTACAAAATATGTTCAACCGGTAACGAAATGACCAAAACTTACTCCATGTATGTCATTTTTCAATCTGCCCACCAATGAATCAAGATATTCTCAGTATAGTGGCTAGTATTTAACTATAGGCCCTGTCTTACAGATTCTTGAATCTGCCAGCCAATAAATGAAGATATTCTCAGTATATTGTCTAGTATTTAACTATAGGCCCTGGATTCTTGAATCTGCCAACCATTTAATGAAGATATCCTCAGTGTAGTGTCAAATATGTTACTATAGGCCTTGTCTTACGGATCTCACGACCAGGTTTCTATATGTCAACCAATAAATGAAGATATTCTCATTGTAGTGTCTAATATTTAACTATAGGCTCTGTCTTACATATCTCACAGCTAGATTTTTTGAATCTGCCCATCAATAAATGAAGATATTCCAGCTGATTAGCAGACGACTCTATAACTAAATAGGAAAATGGCTACACCCTTATCAATTTGGGGTGATATTTTGAGACCTGGACAAAATTGTTTTTTACCATTTTGGATATCAGATAGTAGATCAGATTCTTCCCTTGATTTTCATAACATTATTAAGGGACCTGTGTAATAAACAAATTGTATAAAGCAAAATAAGGCGAGATAGAGAACTACATTGCAATGTAAGTTATCATGTTAACATATCTATCTATTATTGTTATGAATTTTAAATATATTATTATTGTTTGTTTTTTATTTGAAATAAATACAAACTTTAAAAACATCTATTTTTTCTTTAATATATGCATAAACCGCAGCATGTAAAAACACATTATGTTATATAAAGAAAGAGAAGTGAAACAATTTGTGTTACTGTATTACGTCTTATAAACATAATTTTATAGACATGTGAACATAGTATTATATATATAACAATTTATTGTCAATATTTTAGAATATTGAATAATATTTGTATCTTTCATTATAGGGTGGGAATAAACTGTATGAATAAACCCAGCACTGTAAACCAGAAGATAAAACCAGCACTGTAAACTAGAAGATAAAACCAGCACTGTAAACCAGAAGAATCCAATCCAATCAAAAGTATATTGATATGCTGGAGAACATGATGACAGAGACACAAAAGTCAGAAATATAGTCCCCATAAACTGGTACACCTGTAAAGTATATATTTGCAGGACTGCACTTGACAATCTTGAAAATGTATTACTCCCACTATATGACTACATGTCAACGTTAATATTAGCAGACACTAACAATCAGCTTCCGAAACAGTTGGGTCTACTCTGCTTCTCTCTGTACAACTGATATGTAAAGTAAAGTATAAGCTTTATTTAAATGTAGACATTGTTTTAAGACATACTGTAATACTTGTAATAAGATGAGTTCGAACATGTATATTAAGAAAATAAAACGTTTATTGCCCTTATTTTATATCTTTTTCATTATTTCTCTGTGACCTGTTACACCCCTATTATGTCATATCCCCTCCCCCCCCCCCCCCCCCCCCATATTATTTTTGTTTTTTTTTTAAAAAAAGGAATAGAAGGATTTGAACAAAAATAAAATGATTAACTGTTGTGTTCTGTTGTGTTCTAGACAATGGACACTTATATGAGTACACATGGTAAGGCACAGATATTCATGGAACCTGACATTATACAAACGGTTCATATCCCTTCTAAATCACTTTCAAAGAGGTTTTAATTAGCCTTAATCTTCAGGAATGTTTACACAGGTCAGATGTGAATGAATTGATTTACAGCGGACCCTTTCCTCCCTCCCCCATACCCCTGAGAATTTGTAAATACATTCAGTTAGCAGATCATAAAACACGTTTAACCATTATAGCAATACACATGCTGAATGATATAAAAACTTAATTTTCAAATTTTGAACTACTTAAATAATTAAATATTGTATATTGACCTTTACATTAATTAAACTGTCAACAAATTTAAATTAACAGATGTAGTCAGACTTATATCTCAATTATTATCCGAGATAGCCATGTAATCTCTATGTGTTGCTGTTGGCATAGTAACACCATTGCAAAAAGGAAGTGCTTCCGTTGGGTAGTCCCATGATGGCGGTTATAAATAATCCTAATTTCTTCTTCTTTAGAAATGCATTTTCCTTATTTTAATGCTCATTTTTTTTTTATCT
Source organism: Panopea generosa (assembly GCA_029582155.1). NCBI lineage: Eukaryota > Metazoa > Mollusca > Bivalvia > Adapedonta > Hiatellidae > Panopea > Panopea generosa. The sequence goes on from CM055901.1 coordinate 67,707,389, forward strand.
AAATGGCATTATTGATGTATTTTGAACATTTTGATAGCATTGTCATGTTTGAATTATGAATTTAAAAATAAAAATGATGCTTGGAAATTGGGGTATGAATACAGTCAAAACTCGTTATTTCCGTGGGACCTTAAAAATAATTCGAAATATCCGAAGTTCGATTTATCAGGAGTCTATGTTTGTTCAACTTTTTACCGTTACCCCACCCACTTCATAAATCGTTGAAAATATACATGTTGTACCTATAAATACCTCTATTTGTTTTTGTTTGTTTTTTAACTATAACACGTTGTGGTTATATTTACACATGATATAAACTTTGTTTATATTGATGTATACTGTGGATTTATCTTAAATCGTGGTAAATTCTACTGTTTACATGCGTTATTTCCTTCTACGCAAACGTATGTTGTGTGTTGTTATCCGTGTGTAAGCTAAATGCCTATTTGCACAGTGCGTGAACATTTTATATTTTGAGTGTGATATAATAGATAACAAAATATACTTTTAATTTTATACTTTTTAATTACATGAATATCAAATAAATAGAATATGCAACTGAAATATAAACACAAGTTATATACAAGCAATGGTTACAACAATTTTACAAATAAGAACTAAGGCGAAAATAGCACATGTCAAAAACTTCTTCTAACACTTCGGCGTTGTTTGTATAATTAGCGTGTGTATCGCTCGTGTTTGTATCATAGCAATTTGATGACACAATTAACTTACCTGCCAGTACAGACACATGAAGCGATAAATTACAGCAATTATCACCTTCGACGGTTTGCCTTTCATCTTCACGCGGTGATAAAAATTCGAAATAACGAGTGAGAAATCAATAGATTTTAGGATGAAGGGATCCAAAAACAGATTCGAAATAGTGAATAATTCGAAATACTGGAATTTGATATATCAGGAGTTAATTAATATAGAAATAGAAGGGGAAAAAACGGGACCGAACTTCAAATTTGAGATAACCGGAAATTCGAAATATCAGAGTTCCAGTTGGTGAGTATCAACTGTACATGATTTCGGAAGTCTACTTTCACTTTGTCACCAGTGTACACACTGAGCAGAAAAAAATCTCTTATATGACACATGACCCCTACTTTTCTCATCATATTTTGATAGTGCAGAGGTTGACAAACTGTAAAATGTAGGTTTCACTTCTTTCATTTGGGATTCTCTATGAATGACAAGCCTTCAAACTTTTATTATTTAATATAGAATAAAGAACAAAAATCAATGGTGGGATTACACCTGTAAGATAGGACGTGCTCCTAACCTCGTTCTGGTGTAGATATGCATATCCATGAGACAATATTAAGAATGGTCTATTATATACGCTACAAAACTCTACCAACAGCGCAAATCAATTTTCTAAAATTAGCTTTCTAGGAAAATGCAAGTATGGCGTTACTTTTCGGGGCCAATAAATAACGTTTTCACAAGAATAACATTCATCGTTTCATTTTAGCCTACTTTCTCTTTTAAACATGTATGTACATAACGACTGATTACTTATTTATTGTCATATTATGCTGCACACTCAAGGTCTGATTGTTCAAATTGCACATACACGTGTACGTGAAATGTCTATGCTTGGCCTTAATTTCTATCATAAAATGAATCACGTTGTGGACTTTTAGAGGATTTCCCGCTACTATGCACGAAAACGCCCCACGGATTATCGATTCTTCAACGTAGTTTAAATATATATCAAAAAAGTAACTGCAGGTAGCAATGTCTAGCTTTAAACAAAGACAGGGAAGTTTTAAAGCATATGTATTTAGATTGATATTAGACTTATTTATAAAGCAACATGGCAAGGTCGTTGATAATCAAACGGGTTAAATATACACAACAGCAAAGTCGTGAAAAATAAACAAGCTACGTAAAACATTTAAAACATATAGTAATATGACTACAGCTGACGATGGTATAACAATACATTGATATCATCAGACAAGGACCTAGGAAGAAAAATATGTGGAAAGTTTCATAATACAAATAAATACAATTAATAAACAGCATGTTTTTTATATTCCCACATATATATGGCTATAATCTAGATCCAGGAAGACTTCCTGGTATGTGTTTGTTTGCTGTTTATATGTCATGCCGGCGTAAGTAAAAATTTATTTTTTTATTTAATTTCATTCGTCAACTACAACAATAATAAACAACAACAATAGCGGTAACAGCTACATCAACATCAGCAGTTACAACAACAGCAACAACAGTATCAGCAGCAGTAACAGCTACAACAACATCAGCAGTTACAACAACAACAACAACACCATCAACATAGAAAATAGCAGCAGCAGCAACAGCTACAAAACAAAACGGCAACAGTAAAATATCCGAATGGACACTGTTGACGCTAAGATATTTAGAGCCCCGCTACTGGGGTCACTCGCCCCGCTATACCGGTTGCTGTGAGAGGGTATGGGCTTGACTAGTAGCTATGTATACATTTTGTATAAAAACCGAGCCGGACGGGTGATTATTGTACTAGTTGTATTTTCAATGATCTTATTCTCCATTATTTTTATGTATCTTTCCTGTCAACTTAATGTTTTATCTTTTAATTACTAACTTAGATAGATCTATACGGATATCAACACAGTGTATGTGTGGAGCGCGTTGTCCAGTGATAAAACACCGAACCCATGATCGGAGGGTCGTGGGTTCGATCCTCTGCCACGGCTATGTGTGGTGTCCTGTGGTGTATACCCAGGAAGACTTCGAGCGTGATTTTTCTAAGTTGTAAGAACTTGTTTCACAATCGACGTAAAATAAATAAGTTTAAACTACACAACACATTTTGTATATATACTTAGGCTACTGGCAGTAACGTTACTTAATCGGTCAGCATTTATAACCATCTAAAATTTCATCTCTTTCAAACCTGGTAAAAGTTTATTATTCAAAATGAAATATACACCGTACATTATTCACGTTTATTACTCTATTTTATTATTGAAGAAATCTAGCAATGAGATCTGTAAAGCAGGGCCTATAGGTAAATATTAGACACTACACTGAGAATATCTTCATTTATTGGTGGGCAGATTGAAGAAATCTAGCAATGAGATCTGTAAGGCAGGGCCTATAGGTAAATATTAGACACTGCACTGAGAATATCTTCATTTATTGGTGGGCAGATTGAAGAAATCTAGCAATAAGATCTGTATGGCAGGGCCTATAGGTAAATATTAGACACTACACTGAGAATATCTTCATTTATTGGTGGGCAGATTGAAGAAATCTAGCAATGAGATCTGTAAGGCAGGGCCTATAGGTAAATATTAGACACTACACTGAGAATATCTTCATTTATTGGTGGACAGATTCAAGAAATCTAGCCGTGAGATCTGTGAGACATGGCCTATAGTTAAATATTAGACACTACACTGAGAATATCTTCATTTAATGGTTGACATATTCAAGAAATCTAGCCGTGAGATCTGTAAGACAGGATCTATAATTAAATATTTGACACTATACTGTGAATATCTTCATTAAATGGTTCTCAGATTCAAGAAATCTAGCCGTGAGATCTGTAAGACAAGGCCTATAGTTACATATTTGACAATCATTATGTAGACATTGTACAACCTGAGCAGCTGTGCCAAACCGGTCACAAAAACCGGCCACATCCCCCCCCCCCCCCCCCCCCCCCCCCCCCCTCCCCCTTATTTCTTTTATTATATTAACTATATATTCCAGGTTCAAATTAAAGAAAAATTACTTTTACCGGAGACGGTGCTACGAAAAGGACCATTTATTACACGAAATGAGCTAATAAAACACATCGTTTTCGTCCGAATGACTTGAAATCGGCTTTTAATGTTTCAAAAAGTTGTGTTAGCATAGGCTATATATTAAAAACGGAGCAACTAATCAATTTGTGATTTTGACCAAAATGTGTGTTTTATTGGCCCTTTTCATGTAATAATGTATAATCTTATTTTGACCGCAAAATAGTTAACTAAAATAAATAGAAAACAAAACGGCTAATCATAGTTATCAATTATCATATTTATTTCAATATAACAAATAAAAATGCACACATAACAATACACACTGCTGTCTTTCACGAACCAAAGAGCTACACTCATTACAACAGTCCGACATTTTCATACACAAAAACGCAGTATTGATACAATGACAATCAAAGTCACACTATTAATTTAAGTCCACAACATTGACACAATCCAACCAACACTAATAATTTAGTCCAATTTAATCTTAATATATTAAAAGACAAGACACTGAGTATCAATAACACAATACTTTTATCAACATTCAAGAATGTTTTGTGGACAGTGCAACCAGCGTATCATATTTATACTTAAAATGTTTACTAAGTTTGTGGTCAGTTTGTGTTCGCAGATAATTTAAGCAAATTATCACTTTTCACAAACAATTTGAATTTCAATAAAGGTGGAATCCAATAAAAGAAAAATTAAAGGACCGTAAACACCTTTAATTAACTGTTATGTGTATCGCATGCAGTGCAACCGATAAATCATAAGTTAATTAGTACAATGCTTGATTAGATTTGCGACAAATACAATTTCTTTTAATTAGCACAATAAATTATTATGTAAATGACTAATTATCGTAGAATTACTATAAACATACATATAAAATTGTCAGCTAAAAAAAAAAAATTAACGTATTTTATACATTCCAACGTCACAAACTATAAAACATTAAATCTTTTATTTAGTGCATTGTTTGATTATATGACATGTGTACATCCTTTCATATGACAATCATGTGTACATTCTTTAATATTAATGACAATCATGTGTACATCCTTTTATACGACAATCATGTGTACATCCTTTCATATGACAATCATTTATACATCCTTTTAGTTTAAACTTATTTCTTTTAATTCGAATGTGAAACAAGTTCTAACAACTTAGGCAAATCACGCTCGAATTGTTTCTGGTTAGAACCAGCATTAAGCATATGCGGATGAAGTGTCTTGCTCAAGGACATCACATATAGCCGTGGCGGAGGATCGAACACACGACCATTCGATCATGACTTTGGTGTTCTACCACTGGACAACACGCTCCACATATGAGAATCATGTGATAATCATGTATGTATCCTTACATATGATAATCATGTATGTATCCTTACATATGATAATCATGTGTGTATCTTTACATATGATAATCATGTGTGTATCCTTACATATGAGAATCATATGTGTATCCTTACATATGATAATCATGTGTGTATCCTTACATATGAGAATCATGTATGTATCCTTACATATGAGAACCATGTATGTATCCTTACATATGAGAATCATGTGTGTATCCTTACATATGAGAATCATGTATGTATCCTTTCATATGAGAATCATGTGGGTATCCTTACATATGAGAATCATGTATGTATCCTTACATATGAGAATCATGTATGTATCCTTACATATGAAAATCATGTGCGTATCCTTTCATATGAGAATCATGTGGGTATCCTTCAATATGAAAATCACGTGTGTATCCGCCCATATGAGAATCATGTATGTATCCTTACATATGAGAATCATGTGTGTATCATTTCTTACGGGAATCATGTTTGTATCTTTCCATATCAGAATCATGTGTGTATCCTTCCTTATGGGAATCATGTGTGTATGATTCCATATGAGAATCATGTGTATCCTTACATATGAGAATCTATGTGTATAATTTCATATGAGAATCATATGTGTATCTTTACATATGAGAATCATGTTTTCATATGAGAATCATATTCATATGTGTATCCTTACATATGAGAATCAGATGTGTATAATTTCATATGATAATCATTCGTGTATCTTACATATGACAATCATATGTGCACTCTTCCATATGAAAATCATATGTGTATCCTTCCATATGAGAATCATGTGTGCATCCTTCCATATGAGAATCTTATGTGTAACTTTCCATATGAGAATTATGTTTGCATCCTTCCATATGAGAATAGTGTGTGCATTTTTCCATATGAGAATCATATGTGTATCATTTCATATGGGAATCATGTGTATAGAATGGCGGATCTATTCTTTAGAAAATACGGCATAATATGTGTATACTTCCATATGAGAATCATGTGTGCATCCTTCCATTTGAGAATCATATGTACATCCTTCCATTTGAGAATCATATGTGTATCCTTTCATATGAGAATCATATTCGTATTCTTTCGTATGAGAATCATATGTATACAGTGGCGGACCTATTCTTTAAAAAAAAACGGCGTAGTGTTGATATCCTTACATAAGAAAGTCATGTGTGTATTTTTTTCCGTATTTTAATGCTCATTTAAATGGCATTACTGATGTATTTTAAATATTTTGAAAGCAGTGTCATGTTTGAATTTAGATTCATTAGAAAAAAAATATTCTTGGAAATTGGGGGTATTAATGTTGACTTTTACATGGTCAGACAGCAGACTATACACACTGGCCAGAAAATATATCTTGGATGATACGTGGCCCCTACTTTTCTAATGGGAGTTTGGCACTGCAGATGTCACTTAACAATGCAATGGAAGTTTTCCATCTCTAATTGGGTCCTTCTCGTCCTATTTTGTAGTGCAGAGGTTGACAAACAACAAAATATAAGTTTCACTTCTTTCATTTGGGTCTTTTTATCAATGACAGGCATCAAATATTTTTTTATTTACTATAGAATAAATAACAAAAGTCAATGGTGGGCTTACACCTTTATATAAATAAATTAATATTGTACGTTTATAATAATATATAATATATATAATACGTTAATAATAATGACGTATAGTGCACAACAAATTAGATTTATATGTAATTATACTGTAATTAAGCCGTAAATAATGCGTTCGGTGTAATAAAATAAAGATTACAGTATGTTGAGTAATTTCCTCTTGATGCCAATTAAACTGTCACCCTCAACATTATGTAATATCTATATATTACCCAGTATATATTACCCAAACGAAGAATGCTAGACATAAAAAGCTGTTGAATTAAGGAAATACTCAAGTTACAATATTTATTATACAAACATAGAGGGGGGTTTCTGTTTCTACTTTCAGCTTTCAGTTTCGTGTTTACAAACTTGCTATGTTTGTTTGTTTGTATGGTGTTTAGCGTCACTTTCAACACTTTTTCAGCTATATTGCGATTGTGTTTACTTGAGACAGTATTCTAAGCGTTGCCACACCTGAGTATCATTGTGTGATGCTCCACCCAGTCGCATTATACTGACAAGTATTTGATATGACCAGGCCGAGGATCGAACCCACGTCCTTCCACAGGCCGCGGACGCTCTACCCATAAACCACCGCTCTGGTGTAAACTTGCTAGGACAGCAGTTTGAAATTGCCGCCGGAATCTGTTTGTGATTATACCATGAAGCATTAAGAATAAAACACGTTTTGAACGAAAATGCTGTTTGTTATAAATCAATTAAATCATTGTATTTAATACGAAGCTTTGTGAGTAAAAATCAATTTACATATTTTTCCAGCAAGTATGTGATTTCGCTGTCTTTTACCTTTTTTTCTTTCACTCCTGAAAATGGACATGAATTGTACCATCTACAATAAGGTTTCCAGCCTGTTACAGTAAAGACATAGCGCCCTTGCTCATGTCAATGGAATACAGGAAGTGCTTCCTTGGGCTGCATATTGCCGTAAACATTTACATGTATATGTTGCATTTTATTTCAATATTCATTTTCCTGATAGTAGTTTCATTATATAGAAACGTCTGCCATCTCATTCACGTTATTGAAGTGACAATTAGTTACCCTCAAACTGACTTGACGCAAGAGCGATTATCGCTCAGCCCTCCGGCCACGTGGCGTTGTTTATCCAAGTAAATACAATGCAATATAATGTAGAATTTACTTCCGTTAGTTTGTCTTAGAAAAATGCGAAGTAGCAACCAATATTGATCGCTGATTGGATAATCGACATGTTTGATTGACAGCTCGCGTCAGTTCAATTGTTGTGTGTTAATATATTAACATACTTGCCAGGATATACTTTGACATATCTGCAGGTTTACGAGAGTTCAGAGATTGGTTTGTGGAATAAATGAAGATTAGAATCCTCGAATGACTTAATTAAACAACCTAACGTTTAGGGGGTTGAGTAAGCCCGGCGACAATTTAATCTAATATAGTTTTATTTAAGGTTGGCGTGGGGGTCTCTGATATTAACGTCCTTGAAATCATTTAACTGTTTTCTTCATCTCGCCGCAAGAAACGGATTACAGATATGCCCTCAATTTATAGAACAGAATATATCAAATTATAATAAAAGGTGTTCGTGGCGATTCATAAAATGTCGATAGAACAGTAACCCTTTTATATTTTGATAATTTACACGTCACAAATACCTACATCACGACACGAGTGTAAAAACCAACCAATCGCTCTTCAAAACAAAACAGTCAAAACATCATGTAACAAGTAACAGCTGTCAATCTGTTATCTGACGTAGTTTTGACATATCGGTATAACCGTAATCGCCCAGTAAAGCTCTGGAGCTGATTTCACTAAACATCTAAAATTGAGACTTTCCTCATCTAAAAACTGTTTCAACATTACATGATCACATGGTATCAAAGCCATATCACATACCTTTTCAATATTAAGAGATCACATGTAAAATTATCAATGAAAATTTGAGCTGAAGAATATCTCAAACTGAGATTTTCCTTAACTCAAATTTGAAAAGCTATAACTTTATTCACATTGATCATTTTCACATTATTCTCCACCAATAAGTGAAGCTTTGTCACGCCTTCAGTTCTGCTACCATTTAATGTGAATCTATTTTAAACTATTCTTTAGAGAATATATTTTTTTTAGTTGAGGGAAACCTTAGCTCGAGATGTTTAGTTAAACAGGCCACTGGTAATCTGAATAGACCAGTCGCTATGCATCATGCGAACATTTCCTTTTAAGAGCGACATTGTTTGATCTAACATTAGGTGGATATTCTCTAACGTATTATGCTAGGCATAGCAACCGAAACAAATGTTGTTACTTCGGCCGCCAGCCTTCGTTAACAATTTTGTCATATTTGATCAATTCAAAACTATTAAGATTAAATGGATCATCTTTCAGTACACATTTATCAATATGTTTAAAAAAAACTCCATCCAGGTGTTCGCATTCGCATACATCTGCCATTTTTCCCAAGGCACATGTTCTAAAGCAATCTATAACTTCTTGTGTATTGTAGTTGAAAAATGCTTTTCCATCTGAAATCAACGGTTGATCTTCTCCTGTTCCTGGATTGACACCGATGTATTCATGCTCACCTGAGCTATCAGATAGAAACCCTGATAAATTTCCCATTTCCTCGCCTCTTTCCTCATGGTTGATTTCACGTCGATCTGTTTCACGTTCAAACTTACTTGATTTTGTTGTATTGCGTTCCTCGTGTTTACTCGACCAAGCATCTATAGTATTTTCATATACGATGTCATCAATACTTGCATATTCATTTTCTTCTGAAATTTCATATTCACTTTCTCTGTTTGCGTGTTTGTTATCACGTATGTCGTATTCCTCATATGGATCATTGTCTTCCAAATATTCTGTTTTCTTACCGGTGTCGGTCGCAATCGGATCATCAACTTCGTTTCCTGCTTTCTGTGTTATTGTCCCTTCATATGATGATTGCAACTCGGAATCATGTAATGGCTCTGGTGACACATAAATATCTGTATCGGTACCTGCAGTGTCAGTGTCTTCAGAGTCATCAGCTTTTGGATAAATGTACGTATCAGTATCTGCAGTGTCAGTGGCTTCAGGGTCATCAGCTATCGGATTAATGTATGTATCAGTATCTGCAGTGTCAGCGTATTCTGGGTCATCAGCAGTTGGACTTATATATGTATCGTCCGATTGTTGTGTAACCAGGTTGTCGATATTGTGATATCCAGAATGTTCACATTCAGCCGTATCCTCAACATTTTTCTCTTTCTCGGTTTGCTCGTCCGCGTCGCGTTCACTCCGCCAATACGTTTTATTTTTTATTTCTTCCACAGGTTTTTCAGCTTTTGTTTGTACGAAAGCAAGCTCATCTGAAGTATTTTCCTTCAGAACTACATATCCTGTATTGTTTATGCCTTCGTTAACTTTCTTATCGCAAGGATAAGAACTGTATACATTACCGATAGTAATTTTCCTTTCTGACATAGGAGTTTGATCGAACGGACTGTGTTCGGACAATATTGCCATCTCTTTTGTGCCATCTTGAAGAAAATAAGTTTTATCTTGGATGAATGTTGAATCGCTACAGCGTGGAAAGTGTTCACCTGTGAAAGTTGACAATTGGTTTTTGTTACCCCGAATAAATTTTGCCGACGTTTTTTTCTGAATCGACTCCGGTATAACAACGACGTTAAAGGCATCATTACGGTTTCTTTCCTTGATCCACGAAACTAAAAATGTCTTTTCTATACTCCCCATCACCCTAACTGGACCAGCAAGCATAGCGGACAATTCTGTCGGTAAACGTAAGTTTTTTTCTGATACTGGCAAGAAATTGACGATTTTCCTTTGATCACCATTCAATCTAATAAATTCATTCAGAGGTTGTGTTTTCTTGCTCGGTAGTGCAGAGAAACGCATTGTGATGTTTTCATTAAATGTGTACGTTGTTTTGTCTGAATCTAAGCACACAACATATCTCACGCCGGCTACCTTAATTATCTGTTGAATCTGCAATCGTGTCCCACTTTGCACGTATCTGTTTACGCCAACATTTTCTGGTACCATGGTTCTAACGTCTTCATCTACCCTTATATATTGAGGGGCATCGTTAATGATCTGTGCAAAAGAAACGTAATTAATGTATAAATACCATGCATTTTTTTATAACTTTACTCACATAATACAGTTAACAGCTACAAGGAATAATATAGAGTCTATACAAGTCCTTGACTGCTACTAGGAATTATATAGAGTCTACAAGGAATTATATAGAGTCTATACAAGTCCTCGACTGCTACTAGGAATTATATAGAGTCTACAAGGAATTATATAGAGTCTATACAAGTCCTCGACTGCTACTAGGAATTATATAGAGTCTACAAGGAATTATATAGAGTCTATACAAGTCCTCGACTGCTACTAGGAATTACAAAGAGTCTATACAAGTCCTTGACTGCTACAAGGAATTATATAGAGTCTATACAAGTCCTTGACTGCTACTAAGAATTATATAGAGTCTATACAAGTCCCTGACTGCTACTAGTAGTCAAGGCTGTTACTCTAGACGAGGTAAAATTAGGAATCATTGAGATGTAATGCGTCCTATAGGTATACCAGTCGAGTTATTTATAGTTTTTATGTAATGTGCATGGCAGACGACACACTTTATGTACTCGGGGGAGTCAGTGAAACATGACGTTGACAATCGTATCGATTCAAGTTGAGCCCTCTGATAGTTTTGTCCATATTAAGGTTTGCTATAATATAGATTCTGCAAAGTGTAATCAAGTTTTTTCGAGGAGAGATGCTATGTTGAGACATTCTCGACAGAAGCACTGGCTGAAAACCAATTATGCGTATCCACCACCACCACTGGTAATACCACCAACAGCCACCACAGGAAATGCCATCGCCACCACCACCACCGCAGGAAATGCCATCGCCACCACCACAGGAAATCTATTTAAACTTTTTATACATTAATGCTTTTTTAAACAAATATGACTCACAGGTACTACCTGATGGTGAAATACTTTCAGTTAAACCTCATATACACATTAGTTATGTACAAGTCTACCATACATAATTTATTTGTTCGATAACTAGCAGTCATTGATGTCAATAAACATTAAAAATGAAATATTGAGTTGTAATCTAAGCTATACAGTTTGTGTATTTAATATTAGATCAATCATATTTTTCAAATCAGTTTTGACGGTTTGAAGTGCAAACGTAACGGAAGTGGTGTACTATGGATTTCACTTGCATCGTCTGCTCCAACAAAAATCGATACACCCAGAGAGAGAGAGTACTGAAACTTGCGTCGTCTGCTAGATGAATATTTACTAAACAAGATAGACGCTCTATGTAAATAGTAAAGAATTGTTTGCTAGATCAAGATCGGAATGTTGAAAAACGTCGTCTGCTACGCTGACCTCTCCCGACCGGTTTGATCCGGACTGGTATACCTATAGGACACGTCACGCCTCACTGATTCCGAATTTTCCATCATCTAGAGTAACAGCCTTGACTACTGCTACTAGGAATTTGCTACTAGAAATTATAAAGAGTCTATACAATGCCTTGATTGCTACAAAGAATTATAAAGAGTCTATACAACTAGGAATTATATAGAGCCTATACAAGTCCTTGACCGCTACTAGTAAAATATTTCCAAGCTTTTGCTAGTTCCCGGAACTATTTTTCCCCTCATTTATTTTTAAATTCTTGAGTTAATGTAGCATTTGGCTAGGAAACTTTGTGGATGAATCAAAATAATATATTTCATGCAAATTTTAACTTTACTAACATACTACAGCTGACTGCTATTAGCACAATTTATTCCAAGCTCTGTTATGCTACTACATGTATTGTTACCTCCGACATATTTTGGTACGTCTGCCTCCGAAACGACCGGTTAATTGGAGTCAATTGGCCAGGATAGTGCATCGGAATAAGGATGTCTTCTCCTACAAACCGTTTTCGCATTTCGTAGAATTCTTCACCTAAATAATAGTTCAAACAAAATGATTACGGTCGGCGAATGAGTGAGTGAGTGAGTGAGTGAGTGAGTGAGTGAGTGAGTGAGTGAGTGAGTGAGTGAGTGAGTCCAAGCGGTGAATGTTTTTAGTATCGTTTTTGTTATCTAAAAAATATGTATATACTCTGAACGTTGTGGCTATTGTTTTTGATAGTACGAGAGCTATTGGTACTGATGCAAATGATCGATAAAAACAGTTCTCATAATACAATTAAGAACAACAACAAAAACTCAACGAGAAGAGAAAGGAACTAATTGTAATGACCAGTTTAAAAAAACTAAATAAAATGAACCAGGTTATTAGTTCATTTAAAAACAACATATATGTATTGGAAACTGCCGAGATAGTTATTGGCACGACACATGGTAACAACATACAGTAAACGAGTCTGGATTTATAATGCTAATGCTAAGAATCAATGAAAAATATAAATACCAAATGCCATTGCAAATGTCAAATACCGATGCAAGTGTCAATGTTATGCTAATGCTAATGCTAATTGTGCTGCTTTTGATGATATTGACAATGATTAGGATGATTAAGATGATGATGATGATGAAGTCTATGATGATGATGACGACACTGACGGTGATGATGATGATGATGATGATGATGATAATGATGATGATGACGACTACGATGACGACAATGATGATGATTATGAATGTTAATGATGATGACGACGATGATATTGACGAAGATCATGATGATGCTTCTACTGCTGCTGCTGATGGTGATGATGATGACAACGATGACGATTACGATGGTGGTGATGATGACGAGGATGATATTGACGATGATGATAAAGTTTCTAATGCATGAAATATCAACAAATGAAATGAAATGAAAAGAAAAATGTTTTTTTTCCTATTATTATAATTTTGCGGTTTATGGTCGTGATAAACGCGTTTAAATTGCATTTGTATGTATATAAATTAGAAGAAGAAATACTGTTGGCTTAAAATATGACATTGCAATAAAACCATGTAATAAATATTAGCGAGATGGGGTAGTATTATGACGTGCATGTGCATGGTTTAAATTTCAATTGTATGTATGGTTAATACGTATTTTATTTAACAGCGTTAATGCACCAGTCATTATTTCGCCCGCCCGTGGGGGGGGGGGCATACACGGGGCTTTAGACAGAACACCATTCCTGAAAGGCGGGAATTTGACAAACTTATTGAATCCGGGTCCCGGGAAATAGACTTTGGCCGGTTTTTACATCCCGGGGATCGGGAATTTCGACGCCACAAAATAAAAAAGGGGAGTAACCGCGAAAAGTCGAAAGACGACGGCGATATTTTTATTCGTGTTTTTCTAGCAGCAGACAGCGCATGCATGATGGATGACATATCGAGTTTTTCTGTCGAGAAAATTGTGGGATGGGGCGAGAAGATTGCCCCAGAAATAGGAAGAATATTCAAAGGTATACAGGGATTGTATTCTCCATTTATTTTCACCTATACCCAGACATAATATGCATGGGGCCGAGCGGTTTTCATGTTTGTCATCTGTTTTCGCGAATTAGACCCATTTTAATATTTTGCGAGTCTGAGAGGCGTCACATGAAACTCACTATATGTCGTATTAATAATACTAAATCCACAAAAGAACGTTCACTATACCTGTAGAATATAAACGATTACAGCAGAAAACTTCTAAAAATAAGCATTCAACTTTCATGCTTTCAAAAATATTTGACTGAAACTTTGTATGGATATTCTTTCGGACTACCCCACAGGGCCTCCCCTGGCATTTGCAATTTCGCCAAATAGGAAAGATTTTGAAATGTGGTGAAAAAAATACTCAAATGTCAACAAGAGTTTAGTGATTTCAGCTATTATTTCAATGTGTTGGCTGAGAATTCATGAAAATGACAAAATTTGGCAAACAATGTTCAAAAGCCAGGGGAAGCCCTGCGGCCCTACTCACTTTCAAGGCCGATAATTCTGAATGCAAATAAATTTATTATTTTTAGAATTATATGAATTTTAAAAACTTTTTATTGCTTATATTTTTTATTTTTTTATCTGTTTTATTCATCTATAATACTGTTTAACTGGATTATTTATTTATTTGTATATTCATGGGTTAAAGTTTTCAGGACTGGTCCTGAACTTCAGGATTTCAGAAATAGCCATTTTTAGCTCTTGTTGTATACATATATATAGCATGAATTTGTATCTGGTGAAATCATTAGTTAGTTGAAAGTTCGAGCTTTTCAAAAGTATAAATATCAATAATTTAAAGAATAAAGATACAGTTTGTCTTTTTTATTTGTGTAACATAAAATACTGGTACTGGTCAATTTTGACTTGTGTTCCAATTCATTATGATTTAGCCTTTGAAACCCTGGTTTTGTCACACTCGGTGGTGCATCTTGTTTTGGAATGTTCTGGTTTAAGACTTAAAGCTTAACTAAACTCCTTTTAACAGCATTTATGTGTGTGTGTCTTTCCAGAGAATGACATAGATGGCCAAGGACTACTGGCTGTAGTAGCTGATGACACATTGTTCAAGGAATTAGTTCCGAAAATCGTTCTTAGAGCCAAGTTGAAGCAACAGTTAAACGTCACTGAACAGCAGGTGAGGATCATTATCAGTGAGCATTAAAAGGTTTTAAGCTCAACTATTCGAAGAAAAGATAGAGGTATTGTCCTACCCTTATCAAATACTGGTTTGTATATTCAAATTTATTATTTAAACACATAAGACAGGTTAGAATGAAACCTTCATTATGAAGGTTGATTCCTGTCTCCTCCATGTTGAATTACAAGACCTAGTTACCTCTCTGGGACACAGATTTTGACAGTTGTAAAGATTTCAGCTGCAAAGAATCAGTGTATATTTAAACTATAATATATACCAAAGATCAAGTCCTTCTTGTGCCAACTTTGGGACAGTTTGAATCACACAAATTTTATTCTGGGACATTTACAGCAATATAAACAGGGCTGTCTATAGTTTTTCTAATACCTTTAAAGACTTCAATAGCTTTTGGATATGCAGGTAGAAATTTTTTACCTGTCCAAGCTTTCATGACTGTGAGAGATGTTTTTGTCTTCCAGAAATGTCAAGAGGCTGGCACAACATGCACTACAGACCAGACTGTGAAGCAGAAACAGTACCAAAAACTTGTCGTAAAGGATGGGAAATGGCAATTTGAAACTGTTCAGATTTCGGTAATTATTAAATAGCTTTATGATTGCCCATTAATGAAATGAAATGTAGAATACATGTATATTAAGAGATATTTGAAGAAAGTGAAGATTTATTGTCTTCACCCAGCTGAATATGGGTCATTATTTGGGTACATAATTAAGAGAGTTACCAAGTAGAGTATTATAATAAATAAGATACAGTGTACAAGACTCCCAAAAAGCCTTGTCTCCAGTGACCTTTTTAGAGTACTATAAGTACTATAGTATAGTATAGTGCAGTATAGTATACTAGCATGATAAAAAAGTTATAACTTTGATATTTGTGAATTGATGTCATTAATATTTTGACACAACAACCCTTTGGGCAAGACCTTTTAAATTACATAATGATCTGTTACCTTGACATCTAATTGACATTGACCTTCAAGGTCAAATTCTAAGAAAAATGTGATAAATTGCCATTACATTGTTGTAACTTGAAATTATGATTATCTGTCACATTTTAACACATTAACCTTTTGGACAAGATTTCATTGGCACTCAGTTACATGACCTGGACCCCCCAAATGACCTTAACTTTGAAGATTAAATAAGATCAGATAATAACTTAATTTTTTCCAGGGTTATGTCATGTTACAAATGGTTTTTTTTCGTGCAAAAGCTTTACATAGATACAGACAGCTGTAACATTATTGGGCATACTTCGGGGGCATTTGTCACCCTAGTGACAGCTCTTGTTAAACATTATTAAACTGAGACCACGGGGACTGAGAATTTGAGAAAAGCCCAGCTTGCTGTCCTTGGGCAGCTCTTGTTTGTTAACATTGTCATCGAAAGCCGGGTCCAGTTAGCTCAGTCAGTAGAGTGTTAGACTGTTAATCTCTGATTCGTGAGTTCGAGCCCCAGCCCGGCCACATAACTTATGTGGGGATTGGTCATGAAAGAATTTGATTACATCTTTTGAAAGATAAATTCAATTGGGTTCTATGACAATTAGTTTCGACTTCCAGAGACGTTTCAATTTTTTCTGGGTCGTAAGTGGGGTTGGGATATTCTTAGTCACCTTGTCCATAATGTAAAGTTACAGTGTCAAGGCTTTGTCTAATTGTTTGTAGGTTTGTTATTAGTGATAAAACTACATTACTAGCACCTGTGTACTACATTAGTATCTACTGTCTTAGCACTAGTAATCTATAGAATCATGCATACAACTTAGGTGAGCCGAGCGGGTATAATGTGGTCTTGTTCCTATTTTTTCAGATACCAGACGTTAAGAAGACTGTTGAGGAATTGGCGCAGATATTTAAACCAAAACCAGGTATCACACCATGGCAGTTGGCAGTGAATGAAGCAGCAAGTCAGCTAGTAGGAAATGACCCATCATTATTACAGGACCGACAATCACTTTTTTCAAGAGCACGAGAAGAAGCTGCGCTGACCTATGACTTCAAGAAAAATCAAGAAGTGTTCAAATGGCAAAAACATCTCAGCAACACAACAATAACCAATCTGATGGAAGTCAGAAACATGCTCCACATACAAACAGTGATTTAAGAAATATGAGAATTAAACAGTTAAAGGAAGAAATAGAATTCCAAGACCATGAAACAATTAAACTAAAAAAGAACATAACAAGATGTGAAGCTGTCATGGATCATGAAAGATGTTTGTCGTTAAAGGAAATACAGAGAATTAGCTCTGAGAAAAATTTAAAGCAGTTAGAGCTTCATGAGCTTGAGAGAAGCAATTACAAGAGCAACTGGTACTTTAAGAATAGAGCAGGGAAAAGCAGTACTACATGTAGTAAAAGCATTAAAAAGACAAAGAAAGAACAAAACAGGTGTGAAAAGAACAAACGGGAGATATCTTCTTTCTTCAAAAGCTCTAGTGATAGTGGAAGTGTTGATGAAGAATCAGCCAAGAGCATCACTGATGAAATGGCGACAGATAGTACACCTGCCAAGAGCGTCACTGATGAAATGGTGACAAACCGCATACCCCCCAAGAGCGTCACTGATGAAATGGCAACAAACCCTGATGAAATGGCGACAGGCAGCACACCCCCCAAGAGTGTCACTGATGAAATGGCAATAGACAGCATACCGCCCAAGAGCGTCACTGATGGATTGGTGACAGACAGCATAACCCCCAAGAGTGTCACTGATGGATTGGTGACAGACAGCATAACCCCCAAGAATGTCACTGATGAAATGGCGACAGACATCATACCCCCCAAGAGTGTCACTGATGGATTGGTGACAGACAGCATAACCCCCAAGAGCGTCACTGATGAAATGGCAACAAACCCTGATGAAATGGCGACAGGCAGCACACCCCCCAAGAGTGTCACTGATGAAATGGCAACAGACAGCATACCGCCCAAGAGCGTCACTGATGGATTGGTGACAGACAGCATAACCCCCAAGAGTGTCACTGGTGGATTGGTGACAGACAGCATAACCCCCAAGAATGTCACTGATGAAATGGCGATAGACATCATACCCCCCAAGAGTGTCACTGATGGATTGGTGACAGACAGCATACCCCCCAAGAGTGTCACTGATGGATTGGTGACAGACAGCATACCCCCCAAGAGTGTCACTGATGGATTGGTGACAGACAGCATACCGCCAAAGAGTGTCACTGATGGATTGGTGACAGACAGCATACCCCCCAAGAGTGTCACTGATGGATTGGTGACAGACAGCATAACCCCCAAGAGTGTCACTGATGGATTGGTGACAGACAGCATAACCCCCAAGAATGTCACTGATGAAATGGCGACAGACATCATACCCCCCAAGAGTGTTACTGATGGATTGGTGACAGACAGCATAACCCCCAAGAGCGTCACTGATGAAATGGCAACAAACCCTGATGAAATGGCGACAGGCAGCACACCCCCCAAGAGTGTCACTGATGAAATGGCAACAGACAGCATACCGCCCAAGAGCGTCACTGATGGATTGGTGACAGACAGCATAACCCCCCAAGAGTGTCACTGGTGGATTGGTGACAGACAGCATAACCCCCAAGAATGTCACTGATGAAATGGCGACAGACATCATACCCCCCAAGAGTGTCACTGATGGATTGGTGACAGACAGCATACCCCCCAAGAGTGTCTCTGATGGATTGGTGACAGACAGCATACCCCCCAAGAGTGTCACTGATGGATTGGTGACAGACAGCATACCCCCCAAGAGTGTCACTGATGGATTGGTGACAGACAGCATAACCCCCAAGAGTGTCACTGATGGATTGGTGACAGATAACACACACCCCAAGAGTGTCACTGATGAAATGGTGACAGACAATACTCACCCCGAGAGTGTCACTGATGAAATGGCAACAGACAGCGCTCTCACAAGCACACATTTTCATTGAAGCCCCTTCTCACTTGTAATGACATGGAGGGGCTTAAAAAATACTTACAGAGTGTGAAAGGGTTGTCAAAATACACTGAAAATAATGGTGTTACATTTTCTGTTTTAATAAATATGGATCTGTCTGATTATGTAAAAGTTTCAGAAGATATTTGTTCAACAAATCATAAAAAACCATGCATGAAGTGTAAGTGCAAGATACAGTTGTGTGATGTTATTTTAAGAAATTACTTTGTTGATCTTAAAAGTGCATTTAGAATTTTAAGTCCAGATTCACATATGAAAAATTACAGAATTCCAAAGGCAAAACGTTTGGTATTACAGTTGCCTCTTGTTAACATTAAGTTGAGCTTTTGAGAAAATGAAACAAATTTTGTTTTCAGTAATAGTGCAAATGTTACATTATGCAAGGCATTGTTAGCAACTAAATTCGAAGGAAGTGGTGTACAAATTTCAAAAATGAGTAAAGAAAAATTCCGAAACTTCACTAAGATGGCTAGGTCAGATGATGAGAGAGAGAGACTAACTTGTTTATTAAGTGAAGCTAGTGGACTTGGGTCAAAGCAGATGAAGATGATGTATGGTGTGAGCAATTTAAATAGTAGGAAACATAGAATGGATGAAGCAATTCGTGAAACAGAAGAAATACGGGCAGGGGTTGAACTGTTGGCTAACCTTCAAGTGAATATTTTGAAAGGGTTCGGTGTTGGGTCGTTGGAATCTGAAGAGTCTGATATTGATAGCACAGATGAAGAAACAGACCTTACCTTTTGTGAAAAAGTACATGTATCTACATATAGCTGTGAAGCAAATGCACAGATGTAAGTGTTGACAATGTTGGTGAAAGTAATGAAATGAACATAAGTCATCAGTATGATTTATTTAAAGAAGTATGCTCAGAAGCACCTTATATGAATCCACATCAATTAATTGATCTTTTGCAAGAGTCTGAATTAAACTGGTTTGCTTTTGCAAGAGCATTAGAGTGCAACCTTGTTCTTGACAAAGAACAGTTAAATCAACTTCTTCTTGACTTTGCTGGTATGTTGCCTTCGCTTGGTTTGAATGAGTGTGAAGAAAAACTGATAGAGCAGAGCCGTCAAGCATTTCTTCTGGTCGACAGATTGAAAGAAAGAGAAAATGACATTGAAACAATTAATACATAAATCATTCACTCCGACAGCGAGAATGAAGTTACAGTGAATGAAATGGCAAATATTCATCAACTACTTGATGAAACTGGGAAAAGGGCAATCGAGAAGAAAGCTCTATCAATTCGTCGTAAAGCAAGAGCTAAAGCAAACAAACTGATAACTGAAAAGCGCCTATTGAAGAGAAAAATGGGGAAAAAGTGCAGCAAAATTCTAAGAGAGTTCCCAGATATTGGACATAGAATGGAAGCTTTTGTTAAAGACTGTAATGTGGGAGCTGATGCATGGAGAAGAACTGGGGTTCTTACTTTTGATGGTAATCAGAAAAAAACTGTGAAACCAAAGGTAACATATAAACGCATACAAGAACACCTTGAGCAAACTTACAACAGGAAGTTCAGCTACGGAACAGTTGTTCAGCTGTGTGTGGCTCGCAATCGAAGACATATGTCTGCCAAACGGTATAAAGGTGCAGCAGCAATTACAACTCGTAGAGCCAGAAAAGGGTTTGAAGTGAAATATAATCCAGATCACCACTGGTCTTGTGGTTTTTACCGTGGTCTAGACATATTACAGTACACTGATGGACGAGGAAAAACTAATCTTAATAGAGATGACTGTTCTGTGTTCAGATTAGATGCTATGACCTCAAGTCAGCATCCATTACCATGTGTAAGTGGATCAGCTCCATTGACAACAAAAACGGACTACACTAACAAGTACCCCTCAAACCTTCAGACAACATCTTACAACTTCACAGGGTCTGAAACAACTAATGAAGTATGTGCTGGAATAGTTAAAGCACAACCTGTACATTCCAAAAATCCTGCACAGCACTATGCAGACTTGTGCTTCCTGGAGACAGTGGACAATGTATCTATTTCTCATGCATTGAAAGGATCAGTAGAATGTGTAAGAGTTGATGGAGGTGTGGATGAAAGGCCCGGTCACGAAGAAGTACAGCTATTCTGGACAAAAAGACATCTAGAAAAACCAACACGCATGCAGTTGGTTACTAGTCGGGACAGGGGAAATAGCAATTTGAATCGTGTTGAACTGCAGAATGGAATGGAAGGGCGTGCCAGAAGTGGCTTGTTTATTCCATCAACACTGAATGGGTCTAATATAGATACAGCAACTGGAATGATAGACAATGAAATGTTGACAAAAAACCTAAATTGTGCTATAGATGTTTACATCAATTATGTCAATAATGCTCCTTGTGCAAAAACAACAATTCAGCTTTTCAAAGGACCGGATAGTTCAATGGAACAAAGAATAAGACATGTCTTTAAAAAGTGGAAAAAAGGAACAATAGCTGAAAAGGAGAGGCTAAAGGTGGAAAATAAGGAGCTTCTAGATGAAGTTGTCATGTTATGGGATTTGAGAAGTAGACATCTACAGAGTCATGGTCCAAGAAAATACGTCTTTCATCTTGTGTGCTGCTATCAAGATGGCTGCATCCACCCATTGTGTAGACGAGGCAGACCAGATGACAATGACATGGTAATCCAATTTTATTATTTTAAGAGGCCAAAACACTTTGAAATCATCTATATCGAAATAACTTCAAACAGATATTCACTACTGTTGGCAAGTTTTCCTGAAAAACTCGCTGACTTTAATGACAGTCATGCAAACAATTTAAAAGTTACATTGCACTGCACGGAATTGTTAGGACTTTCTTTATGCTTATTGCATTGATGATTGCATTAAACTTAAATTTCTTATAATAGTGCCTGCTTTTTAGTGTATGCTGTGGTTTCCTGGTGGACCACCTCTCACCTTCCTGCCTTTCCCGGTGCCTGATGGGGACAAAAGACCAGGAAGCTGTCCTGACCATGAGCACTGCGGTGGTCACTTTCTCCCACCAAGTCAAGTCGTTGAAAGAAGGCTTAAGGTATGATGTACATATTCACATGATTTTAATAACTGGGCTGGTTTCGAGGAAAGTGGATGTATTATCTGATACCTTTAATAGCCCTGACTCCTGCTTTATTGTGCGAAAACTTCCAACATTTTCATACAAGGGCATTATACCAGCAATGTTAATACAACACTTGTTTTGGCGAAAGATTTGTGTGGTTTTATCTGTCCATAAGAAGGAATGTGTCTCATCTGGTCTTTGTCAAAAGTGAATCTACTTTGTGATAATTTTAACCTTTAACTACTACATGTACAATGTAGTATAATACTAGTATAATATTAATATACCTGCACATTTGTGTGTACATCAATGATTTCAGTCATCACTAGTATGATTTCCTCTTGACATAGCTCATTTTAGTGGTCTTATCAATTTGTTATCTCATTTTGATTATAGGGAGTCGAACTGCCGCCCTCTGACGCTTTACAGAAAGCACATTCATATGGCAGTACAGATGCTGGAGTACTGAGTGTTGAGTGTACTTTACCAGTGGAAGAGGTTTGCATTGACCACTTTAGCCAATAAATTGTTAAAATTTGTTCTTAGGAAGATTTTAGATGGTTAATCAGGTCTCAGATGAGCGCTCCAGAGCACTCTTGTTGTTCTTAAACAAGCTTCACATGATTTTGCAGCCACATATACCATCATTGTTTTTTGTCATTTACTGTTTCAATTGCTTGTGGTAACGAGGCTGTGAATCTTTGCTATCGTTCTCATCTTCAGTGGTCTTGTCTTGCTTTACGGTCATGACTTGCTATAATTAAAACTAAATTGAATCTGCAGAAAATATGTTTAGGCTTTGTTCCAATCTGATAAATATGAATGTATTAAAATGTTGATTTATATTTAAACAGGTGAACATTTGGTTGGATCATCTGACGAGTGTTGCTGCCAACCGAAAAAGGGGCAAGGCAAAGGCAGCCAAGACACGGTCTTCGAAAAAGGTATTTGGGCACATTATGAGTGGAATTTTGTAAATGATTGCCTCAACATTAAATTAGTCTGAGGCCAAAAAATCTCTTTTTTTTCTGAAAGCCATACAAAACATAAGGGGTATTGCACTTCTGTGGTCTAAATGTGTGTATTTTATCATTGACATGGTGGGGAATCATTGACATGGTGACCACGTAACATGGTATCTTAAAGTCCCATTATGCATTTGAAAACTTTATTTGAAATGAAAGAGTATTCACTCCAATGACATCCAGTAAAATTCTGATGTAAAAATTTGCATTGGATTTCTTGAAGACATGAAAGAAAATATTCGAAATACACTATAAATATATTGCGCTAATGTAAGCGCAAGTGTAATAATTGGAGGTATGTTTGGATGAAAAAATAATTTCTGAAGGAAAGTAATGCGAAAATGAGCCATTTTCTTCCATAAGAGGATGAGTATGATCTGTTTATTCAGTAATTGAAATTTTACTCACAAATGCATTATGTTCCTTTAAACTTAAAATTGGTGGATTCTCCTGAAAAAGTACAATGCTGTTTATAATGTCACTGGTGGCTACTGAAAGTCCTGTCAGTTGCGCATACTCTGCATACTCTCAACAAAATACTTTCTGTTAAACAAAAGATATTGACAAAAATTCTCACGTGGACACCTGAATCTGACAGATTATCAATTGCTGCGATACCATGTCATGTGGTCTCAATATCATGTGATTCCCCACCATGATTGCAAGATTAGTTTGATAGACTACTAGCAGATTTTTGAGAAAATAATGTGTTTTCAACAAAAACAAAAAACAAAATTCAGTACCATTTTTGTTCCAATAGAATTAAAAACAACCTATTGTTTTATCTATCAAAATATATGTTGGAAATCTTTGTTAAGTTGTGCTACCAAATTATTAATTATTAAACAATCCAGGCTCAAGCTCCTATCCAGGCTCAAGCTCCTATCAAGGCTCAAGTTCCTATCCAGGCTCCGGCTCCTATCCAGGCTCAAGCTCCTATCCAGGCTCAAGCTCCTATCCAGGCTCAAGCTCCTATCAAGGCTCAAGCTCCTATCCAGGCTCCGGCTCCTATCCAGGCTCAAGCTCCTATCCAGGCTCAAGCTCCTATCCAGGCTCAAGCTCCTATCAAGGCTCAAGTTCCTATCCAGGCTCCGGCTCCTATCCAGGCTCAAGCTCCTATCAAGGCTCAAGCTCCTATCCAGGCTCAAGCTCCTATCCAGGCTCAAGCTCCTACCCAGGCTCCGGCTCCTATCCAGGCTCTTGAGGAGAGTGCACCAGATTGTGAGTTTTTTTTTGTAGCTTTGTGTTCATGGTGAGCTATGATTGTCCAATCTTCATGTAACTTGGTCAGAATGTATGGCTGAAATCTCGGCCAAGTTCAAAGCTGGGTCATGTTGGGTCAAAAACTATGTCACAAGGTCAAATGTTAGAAAAAGAATGTGAACACATTAGAGGCCACACTTTTGGCCCATTCTTCATGAAACTTGTTCATCTCTATGAAATCTAGATCATGTTCGAAATTGGGTCATGAGGGGTCAAAAATTAAGTCTCTAGGTCAAATCTTAGAACATTTTTGGTCCAATTTAAATGAAACTTAGTCAAGTTTGAAACCTTAAAGATTATAAAATTCACTCTATTTCAGGTATAAATGTGGAAGTGTCCAGGTTTGGCCGCAGGAGGAGGAAGAATGTCCTTTTTAGTGACTTTTTGTGTTAAATTTATTGTTAAAATAAAATAAGAAGTTTAAGTGTTGTAACTTTTTAACTCACCTGAGCACAAAGCTATTGTGATCGGTCAATGTCTGTCTTCGCAAGTCTGGTGTCCTCAACTTTTAGTGTTAGCACTCTAAGAGGCCACAGATATGGTTCAATCGTAATTAAACTTGGTCAGCATGCTTACCATCCCTATAGAAACTGGGTCATGTGGAGTCAGAAACTAGGTTACTGGGTTTATTTTGTAGCTAAACTATTCTAGGAAAATAAGAGCTTATACGAACATTTGTGCGTCTGTGTCCGCATTGGTTAAAGTTTTTTAAAAGTCTTATACATTCTATACTATCAAAGATATTCAACTTAATCTAGGTACGGGTATTTAGTGGGACTACTTTTACCATACTAAGAAGGCCCATAACCCTGGATGCATTTTTTTCAGAATTATGCCCCTTATTTATTTGAAAATACCCACTTTATAAGTTTCTTCCAAGTCTAATCATTTGAATACTATCAAAGTTATTAAACTGAAATTGATACATATATATATTCATTGGGACTATATCTACCTTACTTCAAATGCCCATTACTCTGGATTCATTATTTTCCTAATGATGTGCCTTTGTACTTATATTTTTTTCATTGTTTTTCTGATAGCAGCTTTATTTATTGATTGATCTTTTAGATATTTACCCTCTCCCATACCCCCGGGGCATTTGATGCACCAAGCAGGCTCAAGGGTGGGGATTTAGACAAAAATGGTTGTCTCTAGGGTGGGGATTTAGACTTCAAACATTTCAAGATGTCAAATTCCACTGGGTCAGCCCGCCGCCCCCCCCCCCCCCCCCCCCCCCCCCCCCGGGCGGGCAAAATAATGACAGGTGCATAAATGGAGACATGCTTATGTTGAAATGATGTTTACTCTCCAAGTAATATTACATAAAACGTCATATTTTAGCGATTATAAGCAGATGTTTTTTTTTTGTAAATTATATTATTTAATCATCTATAGGATTTCATTACGGAATTATATAGAGAAGGTAAGGCAACTGATTGAGGTTTGGTGAACGCTCGCGTATTCACGCAAAATCTCGCAATATCTCGTTTATAATTATCTTCAATTCTATTCATCTCAGGAACATAAATAAAAATTCTTACACTGCAGAATGAAACAATACCATTCCCAGAAACCGGTTGCCTGTGAATTATGAATGATTAATTTGCAAATTATGAATAATTCGTGTGCTGTTTCATCAACATTTAGTCGGGAGACGAATACTGGACAAATGCTATTTTGTCGCCAACATGACCGAGCGACAATACAACAGAACGATCGATGCGTGTTGTCGTTTCGGTGCCCTATTATGTCGGCGACCCGCCAGAACGACAACACGCCAAACGGCCGCCAGAACAACAACACGACAACACGCCAAAACGGCCGCCAGAACGACAACACGCCAAACGAAAACACGCCATGCATGGCAGAAATCAGCCACAATAGTTTTGGTAGAGCTTCGTTCCCGCAAAAACAGTCATCCCTGGGACGGAATTTTCAATCCGAACCGAAAAAGCCATGATTTTATTCTTGCACACCAAAAATATTGAATAATTACTTTAGCTTAGTTTATCATTTATTTTTTTACAACGTATAACGTAAATCATATGATTTAACGTCTTAAAAATATAATGGTTAGTTCTGTTAAAATAGTTCAATGTTTGGTATGAAAGAAAAAAAGAATCTTTACGTGGCTTTTTCGTTTCGGATAGAAAACTGTTGTTTTTTTGTTGTTGTTTTTTTACTATGGTCTAAAAAGAAACCAATAAAGCACATGGGGTCTTGGGTTTTGACAAATGAAGGAGATCCAATATCAGCCCTGTAAATTGCATTTCTTGTAGATATTTTGCCCATTAAATTTAAGTGTATTTGTATTAAATATAATTTGTTCTTTTAAAATATGTATATTTCATTAATTAATTTCATCATGTTTTTTTCTTTCATAGAATGATTCCAGGACGGTTACGATGAAGAGAAATGCGCAAATATATTTTTACTTTAACCGCCAATAAGTTTGTTTATCTGATCGTCTGCATAAAAAATACATAAGATAGATCTACTCTGACTGAATCTATTTTTGGAAACCATTGAAAGAGAGCTTTATATACACGAATGAATACGTAAACCTTTATAAATTATAGTGGTGTAGACTACAAGTTAGATGTAATTACCCTCGAGTTTAATTTATGGTTACATTTATTGCAAACATCGAGCTTATATAAGATGAATTTATTGGAGGGAAAATAAGGATTTTATCTGGTATAGTATATAAATTATGTTGGATGTAAAACATATTTATTTGTTAAAACTTATTATTTTACTTCAATTTACAACTTAGACAAACCACGCTTTAAGCTTTCCTGGGTAGAACCAGTACTAAGCATATGTAGATAAAGTGTCTTGCTCAAGGACACCACACATGGCCGTGACAGAGGATCAAACCAACGACCCTCTAAACACTGATCCGATTCTCTACCGCAGGACCACACACTCTATCATATTCCATAGCATCGTCACATTACAAATGTCAACACATTTGATATAAACATTTTTTATCAAAAAGGCAATATGTAATGTTGTAGTAGTAGTAGTAGTAGTAGTAGCAGTAGCAGTAGCAGCAGCAGCAGCAGCAGCAGTTGTAGAAGTAGCAGTAGTAGTACAGTAGTGGTAGTAGTAGTAGTAGAAGTAGAAGTATCAGTAGTAGCAGTAGTAGTAGTAGAAGCAGTAGTAGTAGCAGTAGAAGTAGTAGTAGTAGAAGAAGAAGTAGTAGTAGCAGTAGTAGTAGTAGTGGTAGTAGTAGTAGTAGCAGAAGTAGTAGTAGTAGTAAAAGTAGTAGTAGTAAAATTAGAAGTAGTAGTAGTGGTGGTAGAAGTAGTAGTATTAATAGTAGTAGTAGTAGCAGCAGTAGTAGTAATAGTAGCAGTAGTATTAGTAGCAGTAGTAGTAATAGTAGCAGTAGTAGTAATGGTAGAAGTAGTAGTAGTAGCAACAGTAGTAGTAGTTGTA
This sequence comes from Panopea generosa, assembly GCA_029582155.1. NCBI lineage: Eukaryota > Metazoa > Mollusca > Bivalvia > Adapedonta > Hiatellidae > Panopea > Panopea generosa. The sequence goes on from CM055901.1 coordinate 67,735,539, forward strand.
GTAATAATAGTAATAGTAGTAGTAATAGCTGTAGTAGTAGTAAAAGTAGCAGTAATTTAAGTAGTATTAGTACTAGGAGAAGTAATAGTAGTAGTAGTAGGAGGAGGAGTTTTTTTATTATTATTATTATTATTATTGTTATTGTTATTATTATTAGTAGTAGTAGTAGTAGTAATAGAAGTAGTAGTAGTGTTATTACTTATCTGTATAAAACTAAAGCAGTACCTTTATTTTGTTTCACCTCTTCGACGTCTTTGAATTCTTCTATGTGAAGACGGGCAAACTGGATAGTCGTCTGCCGTTCTAGAAGAAGGAGCGATCCATTTAAGAGGTCATTGATGATAGATCTGTCGGGGGTGCCAGCTTCATCCGAGTCGACTGATATGGTGTCTGCTCCACAGAACCAGACGACAACTGGAAATTTGACATCTGCTCTTCGAGCTATCTCATATAGTGTATGATGCCCGTCCGTAAAGCAAAAATTGCGTTTAGAAAGCATGCTAAACTTGTATATACTAGTTTTTAAATTATTTTATAAATATATCTGAAGTAAACATACCTATATGACTGTTTTGTCAATCTAAAGGCGGAAGTGTTCCAACACACCGCATTATCTAAGTATCGAGGTAAATCAAAACAAAGAAAACTTCCTTTTTTCTTATACACGCCAAGTTACGAACTATTTATTGAACAAGTAAGCATTACGAAAAAACGACATAAACAGACGACAAGTTTATATTCAATTTACACAACGTAGTTATCTAGCACCCGTGCGTTTATAATTAATAATCGATATTAATCTCCAACTACCATTGTCTGTTCAGAATATCAAACACATGGAAATCATACATTCATTCTCCACTAACGTGAGGTAAAGAAAATATGACCAGCTCAGAGTCGTTTCATTCCTCCGTATTATGATAGCCACACATCTGAAGAGGGTTTGTACTGATAACTACGGTGTCCCATTGGGGCCATCGCGGCATATTTATTAAATTAAGTAAAGTCGAAACAACGAAACATTTCGACTTTTCAACATCGTAGTTTCGACTTTTCACCATCGTTGTTTCGCGTTTTCACCATCGTAGTTGCGCGTTTTCACCATCGTTGTTTACGTTTTCACCATCGTAGTTTCGACTTTTCACCATTGTTGTTTCGCGTTTTACACCATCGTAGTTGTGCGTTTTCACCATCGTTGTTTTGCATTTTCACCATCGTAGTTTCAACTTTTCACCATCGTTGTTTCGACTTTTCACCATCGTAGTTTCACCTTCGTGTTGCCCATGCGCAGTCGAAATTGAACGCATGGACGAATCAATAATTCATTTATTGATTTATTGATTCATTGATCGATTAATTGATGACTGCATTACTGATTTGCTTGCTCATTAATTAATTTGCTCACTTACTTTGTTACTGACTGACTGAATGACTTACTTACTTATTGCCGTTTTGTAACTAAATTGAGCCATCAGTACAAGTAGCTATATAAGATATAATTCGCACTCATTAAGATTATATTAAATTAAGAGTAATTAATCATGTAAATTTTCGGTAATTAGCTTGTTATCTGAATTGTTGTTTCAAACTGTTCTGTGACGGTGGACTGATCCGACAATGTGCCTTCAATATTGACCAGATCATCAGTGGCGCTTGCTTGTGCACGAGTAACTTTGCTTCCCTTCCAGCTGTCACACAGGGCATCTGATTTTCTATCTCTATTCGTCGCAGCATGGTTTCTTTCCCTGTAAAGGAACTTGGTTACTTTCTTCTTTTGCCGTTTTTGTAGGATTTCTGTATTTCAGCTCTTAGCCATGTCCCTCCAACAATATGTATACTTTGATATATACATGTAGTTTTATTTTGTTTAATGTTGAAAAAATGCTGCTGCTGCTGCTGCTGTTGATGTTGATGTTGTCGCTGTTGCTGCTGTTGTTGTGTTGTTGCTATTGTTGTTGTTGTTGATGATGTTGTTATTAAAAATTCAATCAATACTTACATGTTGCATAATATTCGATCATTTACACAGATACGTTACCATTTCCAACAGATACGTTACCTTACTTTGCATCTTCAATATGTCTTTCAAACTAAATACACAGTTTGGTAATTATAATAATGTGTTTACCTGATAAAAGGTCAATATAAAACATGCCGATTATCATTCAATAGTCTGCATAGTTGACAATGTCCTACCTTGTTCTTATAGACATTCTTGGCACAGATACGTTACAATTTAAAAAGATACGTTATCTTTGCTGATGCCAGGTACAGAGAAATACACGAATATTTCACAACAGTAACATGAACAAAGCAGTATATGAAGATTGCACAGGGCATATAAATGTGAATGATCAATATATGGAGTATACAAAGCTTGAATTTAAGAGAAAAACTACAAGATACATTCAACCTCTTGACAGAGGGTTGTATCCGTACAATTTTGTGCTTCAGACGTTTCTCTTTTACATCCACGAAGACAAATATAATGTCCCGAACATATGGTTTCGCAAATATAGCAATTTCATGATAGAATGTGTACCGTAACGTGGTGTATAAATTCAAATTAATAGCTTGGTAACGTATCTATTGCACAATAGTTATAATCATTGCAAATTTACATAGGTTTATAAATGATTACTTAAAATGTTATTTTCCAGTGACTAGAAAGAGCCTACTGCATGGTTAAATAGTTAAAACTGTTAAATATTTAAAACTTGGAGTACAGTTAGACAAATATGGTAACGTATCTGTTTCTATTTGAACGTAACTCTTCCAGCTTCAGTTGTGTGACTGCATTATTATGAAGAAACATGATAACTGGTGATTAAATGTTTTATTATTATGTTCGTACCCACTACATAGTATGCCAAAGTAATAAGAGTTTATTTAATATGAACATAACTTTGGTCTCAGGTCCATTGAAATGTTGGTAACGTATCTGTTCAGTAACTCAGGGACATCTGCATTTCCAGTATTTTGAAAAGAAAATGGAAGAAATGTATTTCAAAAGCCTTTATTTGAATGACTGGACACTCCGTTAATAGAAATAAACAATAAATGTGATCAAATAAATCTTGTGCATGTAACTATGAGACATGGTAAATGTACACTCCACCCAGGGACACAACAAACTGGTCAAATGTTCAACAGTACAAGTTGAATTTTGAGAATCAGGTACGCGTTACACTGGCTGTGTTATTTCAGTTTGTGCAGACCCATCATAATGCATGAAATAACACTGAAAATACCACGCAATGTTAAAAAAACTTTCTCTAGAAACCCCAGTAGTCTCATTTAATCGCCGTAATAGGGGTGAGATAGCCCCTTTAGAGGACGATTAAATAAAAAAAATATAAAAATCGTTCGAAAACGTACTTTGATATGCGGACATTTAAAATGGCAATTGGATTCTATATTATGTTCTGTTCTGTTCTATTAGTGGATAATGAATGCATAGTACTGTGAAATCAATAATATTCGTTGGGTATTAATTTTCGTGGGGAGGCTAGACAACGAAATCAAATACCCACGTACCAAGTTTACTACGGTGTTCCGTTTGGACCATCGCGTTTTTTTATTTCTGAACCCCATACCACGAAAGTCGAAAGTCGAAAGTACGATGGTGAAAGTCGAAATCACGATGATGAAAATATGAAACTACGTTTTCACCATCGTGGTTTCGACTTTCACCATCGTACTTTCTACTTTCATCATCGTAATTTCGACTTTCACCATCATACTTTCGACTTTCACCATCGTACTTTCGACTTTCGACTTTCATCATTGTACTTTCGACTTTCATCATCGTGGTTTCGACATTCACCATCGTAGTTTCGACCTTCGACTTCCTATTGCGCCTATACAATGCGATCTCAATACAACAATTACAATGGATGGCAATATCTCAAGATATTTTGAAAGGGGATACTCCTATAAAGAAATTATGGTGACGGTTAATGTATCAACGGGTATTTGAATCAATATTTATAAAAGGATACCTTCATCAGACGACATGACGTGTTGATAAAACATGAGCGTGTGAATGACATGCGCAACAGGAAGTCGAAGGTCGAAACCACGATGATGAAAGTCGAAACTACGATGATGAACTACGATGATGAAAGTCAAAAGTCGAAAGTCGAAATCACGATGGTGAAAGTCGAAACTACGATGATGAAAGTCGAAACTACGATAGTGAAAGTCGAAACCACGATGGTGAAATTGCGAAATTCCATCGCGTTTTTACCAGCGTAGTTTCGTGATTTCGTGTTTTCATCATCGTAGTTTCGTATTTTCACCATTTTGATTTTGACTTTCACCATCGTGGTTTCGACTTTTGACTTTCACCATCGTAGTTTCGCGTTTTCATCAGCGTAGTTTCGACTTTCATCATCGTGGTTTCGAGCATCGTGGTTTGGGGGGAAAAAATACCGTACTATGTGTAAGGCTCTCAAGATATGAAATACCTCTGTGTTCGTATGCCTACGTGCATCGCATGTGGTAAATAATCCGTCCTTTATTTATATATTTTCTTTCGTCATAACGAATCAATATTTACATTGATTAGTTTGTAAACAGTATAAGAATTCTTTAATACTCCTATCATCTTTAATTCTACGTCCATCCGCTGATAGACGTGCGTGCGTAGCGAGATGTGTTATAATTTACCCCTCAATCAAATGTCAGAGGTACTGAAAATAGATCGTAGCTAAATGCTTTCTGAAACAATGTGACGTTTACACCTAGTAAAAAAAGTGTAAAACATTGTAAAGGGACAGTATGCGCGCGTACAAAGAAAACTAAAACACAAGTTTCTAGTGAAGTAATATCTTTTTATTTAGTGTTATTTTTATTTAATTCTATTGTTTCTCTTTGTGATCATTTTTAATGAATAATACAAACAAATCTCCTAAAAATCGTAGCACATTCATTTACTGTTCATTATCACAGTCACGTGATGTAGCACATACTGTTGTTATTTACTGCAGCCTGCCTTCTGAAACCCTTTCTGGATTAGATCTCGTACTTCTTCTTTCCTCTTCTCTGGTTTGCATAACAATTAGTTCAATATCGTACTTGTTCATGTGTCAACTCTTATTGGCACAGCTGAGTGCGATAAACCCCAATGAGCGGCGTATGTATTACAGCAGAGGTTAATTACTAGAAAACACTATGCGATGTCGAGTGTGAACTTTATTTATTTATTTTTTATTTTTTATTTTTTTTATTTATTTTTTTTTTTTTTTTGGAAATTGGGTTTCAACGAATTTAAGACCCCACCAATATGTCTTTGTCTTTGAAGTGAAAACCACGAAATTAAATAAATGATTTCACAGTATTTCAAATTATCTGTATGTATTTAAGATCTGATCACCTCGGCCTTTATGCTACGCAATAGACCTCTGACATAATAAGGCGCCATTTTTAAACTACTTTCAGTCACATGATAAAGTAAAATGGCGGCCCCCTTATGCCACCTTTGTGGAAGTTGTGCCAGAGACTATTATTTATTGTCTGGGAGGAAGAAAAACACGGATATAAACATGACCCATGTCGAGTGTATAAATAAAGAAATCGATATAATAACGCCATATATTCAACTTAATGACGGAAACATATTTTGTTACTTTCACGCAATTGAACACAGACTTGTGACACATGCGAACAGCGTAAGTGTATTCTTGAGTTATAAACGAGATGTATTATACGGAGGATATGGAAATACCCGATGTTTCACGATTGAAATGAATACTGCAGTGGTAGTGTGCAGATTAAGACCGTCTGATAAGGGGATCATTAAAAAGATTAGAAAAATTATGGCCTCAGTAATATTATGTATCGTTCTTGGGTTTTCTTTTTTAAAAAATAGATATATATATTGATGTCTGCAATAAAACTGTATCGAACGTAATACGCATTATATTATTTATACGCACTGAAAAACAATGCGTACGGAATACTAGTTTGGTTTAATAACTCTAAGTCAGGATCCTCCCTTGCATATACGCGTGATCCTATCGCAAGCGCTATCATCAGTAGTTATTAGAAAAGTAATTTGATTTTTGATTTTATATGAACGATTCGTCGCTTTCGTGCTCATGGGTTCAAGTTCATTAATACACTGAGGGGAATGAAGGGGACGTTCTTAAAACTACCTAACCGCAAGCGGTTATTTAAATTTTAACATAATCCTTTACAGTTCCCCTCTGAAGTGAGTTGATCATTATATTACCGATTATGTTGTGAGAACTTGTGGCCCAACCCCATTGCTACAATTATATATGCAATAAAATTTGATTAAACTAACTATTACCGACCGACGCGTTTCCTAACAAGCTTCGTAACTACCCGTTTTCTGCCGAAGGTGTTAATCGGAAAGAGACGAACATTAATTTGTAAACAGAACCCGTTCTTAATTATGTAGTAATAATGTGCTTTATATTTAATTTTTCGTCTGCAAAGTCTCTCAGTGATCAAATAAACATGTATTCTATCATGTGGAAAAGTAAAATTTACTCCAATTAATACTAAAAACGACCGTTTCGGGAAGTTTAATGAGCCTTTAACATGGTGGTGGTGGTGGTGGTGGTGGTGGTGGTGGTGTTGTTGTTGTTGTTGATGTTGTTGTTGTTGTTCTTGTTCTTGTTCTTGTTCTTGTTCTTGTTCTTGTTCTTGTTGTTGTTCTTGTTGTTCTTGTTGATGGTGATGATGATGATGATGATGAATAACAATACAACAGTTCTTATTTAGTGTCACCATGAAATACATCTAATCTTGATAGTTGATGATGTGAGATCCTGGTTAAAGGGTCACTAGTTAGAATGAGGTTGTTTACTAAGTTCGATTTGGCAATGACCTTTAACCTTTACTTGCCATCTCAAATCCCTTGTCACTAATTGGGCATTAATGAAGGTAATCACAGTTTATCTAAAACTAATTCTGTGTTGATTACTGACGTCGTAAAATGAGTAAAACAGAGTAACATAATCCCCCTGTGCTGTGATAAGGGTATAATTCTGCGATTTTTCACACGTTTTTGGACTTCATACTTCTGACAATGGCTTGTTTGTCGCATTTTTCTCGGTTTATGCATACATCAGTGTCATTGATATTTATAGCTGACACTTTATATTGACTATTCTAGTGGACTGTTACTAGAGTTGCAGGTTTGCGAAATTCATGTTATAAGTTTGTTAATCTATCTGCTGTATTCAATAAGAAACAAGAAGATACGTTTTCTTAAAAATGCTAAGGATATTATTAGTTTTCGTGGGTGTTGCTGCTGCAACTGACAGAATTAAACGCGAGTTAGAAACGCCGTTCGAAGGTAAGAGTGATTTTATATCTTAATTAATAATTCCATTTTTTTGGTGATTTATAAAGATTTCTCAGTGAATTAGTTTGATAAATTCATTGTTTAAAAAAGTGAAACTAAAATTTTATTTTTACTGTTTTTTTGTTTTTTTTTTACTATAAAATGGTATTTGAAAAAAAATAATTTCTTCAGTGAAATTTTAATTAAATTTCATTGGCGAAATACTAAAATTGGCTTCGCAACCAGTGGTAACACATAGCAACAAAATGATATTCAACAGAAAACCACATTTATTCTATATGTAAATCCTCGTTCATGGTGGGTTTTTACCGTATGTTTTATATAAAACCATTTGTGGTAACGTTTTCACCATTTTTGGTTTAAATATTAGATTATGATTTTGTCTAGTATTTCTTTGTTTGAAATAACATATCGGAAGGGTAAACGATAACTTAATGGTTAATATTTTTATAGAAAAAATAATTATAATACTAATAAAGACTTTTATTAACGAAAAAAGAACTAATTTGAATTAATTTAATCTTCCGTGAGGCCCTCAACATATTTACAAAGTACAACAATATTTTAATATAAACACAGGAATAAACAAACAATGATAATATAGAATAAGTTTGTCAGTTTAGTGTGGATGTAATCGAACTGGTGTTATGGTAGCGATTAGTTACATATCGGGTTGCTCTGTTTTGTTCTTTTTCTAATTAATTTATCTTGCTACGTTGATTAGGATTCCGTCCATTGCTCAATATTCTTTAATAGTGCCCAGTTAATATAAAACGTTGATTAAACCATATATAATTGTTTATATATATGTTAATAATAACGTATATGTTTTTAAAAGCCTTCATAATTTCTTTGCAGTTTTGCTCGAACCGTCGACTCAGAAGGTAGCGGAGAACAGTCGAGTTTTGTTGACGTGCTTCAGTAGTCATAGCGACGTTGCATTCCGTTGGTCAAAACCCGTGCGCGCCGTGGACGAAGAGAAAGATGAAGTGACCATAATTCAAGTGGGAGCGAATATATCCGTCCTCTCAATAGAACGAGCGCATTTGAAAAAACATAAGCGGACGTTTAGATGCACGGCCTATAATAAGATACTGCGCAAGTCACGTTTTGCGGAAGCTGTACTCAAGGTGATGCCGTTTACACGTAAGTAAAATCCTTATTTATCTTAGTTAATAAAGTACACGGCATTTTTAACGGAGGATGGAGGGACACCTATTATAATCACAAAATGCTAAGAGTCCGCACAGAGCTATACTAATATCCGCATGACCTTAATCTTGGTGTGGTGTGGATAATTGGAGAAAAAATGCCAGCTTCAGGTAACATTTCTGCAGATAACTTTTTGAATATTTCATGAAAGTTCACACAACAAAGACAAATGTCGTGAACCCAATCTGTCACTTTTTGCTACGCAACAGATTTTCACGCGAATGTAACACAGGCGAATAGCGTTGGTGTATTCTAGAGCTATACAAGAGGGGTATTATACGGAGGATACGGGAAAAATACCCGATGTTTCGCAATTGGGGATAAACCGTCGCTGCTATCAAGTGGTCATGCAAAACTCGTATTTTTTTGTAAAAAGTGCAACGGCGTATTTTTGCACCACTTCTTTTTCATAACCACGACTGGCGAGCTTAAACCTAGTTTACGGGGGCATCCGACCTCACTCTTCTCTTCCTTGTCGTATTAAAAGCACTGATAGCCGAGCTTCAATGGCTGGAATATTCATACGTCCGAAGTTCCGGCTTAAGGTTGATATTATTTTAGCGTTTGATTTATTTTAGGTAACATCTTTAAAAAAAATGACATAATACAATGTCCATAATATATGTTTATTGTTTAATTTGTTGCATACATAAAATATATTAAAAAATGAAATTCGGAGAATAAAAAAATAGTATAAATGGACAACTTCTAAACTGGATCAAAGATTACCTTAAAAATAGAAAACAAAAAGTAGAAATGTTAGTCATAAAAGTCTGTTAAAGCTGGAGTACCACAGGGCTTTGCCATAGGACTTCTTCTTTTTCTCATATATGTCAACGGCATAACTCAATAATTATTGAGCTTTTTATTATTCAGCAACCACTATCCAAGATATTAAAGAATTATTAACCACGATTTAAATATTATATCTGCATGGTCTAAACAGTGGCTAGTTAAGTTCAATCCAGACAAAACTGAAGCAATTCTTTTCTCATTAAAACAGTTCGATGCACTTCCAAACTTGGTGTTCGACACTACTCCGATTAACTTTGTTGATAGCCATAGACATTTGGCGTCACACTAAGCTAAACCGGTAAATAGAATGACCATATTGATAATATTTTAAAATCTGCCTCTAAGGTTATTGGTGTCATAAGGAAAAATGAAATTCATTTTTAGTAGAAATGCATTAAACCAAATGTATATTTCTTATATACGTCCAGTTTTGGAATACTGCTCAATAGTATTGGATGGATGTACTGAATATACTTCTGAAATGATTGAATTACTTCAAAATGAAGCCGCAAGAATAGTAATTGGTACCATCCGAACGATCTCCTTAGCTAATTTATACAGAGAATGTGGATGGGTCTCTCTTGCAGCGAGGAGAAAGCAGCATAAATTGATATTTATGTACAAAGCTACTCATAACAAAACCCCGTCTTATATGTCAGACCTTATCCCTTCTTCTGTAGGAGAAAACGTACCATATTCCTTAAGAAATAATAATGATATAAATATTCCAATTACTTGGACTGAACTAAGCCGCAAATCATGTATACCCTCATCTATTTCAGCTTGGAACTCTTTACCAAACGAGCTCAGAGATACTGCTACAGTATCGACTTTTAAATCTAGAATAAAGGCCTATCTTCCAGAAGTAGTTAATCCACCTTCTTACTATAGCGATGGTCACAGATATATTGCTATGCGTGCAAGATTGCGAACCAAATGTAGCAACTTGAACAATGACCTTTACCTTAATCTACGCGATCACCCTTTTTGTACCTGTTCAAATTCTATAGAAGATGCTGATCATAACCTTTTAGCTGCAGTCGTTTTAGGAACCAGAGAATCGTCTTATTTGACTCGACTAGAAATTTGCACCCATTAAATGCAGAGCTTCTTTTATATGGAAAGACTGCACTTTCCGTTATTGAAAACATTGTTGTTTTTTTCAGCGGTTCACGAATATATTAAAACAACAAGTCGTTTCAAAGAGTCTTAAATGACAGCTCATTGTCACACAAGAATATAATATTTTGCTGGTTATATTTAAAACAAATGTATCTTAAATAGTTTTTAAATCCATGTACCTGACTTAACAGACACTAAATCTTATATCTTATCTTTCTACTCATCTATATTACTATTGCTCATTCTTTCTACTTATACATGTTGTTTCTTTTTATTCTTTTCTTTCCACTTCTTATTTCCTTCTATTTATATAAACAGCTAAATGTATTGCGGCAACCTTAATTGTCGTTTATTACAGCCATTGTCTATTGAATAGTGTTTGTAAAATTATAAGGGAAGAGCCGAATTTAAGTTGAGAGAACTTGTGGCCCAACCCATTTGCTATTTACATGTATATATTGGCAGTAAATATGTTTAAACCAATAAAAAATAGTCCCTGTGACGTACGATTAATTTTAACAATGCTATGTCTTTGGTATAAACCGGTGTCCGATCTTTTACAAATACCGAAACATGCAGAATGACATGAATATGCACAAATAAATAAAGTCAATCAAGGATTTGTATAGAAGGATAAGAAACTTGCATCACCTGTATACAAATTTTGTAATCAAATGATCTTTAACAATTTTAAACACACACTTCTGGGAATGGTATTGTTTTGATGAGCATTATGCATTGTAAGAATTTTGAGTTGTGTTCCTGAGTTGAATGGAAGTTAAGATAATTAAAAAGAGATTTTGCGTGAATACGCGAGTGTTCACAAAATCTTAATCAGCTTTATTTCCTTCTCTATATAATTCCTTGTGACAGTGAAACACCGCAATCAAATTATTACAGTAATACAGGCTTCTTACTAGTATATGAATTCTATTTTCAGGATTACACAAATTCTTTCCGCACATCCTTCCAATAAGTTCTGCAGCCGACATCATGCTTCCGTCGTCTGCTCCGGGAACTGCTGATATGATGTGCAAGACAACCATCAGCTCCGGAACTCGGAACAGACCAGAGTGGCGATGGATCAAAGATGGCCGTATTGATTTGAGTCTTACGTCAGATTACGAAACTGAAAGAATTCACATAAACGAAAATGGTAACGTAGTAGATGTCTTAGATAATGCATAGCAAATAGTTTTTATCATTCAAAATTGAATCGAGTCTGGAAAACTAAACCTCATATGCCAAAGTTGTGCTAAATTAAAAAAAAACAAAAACATTTTCAAATAGTATATGCATGTAGTTTCGTTCATACATATTTCGTAAGTAGAGGTTTTCAAAATACAGTCAAACCTATGTAAGTGGTCACCTGTATTAAATAGCCGTTTCTTGAGCTCAAGCAGTTACGTTTGCTTTTTCCCGTGGCTTTGCTTTCAGAACAATTTGACCTCCATTAAGCACCGACCTGTCTTAAAATGCAACTTTTGCTCCTTCCCTTGACTGGCTGCTGTAGACAGGTGTGCCTATACGTGTATTGGAAGTTTCAAGATACTAGAGTTAACACGTTCATCATATACATCTTTTTCGTTACCATGACACTGTGACCTTTGTTATATTCAAGGTCTTTTGCACATAAGTGAGCTGAGAGAAACAGACACCGGTACATACATGTGCGTTGCTACGAACCAAAGAGGAACGGCATACGGAACACCATTCCAGATGAATGTGACAATGAGTAAGTTATCCCAGTACTTGATATCAGATCTGTTATATCCCAATGGAAAAGCTGGGAATTCTGAACATGTCCCATAATTCATAGTACGTCAGTACTAATCAATATGTTACGTCATTCAACATTCCGCTGAAGTAACTGACCAATCAACGCGCTCAAATCCCACTGTTATGCGACGGACCCAAGTACAATTCATATGTTTTACTTATAACTACTTCTTTTGGAAAAGTGGGTAGAAAGAAAGGAAAAAAGAACATAACTGAGTAACATACGGTGTCCAGTTGGGGCCACCGCGGCATATTTATCAAATTAAGAAAAGTCGACATTTCACTATCGTTGTTTCGACTTTTCACAATCGAAGTTTTGTTGTTTCGATCTTTCCTAATTTAATAAAATATGCTGCGATGGCGCTAATGGAACACCGTAGTTACTTGCTTCAAATATACAAACTATTTTAAATGCAAATCACGAACAGTCGTCGACAGCGTTAAAATTATACAATTGCATTAGCATAAGGCCAAATAAAAAAAATAGGTGAGTTTCAGGTTACACTGCCAAAAAAAATAGGGTAGGTAGGTTGGATTTTTTTTTTTTTTTTTTTTTTTTTTTATATATATTGATTTCAGTTGACTCAGACTAACATTTGATATACATTCATGAAGACAGGATAATCTAAGTGTTCTTTAATACGTAGTATTTAATTAAAGACATCAATGTTCAGGGTTTTCAGCAGTTTTTAAGCATGTTCCATGCTTCAAAGGAAACGTTCTTTATATGTCAGGTTTAATACTTTGACAATGATGGTTGGATGTCAACTAAGTTATGGTACACCACTCTGCTATTATTAAAGACTTTCCAGGAACGGTTTTACTTTTCTTTATGCACCCTTTGGCTTTCAATCACCCTCTGTAGTATGCTAACCTGCCTGTAACATAATTACATGGTGAGTGGGACAGAAAATTTACCATATAAGCTATCAGCCAGGAAACCTCAATGCTGTCAAGAGGACATGGGGGTTCAGGTTAGAAGAACAAGTAACACAGTTTTTATTGCCAAAATTGCACACTTAAGTCTGACATATCAATCCGAAAGTCAGTATCTGACACATTTGTATCTGACAAGAAAATATAGTGCAACACTTGAAATATACCTGCCACACAAGCACAAATTTAATACAATCAGAAATACAACTCTAATATTGTCACCTTAGCACAATAACTCTATAAGTGCATATAAATTATATATATATATATGCAGTTAGTGAGTTATTGCGCCTAGGTGACGATATATCATACCAATAGTTTGGCATACAAATCTATTTCTCAATGACATACTATTTAAATGAGCTTTATAATCTGTCACACTTATACAACACTTGAAAGAAAAAGCAAATGATTCTTTATAGCAGAGAAATAAATGCAAGAAAATTGTGTAACATTTTAAAACAAGAAATGTTTGTATCAAAATAAAGAAATGTTACACCTGTCAGACAAACATTTTTTTTCAACAAATCCAACTCTAACATGAAGACTGGTATACAGAAAAAATATTCTGTATACCAGTCTAAATGTAAGAGTATGATTTTTGTTGAAAAAAATGTGTTTCTGACAGGTGCATTAAACATTTCTTGTTTTGATAAAAACATTTCTTGTTTTGAATTATTTCACAATCAACTGACATATTAAAATATAAACTCTACACAATACTTCTAAATCTGACACTCACATTTACCAGAACATGATAAAAAAGTTAGCTAAGAGGCAACCGTCTCTCTCATTTTTTAGATTTCCCATATTTTCTCTGCACTATTGGTACTTTCCCTTCTTATCTGCATGTCTGACATATTGGTAGGACAGTTTTATACACTTTTTTTAAGTTAGGGTCAGTTTCTGCCTGTGGCTGTCCACAGAATGCGCAAAGATCTATACGGCCTAGTTTAATACCCACGTTTAAATGAATAAGACACCAACAGAAATTACTGTAGTGTTGGGATTATGAGTCCTCCAGGACAGACAACAGTCCAGTGCTCCAAGAAAAAAAAAATTTGGGACTAGCCCAGGGCAAGTAGGTTGAAAAAATCTACTTGCCCTGGCTGAAAAATAACTTGCCCTGATCAACGGTTCACATGCCCAGATTTTTATTACAAACACACCTTGCGATATAATATGAAACATGTAAACATAGACTTAAATGTATTAATTTTATGTAGGGTTTAGCTCCCCTTAACATTATGCATGTCTAAATCACAAGTTTTAGAATTTGAATAAGACCGAGATAAGTGAGAGAATTTCGGGAGAACTGACTATGTCTCTGTCAGTATGTCCAACTTATTATGTTGTATTTAATCTTTGTTCTTTATTGACTATCGTTTCTGTTTTGTCGATTCAGTGGCAGTGTGGGAGCAGGAGTTTATTTAAAACATTATTTTAAATATATTTTCTATTGTTTTCTTATTATTGCTGTCATAACATACAATTATGGTAATGTCAAGCCTACAAAGCTATTCAATCTATCCAAAAGAACTTGGCAATATGATAAATAAATGCAGTCTATGATAGCCTTCAAATGTCTAGAAAGTGCAACTAGTCAACTATATTTCAAATATTAAAAAAAACCCACATAATTCATCTTAATTGTTGGTTTCAATATTATATTTAAATCATGCCAAAGAAAATTATACGCTGAAACTACACAACCAAAATGCAATGTTTACTACTATAATACCCCACCCACATTTTTCTTTGCCGCAAACTCAATTTAAATATAATCTTTCTTGTTTTCACAGAAGAAAATTTATATACATACAGTTCCAATTATTGTAAATCTACGAAATATTTATAAAAATACCAGAACCTAACGCTGACATTTTACATAACGCGATCGATTGCAAATTATCTGCAAAAACATAATCAGATTTTAGAAATCGTTACCATTTTGGCAAAGGGAGGTAATTTTATACTCTTCATAATGGAGAATTTGAGAGACACCCGCGAATTACGTCATCGTCTTTTTTTTATACGACCAATCAGAGCGGTTATTAAAAATAGATAAATTTATATTCAAAGCTATCCACCAATCACATTAGAGGAATAAAAATAGATAGTTAAATATGCATGAGAAGTCGCATTATCGGGCATGTGGTGTGATAAACACCGCAGGTGTCAATTGTTTATACTGATTAGTTACGGTCTATAAAATTTGAATAGAATCCAAGCACATAGCGTACAAAAAGAAAAGAAATATAAAAAATGTTGACCCGTTTACACTTTGCTTTTACCTCGTAAGACACGATATCTTGAAGATGGGTCCTTGCCATGCATGAAATCGTGTGCGTTTTTTTCGTCGATTGTTGGGTGCAGATCTTCGAAAATAATTCGCGCTGTTAGTGCGTTCCCAACAACCTTAATGTAGTGCTGTGCTTAAGAAAAAGGGCCACATTGTTCCAACTCAATTGCGATCGTGGAGGCCGCCATTTTGCTTCCGGGCCTGCTTCGTCATCATCTTCCGTTTTGTACCCAATACATTTCGTAACAAAATGCTTTTCGTACCCAAATCGCATTTTTTTTTCTTGTCGTGGAAAAATAGGTTAGGGTCGGCGGGAAAAAATAGGGTCGGTCGGGTAACCGGAAACGCACTTATTTTTTTATTTGGCCTAATGTTGTTTCTTTGGACAACATTTTTAAAACTGAATACCTTTTTTATAGCAAGTATTCTGTTCAATGTTTGGTAGCCGCTAATTATGTAAGGTTTTTACCCGAGTATACATTTTCCGAGGATTTTATAATATTTTCCAAGAATAATAAAAAAAACACGGTATGTCCGAAAACTCCGAGGTTTACAAATAAATCCATGTTTTTAATACCAATATCTGACGATTTCAAACACACCTAGTACAGATGTCCATGTGTTTTTACCTCAAAATGTATACCAGGGTTTGCTGTTTGAAAACAATACACATATATTTTTTGGTTCAAAGAAGCACAGGCGCCCATCAAACGGATATATAAAAAAAATCCTGGGTTTTACACGTGCATAAAATTTAATAATATTCTATTCTGAAGAACGTCGCGTAGTCTTGGTATTAGAATGTTGATTTATCAACTATTTTGTTTATATTGTAGAGACGGAAACTCGTCGGATAGTAAACGGGACATGTGTAATGAAAGATGGAGTGGTTATGAGCTATGGGAATGAGTACAATCCCAGTGGCGATCCCTGTCATACGTGCAAGTGTGTTGACAACGGTGGATTTGCCTGCCGCACTGTCAGGTGCGCTGCGCCGCAGTGTGGCGGACGGAAGTATGTCATGTCACGTGAAGAGTGTTGCAAATACACGTGCTTGGACACGTCTGAGGCGGTCACTGACCACGATGAGAAAGGTAAGTTATTACACAAATAAACATGATTAAATATAATGACTGCATTCATAAACAAATATTTGGAAACAAATACCTAAATTGATTCATTCAGTCTTCTAAACATTCCTCCGCTCATGGCAGATATCGTTCTTTCAACATAACTAAATACGAAAAAAAAAATGATAGTCCAATTATTCTAAGCTTCACTCAAATACACGACCTCAGAGAGAGAGAGAGATGATAAGTTATTAATTTCTTCATTCAAAAGTGTTGATTTTTTTATGAAATTTCACACTTATAAAGTGTGTCCATTGATAATTACAGTGCACTGTACATCATATAATGGAAGCCATGTTCACGTGGGCGAAGGTTACCAGGTTGACAGTGACCCGTGCAAAACTTGCATCTGCAGCGAAGAAGGCTCACCTGTCTCCTGCTCGATGATTATGTGCGACGCACCACAGTGCAGAAACTACAAGCTCATCCCGGGGACATGTTGCGGCTTTACATGTCCTGAAGAAGGTAAGTGTATGTTGTTGGCGTATTGCCAAAGTGGTAATCTAAGGTCGAGATTGTGGAGTTGTGACAGCCGAGCTAATGGTAGTCAACAAAATCTTTAAATTATTTCTTCTCTGGCACCAAAGACTGTATTTCACGGAACTTGATTACAATGATCTCTGATTGGTACCCATTAAAATTGTTGTTGCTTGTTGTCATTGCCCATTATGCAATATAACCGATGTTATTATAAATATAATTACGAAACTTGCAGACGACGCCTCCTTTGAAACCTTATTCAATGCTGATCAAACCTCGTATAAATGATCTTTGTGGTAGATTATCTAATTGTTTGTCATCGGCCATTATGCAATACAGCCAATGTTACTATAAATAGAATTGCGTAACTAGACGACATCTCCTCTAAAACCTTATCCAATGCTAATCAAACTTTGTGTACTTGAACTTTGTGGCAGATTCACTCAGTTTAAGTGTCGTTTATAGACATTCATAAATAGGGAAAGAAAGTGCCAGTGGGACATGTATAAAAGTTACTAATCTATACTTACAATGAATATTTCACTAAAAGAGGACCACATGGGAGTTCCTTGAATGCTACTACACACATATATGTACTGCAGATTTGTGACTTAAACAATTACAAATATGTATCAGTAGTCTATGTGCCTCATACTGGGGTGCCCAAACAGCCCAATCAGATAGTAGGCCTACAGTATAATGGTATTTCTGTTACAGAGTCCGAGATGTGCACCGATCGTGACGGCGATCGATGGGGACACGGTGAATTTTACATGCCAGCAGAAGACCCGTGCATCAAGTGTAGCTGTGAACACGGTAGAAAAGGTCGCTGTATAATGGTTGCTTGTGACAGGCCAACCTGCGAGAACTACATTACGTCACGTGACATGTGCTGTAATTACACGTGCCCAAAGGAAAATAGTTCGTCTACAAGTAAGCAATTGTACATACTACGCCAATTTCATCAATCTTTCGCACTTAAGATAATAGGCGAGATATTCCGAATGAAAAGTAGGGCTTAAATAGTTTTACTTCATGCATTATTTATTCATTTATACCACCCAGTAGTATGACAGCCTGGCCAACTGGTGGATGTTATACTTGTTTTGTCCATGCTAATGTCCAATAGGCTTCGGTCCGAGTTGAATCGTCTCGCTCTTTCTTTTTTCATGTTCAAAAGGTCGGTCTGGTTTGCTCATTTAGTAGCGTGTCTAACTATCAAAACAGGGGTTTAAAGTTCGAATCATCGTCCAGCCACAGTTTCCATGACAACTGATATACAACATTGCTCTCCTTGCCATTCGTCTCTTACCGCTGAAACAAGTGGGAACGTTGTCAGATACTTGCGGAGATGGAGAATTGGTTGACATTCCAGGATCCAAGGAAACAGTGGTTAGGTTAACTGATTGCTGTTAGCCCTTGATTGCATAAGACGCTAAATATTTAATCTGATAATCAATATTTGTTCATGTTCATATAAATTACATGTATCATGTATCATTTTACCATTTACCTCAGTTTAATGGCACATACGACAATTTGAATAAATTTCACTTCATTGTCTTTTTCTGATTCAAGTTTATATCTACAACATGCAAATATTATATCAAAATACTCCCTGTATGCCTGCCGACCTTCCTTTTCATTCTGTTTTGAACAAAGGGCGTAACTCTGGTAAATGATTAAAAAGATTCCTATTTCTAATATTTGAGGTCACCTATGCCAAAAACTATATTTTGGTTTCAACACCTTTTTTATCAGTTTCATAAAAACAATCTTACTTTAAAATGCTCTTCATTATCAACTTACTTCGTATCAGAATTGACAATGTTAGTATAGTATTGTTGTCTAATATGGAATGCCGCAATGAAGAGTGTTTTCCGGCACGTTGGTACATATAATGTGTGTGCTGTGTGTTATTCGTTGCTGGTGCGTGTGTGTGAACAAATGTCGGGAGAGGGTACTTGAATATTCTTTAATAGTTAAGTTTAAACATATTTTATTTCTAATATTTTGAAATGGGATTGGGTCACAATTTCTTCTATTTAAGATTCAGCCCTCTCCCTACATGTAACACATTTTCAGTGTAGGCCTATAACAGAACAAATTACATGTTTATGCTAATACAAACAATTATAAACATACAGTAGGTGAGAGAGAGAGAGAGAGAAAGAGAGAGAGAGAGAGAGAGAGAGAGGGGGGGGGGGAGATTTTATGAGCAGAGAAAAAAAAATGAAGAGGAAAAAGCATCTTCAATATCGAGTTTCATAATTGTTTTAGGTACTTGTGAGGCGTATAATGGTGAAGTCATAAATGACGGCGATGATTACCAACCAAATTCGGATGCTTGCACGCATTGCACGTGCACCAAGGGAAAATCAGCGTTCTGCAGAAGCGTGTCATGCATTCCGGAACCTATGCCTTGTTCCGACCCCCGACCCGTTCCCGGTGTCTGCTGTAAGCTCACTTGTGAACAACCGACCAGACTTCAAGACAAAGGTACAGTACAACTCATATTCCCAACCTCGGTTTATAATTGTTGATTTTCAGTGAAATATTGTTTTTATTTCACCGAGTGAACGCTGATGTGCTATGGCCCTGTTGTAAAGTGATATGGAATGGCATATGCGATGAGCTGGAAAACCAGCTTTGATATTTTTAATTAAAAGATCAATCTAACAATATTATGATTGATATCATCATGTATTTTCGCTATCAAAAAGTATTAATTAATATATATATATACATACATACATGTACTTTGAGTAGATTAAAAAATGACGTATTGTAGGTATAATCTGTTTTAAAATAATGTGCGTAAATTTTTACTCATCAACAAAACTCCATGGATATTATGACAAGTTTTATCCTTATTTTTTAGTATTAGGCCGCGTGTTCGTTCAGCAGATTGGCTCACGTAATGCCTTCGTCCAATGGAAAATACCAGAAAACTACGTATACAGACTTGCTGCTGAACAGGTATGAACATATTTCATTTTGTGTTTCGTTATTAATTTATTGCTGTTATGTACTGTGCCAGTCCCCAAGTGTTGGCTTAAAACAAAACATTCAGAGTTTAATGGATTCGCTCTTTTTGTTTGAATTTGGATAGGGGTGTGAGTGGGGGAGGGGTATAAACAGTAATAAGGGAGATTTTGTATCAAAATGTGTTTCGCACCACCGGAAGTCACAGAACTCGTGTCCGTTAGTTTCTTTAATCATGTTATCTCAAGTTCTGTTGAAATGTCAGTTCAGTTGATAATCCGGCCTTATTCTTCGAACAGTGAAACAAAAAAAAGAGCTTTACATATTGTTTATTATTATAAACATACATTTTTTCAGTTGACAAACCTAACTGTGTATTACTTCAATGAGTCAATGATTCCCACCGGTCGTGTGCACGTACCGTCAGGAAGCGATTTCGCCATTTTGGAAGACCTTGACCCGAATGATGTGTACTACGTCATGGTAAATGGTACATCACGTGACAGAAGTGCGGTAATGATGACAAGACCTGCGCGATTTGTGCTGGATGGTAGAGGTACAGTTGTTAAGATTGAATTAAAGATGTGATAGTGATTATTTCTATTGGTCCTGGTCTTAATGTTTGTAATCATGTAAACGACTAACAACATTATTATCCTACTATCATTTTATTTTTGTATAGTAATATTTTTCTGCAGATTTGTATTTTACATTTGATAGTTGCATAAACAAAGGAATTAAAGATAATATATTTGGTATATCTATGGATATTTTATACTCTACTGTCTGTTTTTATATATCAATGTCAGCGATTGAAATGAAATGATAGTTACGAGTATTTAGGCCTAGATCTGTAGTTTCAGCATTTAGTATAAAAATAATTGAATTTAAAGTGGACTATAGTAATGCAGACGGCCTCCAAGGTTTTATAGTGGAGATCTGGGGAACGTGGCTAATTTTTTTTGAGATCTGGGGAACAATGGCAATTGCTTTCAGGGATCGATGGATCAAAGGCTTAATTCTAGAGATCTAAATACTTTTGGGTAACAACGGCAAATGCTTTTGGGAAACAAAGGTGGCCAATACTTTAAGAGATTCAAGAAACAGGGACCTCAATGCATGTGTATACTGCCTGTTTTTAATCCTTATATAAATGATTAAACTATGTGAGTCTTACTGTCTGTTTTAATTAAAGAGGTTTCTTCTATATGTTTGTGTTAGTAATTGATCCAGAGTGTGTGATGACTACCATGGGTCGTTATATATTCATTATTTAGACAGTATGGATAGGTTGTTCATGTGAAATGAAAGCTTGTGATTGCATCTAAATCGGATTAAGGTCAAGGTTACCATTACTAAAAACAGAAGAAAAATATACTCAATATAATATTGATGGAACATTGTTAATCGCTGTCTAACATAAAAAGGGAAGCTTAAAAAGAGTATTCGAAATAATTTAAAACTTTGATTGTAAAACAAATGAAAGTGAAGCAATATGCCGCAATGAAAAACAGTTTTCTTTGGAGCAATATTCGTGTGGTCAACATCATTATGCAGAACTTTTTTTTAAAACGTGTAATGCCGAAATTGCCATTTTAATTTAAGCTCATGACGCAATGAAAAACAGTTTTCTTCAAAATAATCCTCAGGTGATACAATCATGTAGAATTTTCCTTTATTTCTTTTTTTTTGTATAAAAACACAGACAGGGGCGTAGCTTCCTACAGGTACTCGTGATAAGCATGTGCTTACACTTTATCTGAGTAATAGAAAACATAAAATTGCCAAAAATGCAATAAAAATCGGATTCCTAGTAGGGTAAGCTATAAACATTGTAGCACCTGTTGTAGGATTAGCTGAAAAATTGTTATCAGGGGGAGCTTCCCTCCCACCCCAGTACCCCTACAACTGTACCTACACATCATTTTCAGCCAAGCTATGTCCATGCCAGGCAAAATAAAATGTGTAATGCTGAGATAGCCATTTTAATTGAATCATTTTAAATTGAACTTGCAGCGGGATCATCTTTTATCCTGGGCAACTCCCTGAGTCAGGTGTTCCAATCTCACGGAGACATTGCTTATGATGGATACACTTTGCCCAAACCATTCATTGCTGTTGGTCGTGAGCCGGACATACGGACAGCTCTCAATTTTGACACCTTTCAGCGGGTGGATATCACCACGTATAACGAAGCGCCCTGTCCCAATCAAAGTAAGTCACATGATGTTACTTTATATGTTTTATGTTATCTCTATGAAATTTCCATTGAACAATTTAAAAGTATTTATATATATTAATACATAGGAGGGTCAAGGATTTTCAGTTAAACTTGTTCACGAGTAATCGTTGGTAGCTTGACGGGATTCCATTTAGATTCCTTCTGTATATTGGTTATATAAGATTTTGTAAGCGATGTTATTTGAATATTGTTGAAGATAAAATACATTTCTTATTTTGTTGTCCTAAATTTGATAATTTACGTGAACAGTTGAACATAGAAATTACTGTATTATGTGATACAAATCATTCATAGATAGGAAAAATTGACATACTTTTACAAAATAAGAGTGCAAAAACATCTCAGCAAAGTTTATAGAAAACATGCTTAAAACAAGGCAAATCTAAAAAAAAAAAAAATATTTTTTAATTGCATTGATGGATAATTTCATTTTTTTTATTCTTGTTGTTTTATTAAATAATGTCATGTAAGTGTCGTTATATTTGTGTTAAAGTAATTGCAATTTTGATAAAATAGTGACTGATAAGCCTTGTTAGGCTGGGTATTTCTTAAAATATATTAACATTTTTGCTAATGTTGTAAATCTAACATGTATTGTACCACTTTAATAAATAAATAATATATATTTTTAACAATTTTAAATAACAGCCAGGTTAGTGGATCTACCGGTACGTTCTGTAATTAGTTTAACTTTTATCTCATTACCAGAAAATTTACATTTATTTTGTCTGCTTTTCAATCAGATTGTCAATTCAAGTGAATTACCATTGCTTTTTTTATTTATTAATCATATAAAAATATACCATATTCCCCAAAATAAATTTTTCCAAGAAGATGTACTATGCAAAGGATGTCATTTATTTGTGTCTGAGAAATAATGTTTTTATTATAAAATGTGTATAAAATGCCATAAAACACGCACCCAGTATTTATTCAACTTTAAAAGGTTTCAATCAGACTTGTAGTATTAATTTGGATTAAAAACTGCCATTCAGAATTGTAAGTCATTTAGATATTTATTTGGGAATATGTCAGGGGTTTATGATATTTACTTTTTTTACCAGACAAGTGACTGTCAATAATTTCATTATTTTTGTAAATGGAAATCGTCGTAAAATCTTCTACTTTACAACTTATAACTAAATCACTTTATATCGAAATATCAGTATGACCTCCAGCACCAGCTGCCTATCCACTGCACCACCACAACCCCACTTGAATATACAAAATGTTAACCAGATATCATAGTATAGTAACTGTTGTTTGTTAACCCTTTACTCCATAGATATGCGTTTTCCCACACCAATCACAGAAGGCCTTTGAAAACAGTGCAGGAAGAGTTCAGATTGCTCGTAACGAGCAATCTGAACACTTCCTGCACTGTTTTCCACTCTGTCAGTTAATATAAATATAATTTACCCAATAATTCAAAAGCCTTCTATATAAGGTGTCCAAAGGCGTCTATATTAGGTGTCCAAAGGCATCTATATTAAGTGTCCAAAGGCATCTATATTAGAGGTGTCCAATGGTGTATATATTAGAGGTGTCCAAAGGCGCCTATATTAGAGGTGTCCAATGGTGTCTATATTAGAGGTGTCCAAAGGCATCTATATTAGAGGTGTCCAATGGTGTCTATATTAGAGGTGTCCAATGGTGTCTATATTAGAGGTGTCCAAATGCGTCTATATGAAGTAAAGGGTTAAGATAGTGGTGGTCATAGATATTTTACACTACTATATGAACTCCAAATATCATCTTTGTGTGATGTTAAGTTTAGATAGTTAAGATATCATGGATATTTTACAATGCTGTAATATGAACTCCATCTTGCCGACAGACTGTGGAATGCTGAGGTTTTACATGTACAGCCCAGATGGCCAGGCACGGAATGTCATGTCACTCATGTTTGCAGATAGAAAGGTAAATAATCTATCACATTATATGAGACACTACAATATCTCATTAATTCAGATACTAAAATATCTCAATATTGAGATACTAAAATATTTTATTGAGATATTGCAATATCTCATTAATTGAAATGCTACAATACCTCATTAATTTAGATACTACAATATTTTATTGAAATACTACAATATCTCATTAATTGAAATACTACAATATCTTATTGAAATACTACAATATCTCATTAATTGAAATACTACAATATTTTATTGAAATACTACAATATCTCATTAATTGATATACTACAATATCTCATTGATTGAGATACTACAAAACTCATTGAGATACTACAATATATCATTAATTGAGATAATACAATATCTCTTAAATATTGAGATACTTTTGTACTACAATATCCCATAAATTGAGATTCTACAGTATCCCATTGAGATGCTACAATATCTCATTAAATGGAATACTATCTCGTTAAGTAAAATTTTGTTACTCTTTTCTCAACACCATTTTCTACGCATATACAAGTTATATGTGGCAACCAATTTTATTGGCAGAGGCAGACATCAAAATGAATTGAAGAGGAATCACATCTTATTCATTGTAATTAACAGTATTAGGTCAACTTTCACATAAAGTGTTCAGATTGAGCTGATTTGTATTAGAGATAATCAGTTTGTTTACATGTTGAGATTTTTAAGCTCCCCAAGCATCTAGCGGCTGCTTTGTCCATTTGTCTGAAATTCAATTCCACAAAGTACTGAAGGGAATTCAACGACACTTGGAAACATGGATAGTGGGTAATGTGTGGAAGTCCAGAACAAAGGGACCATAGCTCTATCTTGATAATGACAGAATTACCTCCCCTTCCGTACTGCGCATGCCAGGTTTTTTTTAAATAGAAGATTCGCCATTGAGTTAAACTACTCAGCCAAGCACTTGTTTACCAGTAATGCTATTTAACACTATTAACTTAGCATAATTCAAAAGTAATGGATTTGTCCCCTTCACCAGAATTAATGTAGATAGCCAAAAGTAGTTTACTATCATAACCCATTTTCATAAATTTACTTTCAGGACTTTGCATGGGCTCGGGCTCATCTATAGGTATATTGTTGTGATGCAACAGAAAGGCCCACTGTCTGGTCCTGTTACAAGAAGAGATCGATAGAAAGGATCATCCCCGAAATGAAATTAGAACTTACTTCTCTTCTGTACCATTTCATTTATATGTATATAATATTGCCACTTAAGCAACACCCAAATGTAGCTTTAATAGTTCAGCTGTAATAAGTATGTTTGGTGTTATAATAAAGCTATCACTAGCAAGTTACATATTTTATGATCTAGCTGCAGTAAGTGTGTTAATATCAAGCTGCACTGCTTATGGTCATCATCATTAAAGCAAGTTTCACATTTTTTATGCAGCTGGAATTAATGAATTTCACACTGTAATTCAGCTGTCATTAAAGAATTTCATATTTTGTAATTCAGCCATCATTAAAAGGTTTCACATTTTGTGATGCAGCTGAAATTAACAAGATTCACATTTTATAATCAGCTGTCATTAAACTGTTTTCTTATGCAGCTGAAATTAGCGAAGTTTCACATTTTGTGATGCAGCTGAAATTAACCAAGTTTCACATTTTCGATGCACATTTTGTTAATCGTCTGTTAACATAGTAAAAACATACAAGTTATCAATCTAATTAATCATTATTTTTGTCATTATCAGATACTCATTTTCTGCATTGCATTTGTTATAAATGTAAATATCACATGTACAGAATAGCTCTCAAAACCTGTAATATTCTATTCTTAATTTTAAGAGTTCATATATAATCTGCAAAAATTGTATAACTGTTAATAAACAACTTACTTATATTCCTTTTTCTGTTCTGTTTTTTTTTCCATCAACTTAATGTAGTAGATACTTAACTTAAAAGAGTTAATATTTATACCAACATTTATAGAATTTGTTTTACATAAATCAGACGACCAACCGACCGAGCTCACTAGGCCAGGGCTGCCTCTACGACATGCTGTCTCATTGTCACTGCTATCCGATGATTCAAGTGGGAAAGTTATCAGTTGATTTGCAAAGATTGATGTACTTGAGTACTGGTTAACATTCCTGGATCCCAGGAAAGTGTGTTTAGGTTAACTGATCGTCTGTTAGCCCCCGGTGGCATATAAATGACACTAAATATTCAAACAGACAATTGACTTATATCTGTACATAATATTTACACTTACCAGAGCTATACATGTAGTTGGTAAAACTGAAGCCTGGTGGGAATTTAACCTTGCCCTACTTATCCACTATTGCATTTCACCATGGCATCAATAATACTTAAATTACAACATGGACAATAAAATAGTTCAGGAAAATAAAAAACAACATAAAATACTTTCAAGTATTTTTTTTTTATTTTAATATCGCATATAAAAATATTATTCTGGCATAAGCTGCAATATTAATTTATAAAAAATATAAAACTCATATGCAGCCATGGCAACTAACTTGTCATACAAACAACAAAGAAGCAACTAATCAATTATTGAATACATTATGACCTATGCACATGCGGATTCAGGAAGTTGTCATGGGAGTCCAATGCAAATCTAAAAGATGGACCCAAAATACTTATAGTATTTTTTTTAATACTCCAGAAATTTCAGGGTGGAGGTGGTTTGACTCGCTGTCCTCCCTTATAATCCATCAGTGCTATAAGTTCTAAAGTAGTAGCTACAATTTAATACACAAAATAAACTATTGATATTAAAGCTACATTTAGAAGTTTATGTAAATATCAAGAGTTCAAAGCATCCTGGGCTGATGTGTATGTCACTATCATTTTTTTTTTATCAATTCATTCCTTCAAGACATAATCAAAAGGATTGCAACAAAAACATAGCATACAAATTTTTTTCAATCTGTAGAAAATGTCAAACTTGCACATTTCACTAATGCTAATAAGTTTATGAAATTATAAGGTGTGAAATATGAAGTATCAAACACTGTTCAAAAGAGATGCATAAGTGACAGAATGAATAGGGTTTTACGGCGTACCAACACATTATAGGTTATTCGATGCCAACAGGAAGGAAGATTCCAGGTTCACTTAACATGTATAAAAACAACAAATTAACATACAGATTTAAACAAAATTACACCAACAAATGAACATGCAGAATGAACCTAGAACCTTGATACCTGCAGAACTGCAGAGTTTCAGCAAATTCTACCGTATTACTCAAACTGTTGCTTCTTACGACATGCATGAGCCACAGTGATCCTATTCTTGCCATCACTCATATGGCTCCCTGAAACCACACAGGGGTTGATGATTTAACCACAATAGTGAACATGACAAAAAAAGATAAAATGAACATGACACCCATTCGGAGGATTCCTACCCCTCAGCAGAGATCGGCAGTGACTCTATTCTTAGCCGGAACCACATGGGCTATAAGTGACAGTCCCAGTATGAAAGTCCCAGTCTTTCAAAGGCAAGTGGAATGGGACCCGAAAATAAAAATGCTTATTGAAGAAAAAAAAAGTCTGTATCTTACTTTTACACATTTTTTCCCCAAATGAATTTTGGCTGCATTTCTTTAATTTAATTAGTTTAAACTCAACGTTATTAAAACCTTAACAAACTCATTAAATTTCCCAATATTTAGTTTGTATATGCCAACATTTTAAACAACAATATCAGTCTAGTTTCACCAACATATACTTAACTAAGTAGACATTTAAAACTTACAGAGTTAATGTTTATGTAGACATTTAAGTATCTATGACAGACCACGACATGGTCTAGTGGTAGAGCGTTTGCCTCACATGCGGGAGGTATTGGGTTCAATCCCCAGCCAATTCATACCAAATACTTTAAAAATGGTGCTAGAAGCTTCCTCGCTTGACGCTCAGCATTTAGAGGAGAGTTCTAGGTCTGGTTGGCCCGGTGTCAATATAATGTGACTGGGTGGGGTATCATACCATGTGACTGCAGCATGATACTTCAGTGTGACAGCGCTTAGAATACTGTCTCAAGTAGACACCGTCGCGATATGACTGAAAAATTGTTGAAAGTGACGCTAAACACTATACAACAACAACAAGTATGTATGACCTAAATCAAAATCATACAATTCAAAGTACTTTAAGTTTACCGCACTATGACGTCATTAACATTTCGCCCAAGCAAACAATGTGCTCAAATCTCATGTGACGGACCCAAGAAGAGCTGGGTCAATTCTACATTCTTAAAATTAAACTTAATTTTGACTGGTTATTTATATGTTCTTTAATCAATGTCTATGAAACCAAATGAAGTTTTCTGGAGCCAGTCTAAAATCATGATCACCTGGATGATTTTCTTTGATTTAAATAATTAAGTTTGGTGAAACAGAAACCTGAATGTTTTAAGAATTAACTTAGCTAGGTTAATGTTGGTAATACTTGATCTTGGGAATTAAGATGGGATATAAAAACTTTACAGGAATACCAGCGTAGACTAAAAATAATATAAAATTAAAAGAAAGAAAATTAACAAAATAATACATATGTAGTGAGATGTTAACAGATTCGTTGCCTCTGAGGTTTATGTATAAATGGACGGTATGAGAGCAATTAAAACAACTACAAGAAAATACAATACACAGACAGATATTATAAACTGGAATACATGTTATCATACATAACACATTATGATATTATATATATATAGCACTAACTATATACACTTTATACACAAATATATTCTTATTCACATATGTACAGTATAAATAACATGATATTTATAAACAGTGTGTATACCAAACATTTAAATAATGGGTGTTGTCTTGAAAAAAAAAATCAACAACAAAACAAAATGAGAACTACTGGTAACTGAACTTGGTTGAGTTTCACAAAACAGCTTAATACAATAAAAATCGCTACAAGTCAATTTCACTATTTCCTCGTCGTATGTTCAAATTTTTATCTACATTTCAAGAGAATGTAAGTTTTTTGTGAAACTCATTCCTAAACTGTCATAGTGTTAATAATTTGTGAATGTATAATATAATAATAATAGAGTGTTTATTTAATGAGAGAACTCATTTGAACAAATGAATCTTCCTTGAGGCCCTCAAAAATATTATAACTGTTTTGTATTGTTATTATATTGTATTGAGAAAATCACGAGAAAATACAGTTTGAAAACCTTCTTGCAACACCATTTCCTGTATAAATGACATTTAAAACAATATTTGGCACTTTTATTTTGTTACACAGAGAAACAACATATAAAATCATCAATAATTGTAGTTTCTTGAATGAATTAACTTTACCTAGACAATCAAACTATTAATTTGTTTGAAGAATCTCTTAACAGGAGTACTGATATACATAATAATTTATGCTTAATAAAACAGACACAACCGTATACATTATGAATTGGACGGAGTATATAACTTTGATATGTTTTCAATTTTGAGATTATCAGAATAAAAACATGTCCTATTTCAATTTTATAAAAGTAAAAAAATCTCAGAATCTAATTTCTAGCTTAAATCACTTTGAAATTGATATTAAATATCACTGCTTCACACGAAATTTGTGATAACAATGCCCTCAATGACAGAAAAACTATATCTAAATTCGTCCAAGGCAAATGAGACAACAATTTAATTTACATGGAACGTCGTAACCATTAACACTTTTTTACATCAGAATGTAATAAATGAAACCACATGATCTGAACAAATGGTTTGAACATATAAAATAGGATAAAGCACTGTTACTATCATGTTCTTTTTTTTTAATGGGTTTTAACGACATTTTCAACACATGAGAGGTTATAGTAAGAATCTTGCATATCAAGATTTAATGTTTTATTGGTGGAGGAAACCTCTCAATGAATCTGAGTTGAGTCTGAATCACCATCCTTCTGCAAGTTACAGGGCAACTTTCTCACATTAAGTTTTTTTACCAATCTGGGCTCAAACTCACGACTTCACTCGTGAAAGATAAATGGTCACTCGAGAACAGCATCTTAGATCACTCTGAACGGAGGGCGAACTATCATGTTCTATGCAACATACGTAGACATTTTTAAAAATATAATGAGCATGTATAAATGGACACAGCTTAAATACACGTTCTTCAATTCACACAATGCTATTGACCACAGCATCAGAAGAATGTCTATTGTTTGGTTTCTCAGAATATCCTCAACCTTTTTTTTCAACAAAACATTTGTGTTAATATCGCGGGGCATAATTTAATCATTATCACAGATACGCTCCTGCTCCTTATCAATCTGGTCTATGATTGGCTAGAATATCCTTGTCAACACTTGGTATACATTTTCTACAACAAAAATGTTCCACTGCCGGTTAACCCTTTACTTCATAAAGACTCCTTTGGACACCTCTAATATTGAAAGCATTAATTCACCACGTATCAGCAATGGGTGAATTAACCCTTTACTCCATATAGACGCCTTTGGACACCTCTAATATTGAAAGCATTAATTCACCACGTATCAGCAATGGGTGAATTATGTTTATATTAACTGACAGAGTGGAAAACAGTTACGAGCAATCTGAACTCTTCCTGCACTATTTTCAAAAGCATTCTGTGATTGGTGCGGGAAAACGCGTATCTATGGAGTAAAGGGCTAATGGGAACATTTCCAAGAGTATACGGAATCTCTGTAGTCTATATACAGTTAAACCAGAGTCTGCTGCCAGAAGATTTTCTATTTTTCAAGGTTTTATTGTAAAAAAACCTGTATCGAAGTCACCTGCTTTAAGAGACCATCTTTTCCCTTATATATAATTGGTACTGACTGATTTGAATGTACTTTACACCACTTTCATGAAACGTGATAGGGAGGCACTGATCAAAAAATATTTGAATTTGAAAATGGCACATTCTTCAATTATATAATGATTTTTTTTCTTCAAATAAATTGGTATATGCTCGTAACACCGCTCATGCATTAGATTCCGTCAATGTCTCATTGATGCGGACTTTCTGTCCTGGTTTTCGCGGAGGTTTCTTTCCATTGGTGAGGTTAGCAGATTCGCTGGTCCCTGACAATGACGCACTGTCCTTGGAATTACGCTTCCGTCTCCTTCTCCTGAAAAAACAACATGGTAAACACTTAGTCTCATGTTCAGTCATGATTTGAGATTTTGAGATTTGAAGTAATGGTAAGATATTGTAAACACCGAAATACACCCCAACCTTTCCCTTATAAATGCCCCCACCCGCACTTGACATTGTAAAAGTTGGTCTTTATTTAAATGTAAATAAATTACATGTATATTTCAAGTCTGTTTTAACCCTTTACTTCATGTAAATGCCTTTGGACACCTCAAATATAGACGCTTTTTGACACCTCTAATATAGACGGTTTTTGAAACCTCTAATATAGAAGGCTTTTGAATTATTTGGCGAATTATGTTTATATTAACTGACAGAGCGGAAAACAGTGCAGGAAGTGTTCAGATTGCTCATTAAGAGCAAACTGAACTCTTCCTGCACTATTTTCAACGGCCTTCTGTGATTGGTATCTATGGAGTAAAGGGTTAAACATTTTAAAGATGACTAAATCTCTTTTCACTTGCAGAGTGTTACTGGCATTTTCCATTCATTTCATACAAAACTTTACTTTTATTTCTCTGGCCCTAAATAAATAACCCCCCATTTGCAAAATGCACCACACCTGGGAGCATTTAATCGGGCTTTACAGTATGTGTTGAAGAATGATTTGGCAATCCTTTAAAATTACTTGTTTGTTGTACTCTTACCAACCCACTCAAAACTGTTAAACCCACTCAAACACAGTTAACCGAACTGTTTGATTCACTCAAAACACAGTAACCAAAAATTTTATATTTTTTTATACTAAAAAAAACAACAAGTGATTGTTATGTTTAAACTTTATCAATGATATAAAACAAACAAAAAGTAGTTATGGATGAAATTACATGTATTATCTCTTGAAAATAAATGACAAACAAAATATGAAATGATCAAATTCAAAAACGCAATCTCTACAAATCAATAATAGTATAAATTATGCAGACATTATGTTATAAAAGTTCATTCCAAACCATAAACATGAAACTTTTGGGGCTAACAGACAATCAGTTTACCTAACAACTCTTTCCTGGGATCCTGGATGATTAACCAGTACTCAAACACACCTCATCTACGCAAATTACTGATATCTTTCCCACTTGGACAAGTGATGAGAGACAAACGGCAATATTGTATATCAAATTAGCCAAAGAGACTCTGGTCAGGCGGGGATTCAAACCAATGATCGCCGGATTTATAGTCAGATGCGACACCGACTGAGCTAATCTGATAATCTTAGTATAGGTTATAAATATCACTCAACAAATATTGTTAAAAAACATTTCCTGAATATCAAATTTAGGGTTAGTTAAAATCTAAAATTATACTAATTATTGATTATTGTATTAAGAAGCAATGTTTTAATCAGTGGTTTAAACCAGTTGTTTAATCAATGTTTTAACCAGCAGCTTAACTAATGTTAAGCAGCGGTTTAACCAATGTTTCAACCAACGGTTCAACTAATGTTTTAACCAATGTTTTAACCAGTGGTTTAGGTAATATTTTAACCAGTGGTTTGACTAATGTTTTAACCAGTGGTTTAACCTATGTTTTAACCAGTGGTTTAACTAATGTTTTACTAATGGCTTTACCATAGTTTTTACCAAAAAATTTATTTTTTATCAATAATTTTACTGTATTTCTTACCAAAAAATTACCAAATATTTTAGCTATATTTTTATGTATGGTTTTACCAAAAACTTTACTGATTATTTTTACTATATTATTTTTATACCAACATCTGACAATATTTCTACCAATGTTTTAACCAATGGTTTATCCATGTGTTTGTCAATGGTTTATTAGTTTAATCAATGGTGTTTATTAATGGTCTATCAGTTTAATCAATGGTTTATCTATGTGTTAACTAATGGTTGTGCCAATGGTTTTACCCTATGATATTAAAAAATAAATGTTTTAAGCCAAATTTTTCATTTATGTTTTTACCAATAGTTTAACTTATGTTTCACCAATGAGTTTGCTAATGTTTACAGTGGGTTTACCAATAGTTTCACCTATGTTTCACCAATTAGTTTGTCAATGTTTACCATGGGTTTACCAATAGTTAAACTTATGTTTCACGAATGAGTTTGGCAATGTTTACCAAGGTTTTACCAATAGTTTAACCTATGTTTCACCAATGAGTTTGCCAATGTTTACCATAGTTTTAACAATTGTTTAACTTGTTTCACCAATGAGTTTGCCAATGTTTACCATGGTTTTACCAATAGTTTAACTTATGTTTCACGAATGAGTTTGCCAATGTTAACCATGATTTTACCAATAGTTATAGTTTAACTTATTTTTCACCAATGAGTTTGGCAATGTTTACCATGGTTTTTACCAATAGTTCAACTTATTTCACCAATGAGTTTGGCAATGTTTACCATCTGTTTACCAATAGTTTAACTTGTTTCACAAATGAATTTGGCAATGTTAACCATGGTTTAACCAATAGTTTAACTTGTTTCACCAATGAGTTTGGCAATGTTAACCATGGTTTTACCAATAGTTGAACTTGTTTCACCAATGAGTTTGGCAATGTTAACCATGGTTTAACCAACAGTTTAACTTGTTTCACCAATGAGTTTGGCAATGTTAACCATGGTTTAACCAATAGTTTAACTTGTTTCACCAATGAGTTTGGCAATGTTTACCATGGTTTTACCAATAGTTTAACTTGTTTCACCAATGAGTTTGGCAATATTTACCATGGTTTTACCAATAGTTTAACTTGTTTCACCAATGAGTTTGGCAATGTTAACCATGGTTTTACCAATAGTTTAACTTGTTTCACCAATGAGTTTGGCAATGTTTACCATGGTTTTACCAAAAGTTTAACTTATGTTTCACAAATGAGTTTGGCAATGTTTATCATGTGTTTACCAATAGTTTAACTTATGTTTCACCAATGAGTTTGGCAATATTTACCATGGTTTAACCAATATTTTAATTTATGTTTCACCAATGAGTTTGGCAATGTTTACCATAGTTTAACCAATAGTTTACCTTTTGTTTCACCAATGAGTTTGCCCATGTTTACCATAATTTTATCAATCATAAAAAAAACTTCAGTTAGTGAGTGAAGAACTAAGCACTTATAACTGATATCAACATGGCATTTTAAATTTGGTTAAAAACAGGCTCCATTTACAATGGTTATACAATCGAACATCGGAAAAACTTCTTACAGTAAATTTAACTGTTTTCCTGTAAAAAAAAAAAAAAAGTAAAATTGTTACATTTCAGCAATATATATGCTAGTATATATTACTGTTATATAGCGAATATAAAAAAATACTTGTAAATATTGTTAATGTTATCTGTAAATACATTTAAAACATATTTTATGATGGCTAAAACAAGAATCATCAATATTAAAATCCTTGGAAAACTTAATAAACAGACAAAACTCTGCTTAAATGGACAAATCCTAACATCTGCTTAAACAGACAAATCCCAACATCTGCTAAAACAGATAAATCCCATTATCTGCTTAAATGGACTTATCCCAACATCTGCTTTAACAGACTAATCCCAACATCTGCTTAAACAGACTAATCCCAACATCTGCTTAAACATACTTATCCCAACATCTGCTTAAACAGACAAATTCCAACATCTACTTAAACAGACAAATCCCAACATCTGCTTAAACAAGACAGATTCCAACATCTGCTTAAACAGACAAACCCCAACACATGCTTAAACAGACTTATCCCAACATTTGCTCACACAGTCTAATCCTAACATCTGCTTAAACAGAATAATCCCAACATCTGCTTAAACAGACAGATTCCAATATCTGTTTAAACAGACAAACCATAACACATGCTTAAACAGACTTATCCCAACATTTGCTCACACAGTCTAATCCTAACATCTGCTTAAACAGAATAATCCCAACATCTGCTTAAACAGACAGATTCCAATATCTGTTTAAACAGACTTTTCCCAACATCGGCTTTAACAAACTAATCCCAAATTCTGCTAAAACAGATAAATCCCAATATCTGCTTAAATGGACTAATCCATCTGCTCATGCAGACTAATCCTAACATCTGCTTAAACAGACTAATCCCAACATCTGCTTAAACAGACAGATCCCAATATCTGTTTAAACAGACTTTTCCCAACATCTGCTTTAACAGCCTAATCCCAAATTCTGCTTAAACAGACAAATCCAAATATCTGCTTAAACAGACAAATCTCAACATCCTTCCATAGACTAATCCCAACATCTGCTTAAACAGACAAATCCCAACATCTGCTTAAACAGACAACCCCACAACATTTGCTCACATAGACTTATTCCAACATCTGCTTAAACAGATTAGTCTCAACATCTGCTTAAAGACAAATCTCAACATCTGCTTAAAGAAACAAATTCCAACATCAACTTAAACAGACAAATCCAAACATCTGCTCACACAGACTAATCCCAACATCTGCTTAAACAGATAAATCCCAACATCTGCTATAACAGACATATCCAAACATCTGCTTAAAAATACTAATCCTAACATCTGCTCACACACGCTAATCTCAACATCTGCTTAAACAGATAAAACAAAACATCTGCTTAAACAGACATATCCCAACATTTGCTTAAACAGACAGATCTCAACATCTGCTTAAACAGATTAATCCCAACATCTGCTTTAACAGACAAATCCTAACATTTACTTAAACAGACAAATCCCAACATCTGCTTTAACAGACATATCCCAACATCTGCTTAAACAGACAAATCCCAATATCTGCTCACACAGACTAATCCCAACATCTGCTTAAACAGAAAAATCCCAATATCTGCTCACACAGACTTATCCCAAAATTTGCTTAAACAGACAAATCTCAACATTTGCTTAAACAGTCAGATCCCAACATCTGCTTAAACAGATAAATCCCAACATCTGCTTAAAAACAGACAAATCCTAACATTTGCTAAACATACAAATCCCAACATCTGCTTAAATAGACAAATCCCAGCATCTGCTTAAACAGACAGATTCCAATATATGCTTAAACAGACATATTCCAACATTTGCTTACACAGACAAATCCTAACATCTGCTTAAACAGACACATCCCAAAATCTGCTTAAACAGACAAATACTAACACCTGCTTAAACAGACATATCCCAACATTTGCTTAAACAGACAGATTCCAATATCTGCTTAAAAGGACATATTCCAACATCTGCTTAAACAGACATATCCCAACATTTGCTTAAACAGTCAGATCCCAACATCTGCTTTAACAGATAAAACCCAATATCTGCTTTAAAACAGACAAATCCTAACATTTGCTTAAACAGACAAATCCCAACATCTGCTTAAATAGACAAATCTCAGCATCTGCTTAAACAGACAGATTTCAATATCTGCTTAAACAGACATTTTCCAACGTCTGCTTAAACAGACAAGTACTAACATCTGCTTAAACAGACAAATCCCTACATTTGCTTAAACAGACAGATTCCAATATCTGCTTAAACAGACTAATCCCAACATCTGCTTAAACAGACTTATCCCAACGTCTGCTCACACAGACTAATCCCAGCATCTGCTTAAACATTTAAATCCCAACATCTGCTTAAACAGACAAATCTCAACATCTGCTTAAACAGACAGATCCCAACATCTGCTTAAAGAGGCTTATCCCAACATCTGCTTAAACAGACAGATCCCAACATCTGCTTCAAGAGACTAATCCCAACATCTGCTTAAACAGACAAATCCCAACTATGGCAGATCAAGGTCACCAGTATTGTACCCACCTCTACACTCAAACCTTTTTATTGGACATAGCCTTCTAAAATCACCCTCAATTACCATATTATGATAGCATTATGCTGTGGTTTTGCATCACTCCTAACATATTGAGAATTTGCCTTTTGTCAAATCTTCTATAAATCTATGTGTTTTATAAGACAGTATTCAATCAAATAATTGATTTGCTACTTAACCTTTCTCTCGTTAAAATTCAATTTCCGATACTCACGTTCTGTTTGACTCCAGCAGGTCATCTCCTGAATCTTCTTCACCAGAGATAAACTTGAGGTCACCACTCTTAGACTTTACAGCCGTGAGTTTTTTACCCTCACTGTCCGACGAGTCTGGTGACATTATGTTAGATCTGTGA
This sequence comes from Panopea generosa, assembly GCA_029582155.1. Taxonomy (NCBI): domain Eukaryota; kingdom Metazoa; phylum Mollusca; class Bivalvia; order Adapedonta; family Hiatellidae; genus Panopea; species Panopea generosa. Next base: position 67,773,064 of record CM055901.1, read on the forward strand.
CTGTCCATTAAAAGGTCTGCAAGATAAACAATACATAACCATAGAAATGTTTCAGTTCATCATGAACAAGGTCCAGTGGTGGAGCATAAGACCTAGGTTCAGAGGGTGATGGGTTTGATCCTCTGCCGCCGCTATGTTTTTGTGTCTTTAAGACACTTTATCCGCATATGCTTAGTACTGGTTTTGCCCAGGAAGATTTCGAGGATGATTTGTCTAAATCAATAGTGTTTAATGCCATTTTCAACATATTTCTGGTTACATATGGCATCTTATTTCATTGGTGAAGGAAAAAAATCAAATTTGTATACATGAATTTGAGTCAAACCACTTTTCTTTTGCAAAGAAACTTACAGAAACTTTCCCACACCAAGTCGGGCTCAAAACCACTATGCCTGCCTTGAGGGTAAGTGAGAGGTAAGTGCTTCAAATCACTCCCCCACTGGGAACCGTCTTAACTGTCTTTAAATGTCTATTAAGACAATGATAGATAACAATGATAAAGGATGTGTAGATTGGTAAAGTTGACACAGATCAAATAATTCTTTACAAACCTTCGAATGTTACATAATTTGATGGAAAGAATCCCTGCTGTCCGTTGTGTAGCTCGCCCATCCACCAGTTCTCCGTGTCCTTGTGTAGCACGGTAATAACGTCCCCAGAGAACAGGTCAAGTTCATCAGATCGCTGGGCTTTGTAGTCATACAACACAACAACCTGGTTATAAACAATACCCATAAAACAGTGTACCAAATTTGGTTACATTAAGTTAAACAATTACAGTTGGTAAAACCAAAACTAACAGATTCACAAAATCATCGAAATATTAAACTATAAACTTCCTAATTAGGATAAAAGCAATGGACTGGGTGGATTGACAGATATCACGATATATATTTGCCAAGTTGATAATGTATCCGGCTGTCAATCCTGGGTTCATGAGTTCAAATCTCAACCCAGCGTTAGTCTCTGTGATGATTTGTCATGCACATTGCTCTACAGGCCAGGCCTCTGAATATGTGGGGTAGCTGTCAGTGACTTGCAGAGATGAGGTGTGTCCAGTACTGGTTACCGCCCAGCAGATCTCAGGAACAATGATTAGGTGTGCCGACTTGTTAGATAACTGAAATACATGCACTGTTGTAAAAAAGGCAAAAAATAAACTTCATTCAAACAACATTATCTTACCTGGTCGTACTTAGCTGCAGCTTTTCCAGGTGGTGGCTGGAAGTTAAACTGTGCCTTTCCTTGCTGGGACTGTTACAAATAGAAAAACAAACTTTTATATTAAAAATTCACAGTAAATATAGCAAGAAGAAAAAAGCTACTTTTCATTATTATTCAAGGGCAGACTGTTTTTCACACTCATCTTACATCTTGTGTTTATTTACAATATATAAGTTTGATTAAAATCAATTCAACAATAATTTTTTTGTGGATAAACAATAGGAACAGTGGTATTGTTGACAATGCAAGGTCAGATCTCATTTCTTGAACATGGCTGACTTTCTAGTGATGAAAAACCATTACTTAAAACATGTATTAAAATCTGCATTTGTAATTTAATCATTAGTTGCATAATTAAATCTCAGTATCAAAATATGTCATTATCCAAGCCTGGCCTCTGCTTCACCAACATATCTAAGTATATACCTAAACATAATAACAATAAAATCTTAAAAAAAGCATCCAAGTGATCATGATTTTAGACTGGCTTCAGTAAAATTACAAATGGTTTCAATGACATTTATTAAAGAATATTTAAGTGACCAGCCAAAATTCAAGTATTTAAGGAAAACTTAAGAAAATATTGGTGATACAAGAGCCTGGTGTGGTGGTATTTATTTGTGTAATGTAAATAAATATACACAGAACAATCAATATGAATTTAAGATGACTTTACAGGAACCCTAAACAATCCAAATTTTTCCACCATTATCGTAATTATATCATTAATGTTAGAGATTTGTTACCATACTTACCGCAGTAAGATTGAGCTGAGGTGCTCGCCCGCCAAACACCGGACTCGTACTTCGGGCACCATGGCGACCAACTGTAACATGAACATTTGACTTTAGTCTCCACACAGATTTTATTAACTTAATGTAATCAAAATAGGCAATTTTATGAAAATTGTAAAAAGATAACAACAGTCACACAAAAATGAAATCATATGCATTAGTATGCAAAATTACAATAACTTTTCTTTACATGCAAATTTTAATGATAATTGGCAAAACTTAGATTACTGGTAAATATAATAATGAAACAGTAATTATTCAAATAAAAGATAAATATTTTATTTATAAATTGCTTGATTCATAAAAGATGTTGTTGTATGTTGTTAAGCATTGCTTTCAATAATTTTGATTCATATTTCGACTGGAGTATCATGCTGCAGACACATGGTATGATACCCCACCCAGTCACATTATGCTGACATCAGGTCGACTAGACTGGAGTATCATGCTGCAGACACATGGTATGATACCCCACCCAGTCACATTATGCTGACATCAGGTCAACCAGACTAAAGTATCATGCTGCAGACACATGGTATGATACCCCACCCAGTCACATTATGACACCAAGCTGACCAAACCTAGTAATGTCCTCTTAATGCTGAGCACCAAGCAAGGAAGTTTCTAGTACTATTTGTAAGTCTTTGGTATGACCCAACAGGGTATCAAACCCACCATCTTCCTCATACAAGGCAGATGCTCTACCATTAGACCACTACCTCGGTTTGATTCATAAATGAGAATTCTTAGCATCATATTCAACACATAATAACAAAACCTTAACATAGTCACGAGCAGTAATTGTGTGACTTCCACTGATTGGTGTATACTCCAATCAGAAATGTGTCTGTCAACACGAATACCCCCACTATCAATCTTAGACCAAATCTTTACTGAAAATTAAATCTAAAAGGGGCAATAACTCCTTGACTGATGTTGACAAATATCAAACTTGACTGGTATTATATGATTATACAGGTAGACACCACGAATTATAAATTGAATACACAGACCCCTTCAAAAACTATTGATCGGAAACTAATTCTTTACCTCTGAATGACAAACAAACAGATGAACAAACACAGAGACAGAGGCCACACTTGATGCTCCTTCATCAGGAAGCATAAAAAGTAGGAACATTTTGCTTTCTTGGTCTTCCAGGAAATGTGTTTGCAATTTACATGTTACCACCTTTACATGTTACCACCTGTTTGGTCCTTGCTCATATTGGGACAGCAGTCGACTATACTTCTGTTACTGATTAAACATATTTTCAGGTATGTGAACAAATATAGTAAGTGCTGCAATAGCCACCTGCTTTAGAAGAAAAATGCATTTCGCCAATAAGACAGCAATTAGGTACAATATAGTGCATAAATTAGCAATGTCAAAAATCCACATTTACTCATTCCTTGCACATTGCAGATTTTGAATTGGTCTTACAATAATGAAATGATTCTTCCCGATACTTGTGACCCCTACTCTTGACCCCCTACTCCTGATTACAGTAAGCAGTGCCACACAAACAGAATACATGTACACATATCAAAAGGTATACCTTCACTAAATTGTGGTCTCCAGGAGTCCACTCCCTTCATATAGAGATTCTGTGAAGCAAACTGCTGGTGCTGCTTAACAGACGACATTGACCTTTGTGCATGTGGACTGAACATAGTCGGAGTTCCCGTCTACAATAAAAAGTACTTATTGTAGTACCCTTGTCATTTAAACAAACATTACATATATTAACAAACATATGACAATATAAATTCCTGAGTTTTGTAACAAATTGTTGTCAAAAATTTTAGTTTTTAGTTTATTCTAGTTTATTTTAGCTTGTATGCGAAGAAAGCTTAAAGTTTATATTAACCACTCTCGAGTACATTTCCTAGATGGAATCAGTACTAAGTGTTGTTATTTTGAGTTCAATTCAAATCCCGTTTTATTTTAATATATCAAATAACAACATGCACATTTGGACAGATATATAAGTACCTGTACATAATTTATGAAACAGACACTTTCATTGAGTTTCCCCCCTTACCTAAAAATAAACCTATTCATACTTTATTCTATACTATTCAGTTGAATGCAATTTATCTTTCTAAAACACCAATTTGGTAGAGATCACAGAAGGGGGATAACTCCATGAGAAAACTAACAAACCAGAATCAATTTCATTCGGTATCTGCCTACCAAGATGGTCAACCCTTATACTAAATTTGGTTAAAATCAAATAAGACAAAATAAAAAAACAAAACACAAATCAAAACAGAATCAAGATGACAAAAACATATACCGGTATACACATTCCTTGCTTTTTCTCTAAGGTGATGGATAAATGAATTCTATAATAAAATTAGTCACAGTTAACAAAACAAAATAAAGTGTCTTACCATGGTGGATCTGGGTGTACCATATGAATCATATCCTCCCGTGCTCATGGTCATCATTGTTGATCCGCCAAATCGCGGAGACATTGGTGCCATGCCCGGCAGGTCAAGTGTCGGGGTGGAGGTCATCTGAGACTGTGAAACAACGATAAACGTGAAACATGCAGACAGACAAAGACACATGCAGATGTGATGTAAACATAACAGCCATGTTACATACCATACACCCCCAGACAAGCACCCCGAGGGTGATGCATTGTGAAAAAGAGGATGGGGGCGGGGCATGTTAAATTCCATAAAACACTACCTTATTTAATAACTAAACATATTCACCAGCAATGTTTACGTCTTATCTTCTTCGTCTCTGATCACCAAAGCTGCCATGGTTAGATACATATCAAATTGTTCTAGTTTTGTTTTGATACCAAAACACAGAAGAAAGACTTTACGGATACATTTTTCATGGATATAAGAAAAAATTCTTCACGGATCATGGATGCAGATCACAGACAAATGGAATAATGCCAGATAATAAATTATTAAGTGACTTGGCCTGACCATATATGAGATGGTCATTCCTACAAAGTGTTACTATAACTGGCTTGAAGTTATCTTCTTCTCTTTTTTTTTAGTTCTGACAATAAAGAAATATGTACGGTAATAATGACCAGTTTGTTAGCTACATTTCCATTTCCCCGCAACTGTGGTAAAAGCAATTATTTCAGACTTAAGATACTGTTTATCATTATTGGCAAGTTTAACCCTTTACTCCATAGAAACGCATTTTCCCAAACCAATCACAGAAGGCCTTTGAAAACAGTGCAGGAAGAGTTCAGATTGCTTGTAACGAGCAATCTGAACACTTCCTGCACTGTTTTCCACTCTGTCAGTTAATATAAACATAATTCCCCCAATAATACAAAAGCCTTCTATATTAGGCCCGATTAGCTCAGTCGGTTACGCATCTGACTATCAATCCAGGGGTTGTGAGTTTGAATCCCCCGCCCGGCAACAGTCTCTGTGTTGATTGATATAAAACATTGTGTCTCATTATCATTAGTCTCTCACCACTGATTCAAGTTGGAAAGTTATCAGTTACTTGCAGAGATGGGGTGTGCTCGAGTACTGGTTAATCTCAGGAAACAGTGGTTAGGTCAACTGATCGTCTGTTAGCCCTCGCTGGCATAAAAGTGACGCTAAATATTCAATCAATCGATCAATCAATCAATCTATATTAAGGGTGTCCAAAGGTGTCTATATAAAGTAAAGGGTTAATGGTATTTAACTCCATATCTAATGAGAAACTCAAGTCACATTTCTACTTGATACAGAGACATTAATACAAACATACATAAAATAACACGAGTGTAAAACTTGATTATCCTTGTTACAGTTACAATAAAAGCCCTGCAAAAGATGTTTTATACTCATTTATTTTAGCTCAATTATTGAATGAAGCTTTTGTGAATTATTCTCCAGTTTGTTTCCTTGATACAATCCATACTGGAATGTTGTTTCTGAGAGGTCACTGTGTAATACGTGAATTTGACCCTGCAAACAAAATTGGGCTGATTTCAGTTTGCTTAATAATTATTTAAATGGTTGATGATATATTTTCCTGGACACTGGCTCAACCTCAAATTAACACACAGCATGCAGTAAATTCAGGAAACCAGGCAGCAAACACGTTTACTGTTTAACGGTGTTGAACTAAATTTTTCACTAAACTACACACATCCTGGTATAAAAAAGTATAACTTAATTTACAACATAAATTTCTCATAAATTAGTGATTTCAGATACAATATCACACCACACAGTAACTTACAAAAACACTCAAATAAATTAAAAGTGTTGATTTTGTAAAATGTGATTATTTCTTACACACAACAATAAGTTCTTATGTTAATAATATTATAATATTATCATGTGATATAGAATAGAATTCGAGGGTTTATTGCAAAGCTAGCCTAACTCAATATATATCAAGAAGTAATATGGACTAGTTTTGCAGGCAACTCTCTGCATATGAAACAAAATGAAAGACTTTGATTTACAGACAGTGATATTGCACAAAGAATTAAATAGTCAAAAATGCATAAATGATAAACTGTGAACGATGGAAATATTTTAAGAAAAAGATGCATCAAAGTCACAGAAACTGATGTTAACATGATTTATTCTTGCATACCAGATAAGAAAATCTTACTTTGAACCTTAACCTTTTACTCCATAGATACACATTTTCCCGCATCAATCACAGAAGGCCTTTGAAAACAGTGCAGGAAGAGTTCAGATTGCTCGTAACGAGCAATCTGAACACTTCCTGTGCTGTTTTCCACTCTGTCAGTTAATATAAACATAATTCACCCAATAATTCAAAAGCCTTCTATATTAGGTGTCCAAAGGCGTCTTTATTAGAGGTGTCCAAAGGCGTCTATATAAGAGGTGTCCAAAGGCATCTATATAAGAGGTGTCCAAAGGCGTCTGTATTAGAGGTGTCCAAAGGCATCTATATTAGAGGTGTCCAAAGGCGTCTATATTAGGTGTCCAAAGGCATCTATATTAGAGGTGTCAAAAGGCGTCTAAATAAGGTGTCCAAAGGCATCTATATTAGAGGTGTCCAAAGGCATCTATATAAGAGGTGTCCAAAGGCGTCTATATTAGAGGTGTCCAAAGGCGTCTATATAAGAGGTGTCCAAAGGCGTCTATATTAGAGGTGTCCAATGGCGTCTATATAAGAGTTGTCCAAAGGCGTCTATATTAGAGGTGTCCAAAGGCGTCTATATAATAGGTGTCCAAAGGCGTCTATATTAAAGGTGTCCAAAGGCGTCTATATTAGAGGTGTCCAAAGGCGTCTATATAAGAGGTGCCCAAAGGCGTCTATATAAGAGGTGCCCAAAGGCGTCTGTATTAGAGGTGTCCAAAGGCGTCTGTATCAGAGGTGTCCAAAGGCGTCTATATAAGAGGTGTCCAAAGGCGTCTATATTAGAAGTGTCCAAAGGCATCTGTATAAGAGGTGTCCAAAGGCGTCTATATTAGAGGTGTCCAAAGGCGTCTTTATGAAGTAAAGGGTTAATTGATAAGTAATGGATACATAATCATCATATGCACCAGAATCTCATGTAAGTCTTTTTTTATTTTAACCGAGATTTACTTTACTTCAATTATGAAACAAGTTATTACAACTTAGACAAATCACGCTCAGTCTTCCTGGGGAGAACCAGTACTAAGCATATGCAGATAAAGTGTCTTGCTCAAGGACACCACACATGGCTGCGGCAGAGGATCAAACCTACGACCCTCTGATCCTGGGTCTGATGCCTTACCACAAGACTTCTCGCTCCACATTGTCTCTTTTTGAACATATTATTGGTGATAGTTGTCGGCCCATGTTTCTGGTGGTCGAGGCCTCGCTCCACATTGTCTCTTTATAAACATACTATTGGTGATAGTTGTAGGCCCATGTTTCTGGTGGTCGAGGCCTCGCTCCACATTGTCTCTTTATAAACATACTATTGGTGATAGTTGTCGGCCCATGTTTCTGGTGGTCGAGGCCTCGCTCCACATTGTCTCTTTATAAACATACTATTGGTGATAGTTGTCGGCCCATGTTTCTGGTGGTCGAGGCCTCGCTCCACATTGTCTCTTTATAAACATACTATTGGTGATAGTTGTCGGCCCATGTTTCTGGTGGTCGAGGCCTCGCTCCACATTGTCTCTTTATAAACATACTATTGGTGATAGTTGTCGGCCCATGTTTCTGGTGGTCGAGGCCTCGCTCTACATTGTCTCTTTATAAACATACTATTGGTGATAGTTGTCGGCACATGTTTCTGGTGGTCGAGGCCTCGCTCCACATTGTCTCTTTATAAACATACTACTGGTGATAGTTGTCGGCCCATGTTTCTGGTGGTCGAGGCCTCGCTCCACATTGTCTCTTTATAAACATATTATTGGTGATAGTTGTCAGCCCATGTTTCTGGTGGTCGAGGCCTCGCTCCACATTCTCTTTATAAACATACTATTGGTGATAGTTGTCAGCCCATGTTTCTGGTGGTCGAGGCCTCACTCCACATTGTCTCTTTATAAACATATTATTGGTGATAGTTGTCGGCACATGTTTTGGTGGTCAAGGCCTCTATCCGAGGCATCTACATGATCCAATACATTTGTTTACATTTATAAGAAAAGAAAACATCATGTTTTCAAAAGTTTATTAGCAACCGTTCTCCCTCAGTTAGCTTTGTAGGCGGTGAGGCTCAAACTTGCAACTTCAAGTTCAGGTATTTTTTACAAATGTTAGCTTTCTTACAATGTGGCAAAGAAAATAGTAAATTTCAATGGTATGCAAGAATTTTTTTTATCAAACACATGTATCTTTATTGAGATAATGAAATCCAGGCCTTGGGTGTATATATTTTTGAATCATATGCTCCATAAAATATCTATACCTCAAGTTCAAGTTTCCATATCTCCATTTGATATGTATGATTGATTCTCTCAGTCAGGTCCTGGTTTCACTAAAACAACTCAACTTGAGTATATTCTTTCACAGCTTGAGTATATCTCACAAATTGAGTATATCTCACAAACTGAGTATAATTATACTCTTACAACTTGAGTATATATTAACAACTTCAGCATATTATCCCATAAATTGAGTATTTTACTCAACTTTAAATTTCCACTTCAGTGAATTTTCTCATTTTTTGTTTCATGAGTATATTCTCAACTAAAGACTTGTAAAAGAAGGAAAAAAGTCTCCAATTTTTAAAAAAAAAGTCTTAAATTATAAAGTCATTTGGAAAATATCTTAGATTTGAGGTTGAGGAAGAACTTGAGAAGTTCAGTGAAATCCAGGCCATATTCATTACAATACATTTTTAACAGTGAACACATGGAAAATCTGACAGCAATAGGTACAATGATATGTTTATTATAATGTCTGGAATTGACTACAACTCTCAAATCACATCAAGTCATGTTTTAACATGGTGGCCAATGGATTATTTTAATAATTTCATACTGTTTTTATCAATGTTAGACATAACTGATCAAATATTGTTTGGAATATTCAATATGTCAGAATTTTGTACTTTTGTACAAAGAATTCTTTTTTGTTATAAATTATTTATCCTATCATCATAAATGTGTGATCTTAGGCAGGTCACAATATAAATTTGTATTCAGATTACTTGGATTTTTTCCTTTAAACTAATGTCCAAGACATTGCAATTGAAACCAATACAATTTCTGTGTTTGTTCATTCAAAAGAATAAATAGAAAACTAGAATAGTGCATTTCAATTGACCTTTCTGTTACATCTAGTTGACCTCTGCAATGTTTAATAGAATGCAATAAACAAAACTAACAACATTTAATGATGATTGCTATAGTTTTTCATGTGTATCAACTCCGTGCATAAATGGAAGCAATTTTGTCGAGACCTGCCAAGAGTCATTACAGACTGTTATACTACAGGTGACACTATTTTGGATGGCACAATCGTTACAGATACGACTGAAATTTGTCTCATCTGTTGTATTAAATATATGAAATATGCATACAGGTATAAAATAATTGTTTATAGCAATTTAACCTGAATACAAAATATAGTAAAAATTTTAATATTTACATAAACAAATATACTCAATTAGTATAAAAACGTTAATTTTGCAACTACAGTTCATTTAATGATTGCATACTTCAAGATCAATTTTTTTTCAAATAACGCCGTAAATTCTATTTTTTACTTAGACTGCCATTAGAATAGCTATCAGAGAGTATTTTGTGAGGTTTTAAGCAAAATTTATCCATACACTATATCAAAATATATAGAAAAATGCTATATTTTTATTACAAAATTGGAAAACAATTGGCACTCTGACGAAATGATTATGTTTTTAAAAACCCTAAATAATTAAATTCAAACTTATAATTACTATTTCCATGAAAAATTATATGCATGCATGCATATATGTAAAGTTTTAATTAAATACAAGATGTAAACAATTTTAAATATATTTTCCCATTGCTTGTTAAATTTACATTATTTCGCCAACTTTCAATGACGGGTATGTTTATGAGGAGGTAATAAAAAAAATCTGTACGGTACAACATGTGTTGTTTTTTTTAAAATATTGCATGAACATACATTAAACTTAAAGACGTTTCTGCGGGTTGTTACTGCGCATCGCTACGCGCATAATTCCTTTCTGTTACTTTCAGTTTCGGGTTCTAATGTCGCCGTTTGGTTAATTAAAAATCGAGTCGCATTAGGATATTTACAAAGCGAAGTATTTTCATTTCGAGATGTCAGAAATTAAAATTTTTTCAAGGAAGCGATCGAAAATCACGGAAGAGTATATTGTTTTTCGTTCTAAACCACCAGAAGTGCTTGTACATAACGAAGTCGAAGAAACAACTACGAAAATATAATCAATACTCGTAGTGGTAACATTTCGGATAACTCATTTTTCGGATATGGATCATTTGTGAATGTCCAAAGCGCTGAATACATAATGAATTTACCTGAAACAATATTATTCATACCGGGATGGAGACAAGGAAGAATAAATCTTGAATTTTGACATTTAGCTGACCTGATGCATGTAAAAGTTTGGTATTGAAGGACACTATAGAAGACACTTATATGGGTGAACGTTATACATAAACTGTATATGTGGAAGTATAAGAACAGTGGAAACAAACAAGACACATCGATTTAACAGGAAAAGTCCAATATCATTTGACATCAACACAAAGCAATTGAGTATAAGGTTAGTTGATGCTTTATCATAACTCACTGATCAATATTAATGTATCACATAAAATGATAACTTACTTTTTGATTTCTTGAGATGAACAACTATAAAAAGTGATTCATTGGTTGAATATTTACATCATTTTCATGCCATCGAGGGCTAACAGACGATCACCTAACCACTGTTTCCTGGAATTAACCAGTATTTGAGCACACCCTATCTCCGCAAGTAACTGATAGCTTTCCCACTTGAATCAGCGGTGAAAGACGATTGATAAAGAGACATAATGCTGTATATCTATCATCCTGGAGACTGTTGCCAGGCGGGGATTCGAACAGTATTCTTACATTGAGTAAATGTTAAAAATAAATTTATACACCGTCATGTTCTGTGTTTCCTGTTAAACAGAAAATTGTTACATGAATTATGAAAATAAGAAACTATTCAACACATTTCAGGAATGCTAAACAGAGGCTCAGGTTACAGATGGATTGAGATGTTGGTGCTTTAAATACCTGTAGTGGTTTCATTAACTATGAAGAGACGATCAATATCGTGACATAGACAACGGGTACAGAAACACTAAATGAAAGAGTGACAATCATCAAAAGGGGCCAATGGTAATTATTAATGTAATTTAACCGTTTCAGCTTATTTCTACTATGGATTACAACAAAATAATCATGAGCACAACAGATGATCTGAGGGAGATCAAACCTACTTGTTTGGCACACCCAATATCAGTGCAAATAACTGACAACTTTCCCACTTGAATCAGTGATTAAAGATGAATGAACATGAGACAAATGTTGGAATTTGCATATTTTTAAATCATCACAGAGACTGGCCAAGTGGGGATTTGAGCTTGCAACCCCTCGACTGCTTGTTACATAACATAACAGTTTCATTCAGTAAAAAAATGTCCACATACATGTATGCAAGTTTATAACCATAAGATTTTGTTCAATGGTTTGAACATAGATATCATAACAGGAATTGCTGCTCAGTTATAGCCCTTGAGTTGTCAAACTATACCCATATATTGTGCTGTTTTATTAAAATACATTGTCGTTTTTTTAGCCAGACCGATGAGCTCAGTCAGTAGAGCACGATACTTCTAGCTCAGGGTTGAGAGTTTGATACCCGAGGCTGGCTAACTTACAGTGCTAACTGTCATTCAGATGGGACTTTAAACTGAGGACTTTTATGATGGTGCTATACACCAAGCAAAAGAATCAGGTGAAACATATGATTAGGTTTCTATGATATTTGTTTCCTGCACTATCCCCCACAAACCTAAAAAGTCTAAACTGTTCACTCTTCTGGGTGCATCACCCAAATGGGAAACTGGTGATTATGTAAATTAAGCTTACATACAAATAAACATTGTCATTTATTTTTTATTTCATATAAGCTTCCTTTAATTTTCAGTGATGAAGTCAGTCAAGTAGTACACCAGGACCAGTCCAATTTATTACAATATGTGTTGCCAGAAGAATGGATTGTGACAGTAAATCAGATACTGGGACCATGTTAACAAAAAGTATTCGAAAAACATATGATGTTTTTCCAGAAGACTAGGAAATGCACATATTATGAAAAATTATGAACAATCACTACCAGTTCACCAGGCAGTGTTCTAAAATTTTAATGACAATTCAAAGATTAAAGTTGGAAGTAGCCCAGTACAGGAATAATGGATGACAGTGCGACTACTATAGCCAAGATAAATACCAGAAAAAATGACTTGAATGGACTCGTAGATAAAACTCTGAAGATATTATGTTGAGTAGCAGGTCACTGGTGATCCAACCTTGATTGACAGTACATGGTTTTACCACTAGGCCTCTAACATTTCAAACTTTTACAACTATTGATGTTCATCAATTACCCAGTATATATGAAATGTATTAAAGCAATTTAACAGTAATTACATTATAAATTACAAATATTATAATTGCTTTTTAGTGCATCATTTAGAAATATGAAAGTTACTTCTGCAATGAAACTTCATTTATAAAAATTTACAACAGATAATTTTCACAATTTTGACAATTTTAGGCCATTTTATGAAAAGGGAAGTTAACATTTAGCACTGTAGCTTGGTAACAAGCAAGGTGACATGTATTTTTTATTTTATTTCATGATATTGTTTGTTGTTGGCTTCTTTGTAGAAAGAATGAAACAATTCTCCATGTAGAACATTTTTTTTTATTGAATTGGTGTGAAAATGCATCGATTGCAGCCATTTTATGAAAAGGGGAGGTAACATTTAGCACTGTAACTTTGTAACAAGGATGGTGACCTGTATTTTTTATTTTATTTTCTGATATTGTTTGTAATAATGCCTCTTTGTATAAAAAAATGAAACAATTCTCCGCATTAGAACTTTTTTTATTATTGAATTAGTGTCAAAATGCATCATTTACGGCCATTTTATGAAAAGGGAGGTAACCTTTAGCTCTGTAACTTAGTAACAAGCATGGGGACATCTATTTTTTGTTTTATTTTCTGATAAAGTTTGATTTAGTGCCTCTTTGTAGAAAGAATGAAACAATTCTCCGCATTACAACTTTTTTTATTATTGAATTAGTGTAAAAATGCATCGTTTGCGGCCATTTTATGAAAAAGGGAGGTAACATTTAGCAATGTAACTTAGTAACAAGTAAGGTAACATATGTTTTTTATTTTATTTTCTGATATAGTTTGTTAAAGTGCCTCTTTGTAGAAAGAATGACACAATTCTCTGCATTAGAACTTTTTTTTTATTATTGAATTAGTGTCAAAATGCATCGTTTATGGCCATTTTATGAAAAGGGAGGTAACATTAAGCACTGTAACTTAGTAACAAGCATGGGGACATCTATTTTTTTATTTTATTTTCTGATATAGTTTGTTATGGTGCCTCTTTGTAGAAAGAATGAAACAATTCTCCGCGTTAGAACTTTTTTTATTTTTAAATTAGTGTAAAAATACATCGTTAACGGCCAATTCTATAATCGTAGAAATTTATGAAAATTACTGTATGAAATGTTAAACTCAAAAGAGCATCATGACTTTTTCTGTTTTAGATACTTTATCTTTTGTTACATGAGTGACAACAAAATTTTGTTGAAATATATCACTTTGTTAGTAAATTAAACAAGATTTATAACTTACACCAATTTGCTGTTTTTTCTCTAAAAAATGTAAAACGGTGTAGTTTAAAAAAAGTCATAGCAAAAAAACAAGCATGGTGACCTATATTTTTTTTTAGTGTTTTAAACTTGTCTTACTTCAAAGTACTTGTGTGCAAAATTTTAAAAAAATCTCCGCGCTAAAACTTACTTGAAGAAACGTCTTTAAATACTGGGAAATTTCATAAAATTCTATCCATAGGAAAAATGTGACATAAACTATAGCAATCGTCTTTAAGTCATAATTGTTTTGTTTAGACTTATTTATGATATTGATTGTGAAACAAGTTCTTACAACTAAGACAAATCATGCTTGACTTTTTCCTGAATAGAACCAGCACTAAGCATATGCTGATAAAGTGACTTGCTGAAGGTCACTGCACACAGCGGCAGCAGAGGATCAAACCTACAATCACTGACCATTGGTCAGATGCTCTACCACCAGACAATGCGCTTGCTCACAATTCACCAAGATGTTAAACATTCAATGGTAAAAATGTGTCCACATAACATAAACATATCATTCACACATAATTAACTGCAGATTCTCCACGAACAAAACAATTTTTATAAAACACCAACCCATCTTTTATGTTTATCTTTATGATGGTCCTGCAAATAACAGATAACAGACATACAGAATAAAGAAGTGATTGAAGAGTTGAAACTTTACTATAGTCAAACTGTAGAATTATATTACAGATTCATTCGCATATTCACACACTTAACTAAAAATGCATCTGTTGACTCAAATGCCCCCGTTATTGATCAGAAACCAATTATTTTCTGATGATAACTCAGTAGTAGGTATCTGTCATATGTCACACTATCAGAAATGTGTCTGTATGAACAAATGCCCCTGTTACTGAATGGAAGCCATTTATTTTTTGATAATACATCAATATTTCAATATTTCCAAAATTTACATATTTGAGAATTGTAAACAGCAAAATTATATGCCATATTTTTTGTCAGTGTTACTGTTATCTGTTAACCCTTTACTCCATAGATATACGTTTTCCCGCACCAATCACAGAAGGCCTTTGAAAACAGTGCAGGAAGAGTTCAGATTGCTCGTAACGAGCAATCTGAACACTTCCTGCACTGTTTTCCACTCAGTCAGTTAATATAAACATAATTCACCAAATAATTCAAAAACCTTCTATAGTAGGTGTCCAAAGGCGTCTATATTAGAGGTGTCCGAAGGCGACTATATGAAGTAAAGGGTTAAATTATTCTCTCTTTTCAAATACAATAACTTAATCTATACTAAATTGTTTCACTTCAGATGAAAAATTAGCTCAGAGCTTATAATTATGAATGCTTATATGAATCTCCCCCATTTCCTGAGTAGAACAGAACTGAATGTTGGTTTCCAGAGGCATTGGGGTCCAGTCTGGGATCATACCTGTTACCTTTGGCACGAGCAACCAATATTCTTCCCACTTCACTATTATTGCATTGCTGTCTAATTGAGTATAACGAAAATATATGTACAACTTTTTATTTTATATTAGTAAAGTTCTTTTTTTTTTAAGGAAACTATTTGCTTGTAGAATCCTTTAAACTCTATTTACCAAACAGGGCTCAGGTGTATGTGAGCCATTGGTTTAACTATCTGTTAAAGAGGGATTAAACAAATCATGATATTTTGATATCAAATCCATCAAATAGTAATTATTTTATTTGGATTTCATGAAACCCTGTAAAATGTATCTAAAATGCTTTTAAACAATTCTGAAAATAAATTTGATAAAAAAAAATGTAAATCAGAACATTTGATGGAGCCTAAGGCTATATATTTTGACTGCGTTTCACAAAACAACTTTTGATAAAAATTGCCTTAAGTCGATTTGACAAATAATTTGTTGTTTTTTTTCAAATTTTGAATAATGTTTAAAATGGTTGTATTTCCAGAAAAAATAAAATTTTTTGCATGATTTATATGAAGATAATACTATTTCTAATCATTTTTTGTTAACATTTATGACGATTTTTGTCATAAGATTTTTGTAAAATGCATCCCAGGGATTGGTGGGAGAAGCACAAAGAGTTTGGAGTTTCATTCGCAAGAAAAAGCAAGTAAATAAAGTTAAGCAACATTCTTTCTAGATAAGTAAGATGATTTATGTTTTACAACAGGTAACACTAGTAACACATATTGTAACACTCTCTATTTCTACGATAGTTCATGGTTCACAAAAAAAACCCACAATACTAGCAACACACATTTTAGCAATACAATTTCTAGTGTTTAAAGAATGATAACTTACTGTGACTTTGTTGAGAGTTCTCATGACTTTGTCATATCTCTGTGCCGTGTGAACATTAAACTCGTCTCTCGTCAGGACACCTTTGGTGGCCAGCTCCTCCGCCAGGTTGGGTGACCTATGTATAGGTCAAGCAATACATGTATTATATAAAACAGGATTATCAAGTTATTTTGGCAAGAAAAATATCTTAATTAACTTTCATTCAATTTTAACTGTATGCCATAACATATAAGAGAAGGCAACCAGTTATTATTTACTCAATTCTAATTGAATACCTAAATTTGTACAAAAGAGAGCAACTATATTTCATTCACTCATTTCAAATTGTGTGGGAAACTATGTATAAAAGAGAGTGACCCTTTCAATTTCACTTTTTTTCATGGCAGATCTGGCATGTTTGTAAACAAATGGACTGGTCAGGGGAGCCCCATTTTTAGTGAGTTTTAAATGATATAATCTGATAGATTCATGGATATAACCTTAGATTGATAGCAAGTCTATATCTAGAATATTTTCTAAGGGCTGTTATTTTTGTAGTGGCCTATGGGAAATGAACTAGTATAACTCAACCTCTGATTGATAAAGAACAAGAAAGTCTTTTATACACATTCACCAAGTTAATTTGTTTGAATTTTGTTTGAATATTTATTATCATAAGGCTAACAGACAAACTATATATCTAAACACTCTTTCCTGGGAGTGTTAAATAAGCTCACCCATCACAACATGTAACTAATAACAATCCATTCTGAATCAGCGATGAGAGACGAATGACAATGAGATGAATGTCATAAATCAATCATCATAGTGACTGTGGCTGGACAGGGACACAAACTCACGACCCCTTGATAAACAGTCAAACATGCTACCACCTCAGCTAACTAGGCCCAGCTTCATCAAGTTAAAGGATAATAAATTAACAACATGATGTGTTTCTGCAATAGACAATATTCTTCATTCGTCACATCATACCTAGTTTAAATCTATTCTTTTTACATCGACTGTGAAACAAGCTCTTACAACTAGGTAAATCACGCTCGAAGTTTTCCTGGGTAGAACAAGTACTAAGCAAATGCAGAAGATAAAGTAGCTTGCTCAAGGATGTCACAAATAGCTGTGGCGAGAGGTTCAACCCACAACCCTCACCATACATAAAGACAGTAGTCACACTTACCCAAGTGTTTCCTGCATCTCCATGGGTACCGGTGAAATCTGCCTGGGGGATAAACCTGCATCGTACTGAGCAACTGAAACAACACAAGTGAAGTAGTAGTACATAATGGTAATATACATGTACAAAATATATATATCAATTTTTACTTGTGTCTGTGATGGCAAACACAACTAGACTTCATAATGATACTTTCTACTGATGAACAGTTACGGAGATAAAGCACGGACATGGTTTCTAACGGACGTTGTAACAAACAGGTATTTAAGAGGTTTCTATACGTCCAGCTGATTGCTTGTGTAGCTTAATTTTAGCACACAAAAGATTTAAACCAAATTTTATAAATGTCTAGAAACAGCCACATCATTTTTTTTCAACTGTTTTTCCACCGTCCAAAAAAATTACTAACAAAAACAATATGACCATTCCGGGAAATAGAATTTTAATAATTTTTTAAGTAAAATATTGAAAATTCACATTTTTTAATACTTGATAAAATACAATATTAGCATATTCAAAAAAATGATTTTGAATCTGAGTAATTATTTACATGTATATAATATGTACTTTAATAGCAATTTGTCTCTTATTTACATAAAAGTTGTGATTGGCTTTTCAAAAACATTTTTTTTCATAAAGTTAATATTTAAAATCCTTTATAAACAAGAAAGGAAAAAAAATGGACTTTAAATACAGCTCACTGACCATCTGCATTGTAACTATAGACTAGCACAGGATGATTTTCCCCCAGGGAACAGAATGCCACCATGTGATCACGTGGGTGATAGTGCACATCTGTGACGGGGTTCTGGTAGTTCAACTCCGAGTACATGATCACCTGATCTCCTGTAAATAAAAAATAATACAGTTCACTATGATCATATAAAAATACTGCTTCAAAGTTACAGCTGGTTTTAACACCATTTTTTACATGTTTTTAATTAATATTTAATTATGGTATCCAGGTTTTACTAGCGGACAAAGATCTCACACACATAAATCTGAGAACAGCTGTTCTTCTGCTATTAACTCCTTTTTGAGGTCATGGTTTTCTTTCCAGATTAGACCCAAAAACAACACATAGTATTAGTTCCAGTTAGGAAATGGACTTCGAACAGCTCACAAAAGCTCTCAGTTTACATCACATTTAGTTATTAAAGGTAATTTAGCTCGAATAGTTGGTAAACTCAGAGCTTATATGAATCGCTCCCCGAGTAGAACCAGTACTGAGTGTTGTTTTTTGAAAGTCCATCGGATCGAGTCGGAGATTGAACACGCAATTTCTAGTGTGAGGTGAGCAAATGCTCTGAGCTTACTTGGCAAACAAGCTATCAGTTTCAATAAGTGAATCACAACATCAGCCCACCTGTATCTGTGTTCCAGGCATATGCAAAATTATCTTCACTTCCGGAGAAGACAAATGATCCACATGGCGTAATAGCACTTCGTATCTGTTCTCGGAAATTCAAAGCACCAATATATTTCTGCATGACTCTTTGACTGCAAGATAAAGTATGGTTATATTTATAATTATACTATACAGAGATCTTAATGGGTCTGAGGTTCAGATAGAAATTTCTGTTTTGGCGTGAAAGAGGCTCTGTAATAACGAATGAAATTGGATCTCAAGATACCGGGAGGAAAACGAATAAGCATTTTTGGTCAAAGTATTAACAACGCTTTAACAGCCCTATGCTTTTACGCACTTTAATTTTCAATAGGGTTTCACATCATGCACCTTGGATACTGCTTTATCAATTGAACTTTCATACATAAAATGTTACAACATACTTGGCTCAAATCCACAAGCTTAACCATGTAAGTGGTAAGTAGAAAGTGGTCTTTATTTTATTTTTAATATTTAAAAGGGGTTTAACTCCATTTTCAACAAGTGACTGGTTATATATGGCATATATCCATTTTTATTGGTGGAGGAAGACTTTAGAATGAATCAGAGTAGAACCACCATCCTTCAGCATTTAACTGGCAAACTTTCTCACATAAAGTTTTTCGACCAGGCTCCAACCCACAACCTCAATGGTGAGAGGTGAGTGGTCATCTGAGGCCACTTGGGCAGGGAGGACCACAAAAGTATCAAATCAAATCATCCATTTTATATATACAAAACTTACATTCTCAAATCAAACATCCTAATGATGTTGTCTCTACAATGGACCAACAGTCGCCGCTCTCTCGGATGCAACGTTATGTAGTTTATTGCTGTGCCCTGGAAAAAAATACAAATTTGGATGCAATAAATAGCACAAATCATTACAAATGAAACCATACTTAACAAATGTTTTGCAGTCTCCCTAGTTTATTGTTGTGCTTGGAAAAGTACAAATTTAGATTCAATGAATAGTGAAGAAATGATAATTTGGTTTTTAAGTTTTCCTAACTTATTGCTGTACCCTGAAAAATGTTTTTATAAAAATGAAATAGTACTTAATAATGGTTTTCAAGTTACCTAGATTTCTTAACAACTAACTTTCCCCTTAGTATCAGAATAGATGGGAATTTTTCTTGTGACTATCTCGTATTCAACTTATCAACTATCAACACAAAGTTGTACATCAACATCATATCTACATGTATTGATTACACTATTTGATCAATATTCGTGTATCAACTGAATGTCATAATGTGACAGTTACTTGTGTCTACTTTTTGTAAATGTATTATCTCCCTTCTTCTGATACGCTGTGAAGCTTTGCATACCTTAATTTCTGCATCTTCAATCTTCTGATAGACAGTCCAGTCTCTAGCAATACCTGTAACAAGATCACATATAAAAATAAACATCAAACTGTAAACATATGGAAATAAAACCATAACTATAATATTGATTCTTTAATGAGCAAATCTGTTTAATTCAGTTTCTCCATCAAAAATGGTGAAATCAACATCGGGTCACAACTTCTCAGTCGTGGAAAAATAATCCAATCTGGATGTCATCAGAATATGCACTTTTTCACCTCATGCTGATGATTATTGCAGAGTTTCAACTGAATAGCGTAACAATGTATGAAGGATTACCCTTACAAAGAATTACCCTAACAAGGAATTACCATGACAAAGAATTATCCTGCCAAAGAATTATATGACAAGGAATTACCCTGACAAGGAATTATCCTGACAAAGTATTTCCCTGACAAAGAGTTACCCTGACAAAAAATTACTCTGACAAACAGTAACCCTGACAAAGAGTTACCCCTGACAAGAAATTACTCTGATAAAAAGGTACCCTGACAAAGAGTTGCCTGACAAGGAATTATCCTAAAAAGGAATTACTCTAATACGGTATTATCTTGACAAGGAATTACTCTGAGAAAGAGTTACCCTGAAAAGGAATTATCCTGACAAGGAATTACTCTGATAAAAAATTATCCTGACAAGCAATTATCATGACAAGCAATTACCCTGACAAGGAATTACTCTGACAAAGAGTTATCCTGACAAAGACTTAACCTGAGACAGAAGTATCCAACAAGGAATTATTCTGACAAAGAGTAACCTGGACAAAGAATTACCCCAATAGAAAATTAACCTGCCAAATAACTATTCAACAAGGAATCATCCCGACAAGGAATTATCATGACAAAGTATTACCCTGACAAAGAAATACTCTGACAAGAATTTATCCTGACAAGGAATGGCCCTAACAAGGAATTATCCTGACAAATAAATACCCTGACAAAGATTTACCCTGACAAATAATTATCCTGATAAAGAATTAACCTGCCAAATAATTATTCAACAAGGAATTATCCCGGCAAGGAATATCCTGACAAAGTATAACTCTGACAAAGAGCTAACCTGACAAAGAATTACCCTGACAAAAACTTATCCTGACAAGCAATTATCTTAAGAAGGAATTATGACAAATAAATACCCTTACAAAGATTTACCCTGAAAAAGAATTATCGTGATAAATAATTAACCTGCCAAATAATAATTCAACAAGGAATTATCCTGACAAATTATTACCCTGAAAAGGAATTACCTTGCTAAAAATTACCCTGACAAAATTTTATCCCAACAAGGAATTACCCTGAGAAAGAAATACCCTGCCAATGAATTATCCATGACGTGTTTAGCATAGTTTCAAATAATTTTTCAGTTATATCATAAGGCTGTCTGCTTGAGACAGTATTCTGAGCGCTGCCACATTGTAGTATCATGCCACATGGTATATTTCCCACCCACTCACATAATACTGACACTGGGCCAACCAGTCCTAGAATTATCCTCAAAATACCAGCGCCCAGCGAGGAAGCTTCTTGTACCATTTTTCAAGTCTTCGGTATGACCTGATCTGGGGATATAACCCACGACCTTCCACATGTGAGGCGGATGCTCTACACCTAGACCACCACTGAAGTATTATTATTTAATATTATTAATTTATCATTTAAAGGTTCTAAAATATTTACCTCTTTTTGACGGCATCTCGGTGAAGAATGAGTTCCAGATGATGATTACTCCAATACTGTCGGCCGAGTACATCTTCTGGCCATCCTCAGAGAAACATATCGAGTTTACATAACCTACATGGTCTTCTAACTCTTGCCTCAACTGAAAACAGCAAGTGTTAAATTATAAATACACGTGTATGTGTCAATCTGCGAGTGTCAAGTTTCAATATTTCATCACCCACATCAAATGTTCAGAATTAAAATATCGATTCATTTCAATTGCTTACATACAAATTCATTAAGATTTCACACAAAAAATATTTCCACTGGCAGTATTAGAAGGGCAACTGGAAGTCAGAACCCCTCCCCGCCCCAAATTTCCCCATCCAATCCCCTGAGATTTTTCCGCACATTCTAGTAGATATCATTTTCAGTGAACCTGGTTATTATTCTTGGACCCCACCACACACACCCTTGAATTTGGTGACACACTTGGAGAGTCATCAAACTGCACTGAGCTTCCTTGTTCAGAATCTTGGATCTGACTTTCTAGCTTTCTGCTATATTTCTAAAAGTATTTTAATAACTAATAAATAAAACTGTTTAACTGTCAGATACTTGTATGTAGATTACGTTTATACTTCAAAGTTTGTGTTAATCAAAAAACAAAAGTGCCAATGAACAAGAATTCAACATTATTTACACAAATACAAATTGTACAAACCTCGAATTTAGAATTTTCACGATCTCCCACGTCCCAGACCCTGATGACCTGGTCAAAACCTCCAGTGATGGCTATCGTCTCGACACGTGGGTGGAACTGGGAACAGTACACGAATGCTGGATGAGGTAGTAATTTCTGCTGCTGCTCTCCAAACTCTTGTAAATCCCAGATTCTGTAACATGCAGGAGAATGAAGAAATGTTTTAGATATATTCAGACAAGAAGAGGTACATGGCCCTTATGTGCTCACCTGATAAAATCTGGCTGATTTCTGATTGCCAGACAGAAATTATTACTTACTGAATACAATTTTTTTTAATTGGGTTTATTGCCATTTTCAACACATTTCCGGTTATATAATATTATGGCATAAATTATCCAGTTTTATTGGTGAAGGAAGACCTCAGAATGAATCCGCAAGTAACTTACAAATTTTCTTATATAAAGTTTGTTAGAGTTAGCTGGACTCTAACCTACTACCTTAGTGTTGAGAGGTAAGTTATCTTGAGACAGTGCCTTAGATCACCTCTTCACGAAGGACCCTACTCACTGAACTGTATTATGTCTTACGCTAGGAAAAAAAGCTATCTAATAAATAATCACATCAACCTCTAAGTGCATCAATGTGCTATGTGTATATGAAACATTAAGGTTCATAGCACCTTTGTGCTCTAAATGGTCGACTTATCACTTACCTGACTGTTCCATCTGAGGATGCTGACATAATCTGCAGGTCCATCTTGGACCAGCTGAGGTCATACACCACCCCATAGTGACCACTGAACTTGCCCTTTAACCTTCCTGATGGAATCTGCAACAAAATAATGAAATAAATTTGTTTGAAATTTAACACTGAAAAATGTGTTGCAATCTATTACTGTACAAGGTTCTATGTACTACAACATTTAATAAACAAGAGCTGTCAGAGAACAGTCCACTCATCTTTAGTACTTCTGACCCAAAATGGTTCTTTTCACAGTGAACTGTAACCTTGATGCATTACAGGTAGTTACTGTCAGAAATATTAATCATAAAATATCTTGTAAAATTATTCAACTTAGATATCATTCATAAAGCTAGCTTTTCAAGATAACTTTAATACAACATTCTAAGTATAAAAGGGCAATAATTTGGTCTAAATTTACAACAGAGTTATCCTACTTGTCTCAATAAGTTGCCAGAGTGGTATAGAAGACATGTGTGTAGTATCATTAACATATGAATAATAGTGAGATATCTACTTTTCACTCCATCAAAGGGGTTTTATATATATGGCATCAAGTTTTATTGGTGGAGGAAGATATCAAAATGAATCGAGGCAGGGGTTTCCATGTCCTTCAAATTTTGGGCTCTTGCCACACTATTTAATCAAATGTCCCTCAAAAATCTCCAACCTGCCTTTATTGTCTCATTATATAAGGGGAAAATGTCCCCCAATTTCAAAGTGTGAGGGAAAATACTGGTTAGGCTTGTACCCCGACATCAGAGCTGAGAGGTTACTGATCTCGAGACAGCAACTTTGACAACTTGGGAAACAGAGGACCATTTAAAGAAGTTAATTAAAAAAAATACCTGTGCTGTATTAAGAATAGAATTTTAGATTTATTTTTTCTGAATGGGATTTAACGCCATTTTCAACACATTTCATGTAAAATATGGCATATTCAGTTATTATTGGTAGAGGAAGACCTCAGGTTGTATCTGAGTAGAACTATTGTTGTTAAGTAATCGCAAGTTACTGGCAAACTTTCTAAAGTTTTTGAAGAGAGCGGAACTTGAACCTATGACCTTAGCGGTGATAGGTAAGCGATCTTAAGACCGTGCCTTAGACCACTTGGCCATGGAGGGCCCTCAAAATTAAAATATAAAAGATAGATATTATTATTAACATGCTTAAAGATGAAAGTTCACAAAAAAACATATTTACATCATAGACTAGAATTGGGAATCCTTCCCTTCCATGGCAAGCACAAGCCAGGTTACGACCATCATGGGAGAACCTCACAATATAACAACCTTTCTTGGCTGTTGGCAAAGCCAGGGCTAGTGTGTTTGGAAGACGACAAAGTTGACCTGCCAACCGTGACCATGACGTCAAATTTCGCTGTGTGGAATCTCTGAAGAAAACAATGACACAATTGTTAACATACTTGTTTTTGAAACTGTCCCATTAATTTTTTGAGGATAAAGCTTTTAACACAATTGACATATTACATATTCCAGAAGGATATGGAAATCTGCTTATGAAGTTGAGTCACTATAACCAAAGTAATTTGTAGATAAATAGAGAAAAAGCTAAGCTAAACATACATGTAAATCTTTAACTGGACGATGCAAGTATAACTAAGTCTATTAAGAAGATGATCACTTTACAGAATTAATACCGTACATAATACTGAAAAACAAAACAGATATAAAAAAAATTAGACCTGAGCTAAACAAAAACATTACTTAAGGTTTTAGAGCCCAAAATACGAAAATTGAGGTAAGTTAAATGATTTTTATTATATACATTGTTTTTTTTAACATTATATGAATGTGCTTATGAAATTTATTCACTTTAACATGAAAAGTTTGTTGAGAAACAGAGAAAGAGTTGAGCTAAACATAAAACTTCAACCGAACAATGAAGCCAGGGTCATGACAATAGCTCTTCATTTTTGTCTCAAAAAGACGAGCTGAAAATATCACTTACTTTTTGTCGCCCCAATTTATGCTCTTCTTCAAATCTTCATATGTCATTCTTCCTCTCTCCTACAAATTATATCAGATTTGTTGTTAACATATATGTCAAAACATTGCCAACAAATCTATAAACAAAGTGGTAAACAAATATATATGCTAAAAGTCAACAGATGAACTAAACTGTTAATAAATACTAACACTTAACTGTCAATAAACCTAAAAACTAAACTGTCAATAAATTCAAAAACTAAACTGTCTACAGACCTGCAAACTAAACTGTCAATAAATCCAAAAGCTGAACTGTCAACAGATCTATAAACAAAACTGTCAATAAAACCAAAAGCTAAACTGTCAGCAAACCTATAAACTAAACTGTCAATAAATCCAAAAACTAAACTGTCAACAAATATAACAATAGACATGTCAACAAATCTGTCCACAAAAATATCAAAGAAACTGTCAATACCTCTATCAACAACAATGTCGACAAACCTGTCAATAATATCAACAAATATGTCAACAATTAAATCAGAAAATATGTCAATAAACATATGAACAATTCAACAAGTCTGTCCGCAAAAATGTAACAAATAAATTTAAACCTGTCTTAAGCAGCAAGTCAAGGGAAAAAGCAAAAGTGACCTTTTAAAACAGGTTGTTCTTTAATGTTGGATAATTTGCTCTGAAAGCATATAAATGGGAAATAACAAATGTGGCTGCTCAAGACAAATGGCTGCTTAATAGAGGTGATCACTTATACAGGATTGACTGTACCTGTTGTGTGGCAAACAGGGATCTCTCAGCAGGTTCCACTTCCTCTGGCGGCTTGATACCCTTCAGGGTAACATATAAAGTAGACGGATAGGTTTTACGTTGAGTCTCCTTCCACCATTGAAATACCTGGAACACAAAGGTAAGAAAATATATAAATAGAATCATCAAACAAGACCCAGTATTGAGGGGTGTTTTTGAGACACCTTCAGATCAAATCTGAGATTGAACCGACATCTCTGACATGAGCGACCATGCAATATCTGTTGCACTACTGTCGTCTTTAGCCCTTGATGGAATAAAAATGATGCTAAATTTTCAATCAACCAATCGATCACTATAAACCAACTTCACTCTATTGAACTTGAAAATATTTTAAATTTCCTACCTCTTCAATATCAGGTTTCTTCCGTAGCCCCGTGGGTGGTTCAAACAGCTGCAGTCTCACTTTACATCCCGTGTTAATCTTCTTGTTGTTTCCGACAATCTACAATACAATATGTCAATACACATAAATAAAGATAAGTACCTGCTCAAGAACACACATACCTGAAAGTCCTATACCAAGCACAAACTCTCAGTCAAGTCCCTTGGATCATTACATAAATGGTGATGTCAGCTATCTAACTTTAGTAATTATAGTCTAATCTTAACCAAAGTTGGTTATGATATTAAATGGAAAAATGTCTCTGCAAAGTTTGACAATCAGCTAGTATTTTCTTCTATATTTGTTAAATTGGCTTCACAATTTGTTTAACTAATATCATCAAATTGGGGACTGATGACGTTTTCATATCTTCTCTTTCATACTTCTGACATGTTACATGCTTAGTATACTAGTTTTTCACTTGTCTGAAGAATATTTGCTTGTTCATCTCTAAAATATTGTTTTGGCAACATATGGTATGTTTACACTTGAAAAGCAAGTATCAAATAATGTTTTTTCTTAATAAAGTACTTGAATATATAACATACGTGCACGTGCTCATGCGATAAATGATATAAGAAATGTTCAAAGTTTTGACTTTTAAGTAATGATAAACCAGATGGATCCCAGCACTATTGGTTATAATCAGCAAATGGGAACCAGCCTATTAGTCAAAGAAACTGGCTGTAACAAGTTCTAGCTGTAAATCAATCATATGAAGTGGTTTTCAATGGAAATGGCACATATTGCATGTACATTTCAGCTACATGTAATCATAACCAGCCAATCACACGGATGAATAAGTAAACAAACTGCTCTAATGTCACCCGTAACTTGCATAATGTATATATTTGCTTTTGATAAAAGCATATTGAATTTCATGTAAATTTAAGAATTTTTTTACTAGCTGTGAAAAACGTAGTAAAATGTATACCTTTAAAAATGCCCAGGCTATTCTGTGCCATCCTTTACCATGGCCATCATCTTGCGCAGTTCTATTCATGCTAACAAAATCCAGAAGCTGAAAAAATATGAAATAAACGCAATAAAATAAGATAATAAACTTTACCTTTTTACATTGATTGTGAAACAAGTTCTTACAACTTTGACAAATCTCTCTCGATGTCTTCCTGGGTAGAACTAGTACTCAGTATATGCAGAGAAAGTATCTTGCTTAGGGTCACACATGACCATGGTGAGGGATAGAACCTACAACCCTCTAATATTGAGTTCGATACACAACCACTACACCATTATGCTCAACTAACAAAAATCTTTTTAATACATGTAGTAACAAGGTCAAAAATTTGATTTTAAATTTTGAAATTAATTTCAAGATTTTGTTTCATATGCGCTATACTTTGAATAAATGAATTTAGCCAGAATGCAAAGGAAGCTGAGTAAGTTTGTGTCCTGGGTAGAACCAGTACTGAGTATTGTTTTTGAGAGATCATCGGTCAAGTGCGAGATCAAACCCATTACCCTTGACATAGGTCGTAGATTCGAGTCCTGATCACTCTAAAAAACTTTTTATGAGAAAGTCTGCCGGTTACTTGTGGAAGGATGGTGGTTCTACTTAGATCCATTCTGAGTTCTTCCTCCACTAGTAAAACGGATTATGCCATATATAACCTGAAATGTATTAAAAATGACGTTAAACCCTGTTCAATTTTTTTTTTTTAAATAACCCAACAGCCTTTCCACTACACCAACATAACTCACTGAAGTAGGATTCAGATGTATCTTTAGTTCAACTGAATAAAACAAGAGCAGAGTTTGACATATAGTTTGTATAATTCACTTGGCTGTTATTGAACATAATACATTAAATAATCTGTGACCCACCTCAAATACAACAAGAGTTTTAGGTCTGTCCTGGATGAAGTAGTTGTAGTTTTCATTGAACACCAGCAAATCCTCCCACACTGGAAGTACAGATCTAAAAAAAAAACACAAAAACAATAGCATTGCGATTTTTAACCATTTGTGTGTATTCAAAGGCAGATATAGACTTTTTGTTGTCAGGTGGGGTCCACTATTTTCAGGGGTAGATTTCAGTAATTTCCAGGGAGTTAAGGGAGGATTGGTTTAGATAATAAAACAGAACTTTTTTGCTGATAACGCTGCCATTTAGGAATACAGTGTATTTTGAAATCTCATAAGGGGAATCACATGTCCCCCCCAACTCTCTGGCACTAACAGTGTCATTAATAAATATGTGAATATTTGGAAACTATGACATCAGATGAGACTTATTGGTAAAATTTAAACCAGATCCAGTAGTATTAGTGGGGGTGCATATTGCCCACAAAGAAGGCCCAGAAATTGAACTAAAAAATTAGGTTTGATTATGTGAAAAAAAACAAGCTATGTTTTTTTAATTTGCTCTTGCAAACTCCCTGTATTCCAGTCCTGTATTCATCTTAACAAAGCAAACAGTAGTAACACTGATTTGCCTCTATTCATCAACTCTGTCTTAACAATGATCATATAATTGACCTCTGTATTGGTGCTAGAAAAAAGCGAAACCATACATAGTTTGTTAATTGAGCGCATTAATAAAACATTCATAAGAAAAGAACTTTTCTTGTTGAATATTCATGAGATCCATGTATGAATTTACATAAAACAAGCAACGTTTATGTGAACCCATTAAGGGTTTGCTTACTTTGTACATGTTACATGCAACTTCATATCTCATAAACTTTTAATGAATAACATTCATTTCTCAAATGAATGAATGGAGTAACTCTTTTAAACTCATTTTCTATGGTGTACTATAGAACAAAATTTTAATCTGAAAATCAAATATACAATCTTGAGTGGAATAACCCAGCTGTATCAATATATCGAGGTCCATCGAAATGTACAAATAAAATCAAGAATAGTTATTGGTTTCGGTATAATATCATTTTTATTTCACTAAGTGAGTACTAAGGTGGGATTATCACAAATTGCAAGCAGTGAAATTACCATAAATGGGGATAATTATTTGTGAACAACCAGACATAAATTTACAGACCAGGCTATGGCCAGCATGCCTAGCTAAAATACAAGCCAACAGCACAAGACTATAGAATCAACCACCTAAATAGAAATGGTTTCAGTCATACCTTAATATACCAGGATTTGCACGTAACACATATTGACTGTAGGAACAATTTACATACATGTACTGATAGCTTATATGAGCAGGATCCAGTTAAGGATTCAAAACTACACACACACTATAAAAAATTGTAAAGGACAGAAAAAGAATCCATCATCTTTAAACAACAGTGAAATTATCAAAAATAATTCGCTGAGCAATCTCTATAATATATCAAAAGGTATAAAAGAGACATATAAGGAATCTATGGGGTCCCATTAGGGCCATCGCGGCATATTTGTTATATTAAGTCACAACAAAGAAACTATGATGGCGAAAAGTCGAAATCATTTTCATGGTTTCAACTTTACTTAATATAATTAATACGCCTTTATGGCCCTAGCACAACACTGTAGCAAACAGTACTTACTTGTTTTGTTTAAAATCAAATGGTTTGGTCATGATGGGTAGGATATGTTTCACATTTTCATTTTGAAGTTCATAGTACGCAGTTACAGCTCGGTCCCTGTAAACAGAAAAATGACAAAAGTTTTGACCTTAGTTAATAATACATTTTAGTCTGATTTTGAAGCAAGTTCAGAGCTTATATGATATATACCACTCTCCAGTACGCTTCCTGGGTAGAACCAGTACTGAGAGTTTTTGTTTTTTTTAGAGGTATTGAGTCTAGTTGGGGATCAAACCTGCAATCTCTGGTGTGAGCGGCAAGCATTCTATCAACTACACTACTGCCCCATGTTAAGTTTTGACCTTTAAATAGAGAATCTTTCAGGAGTGCACATTTTAGAACTTCATAAATAAAAAATATATATTATGATATAATTAAATAAATCTAATAATAAGTGTGCATGAACGTAAGAGTTTATAACAACACTATGCAAGTGTTAGTTTCCAACAGCTATTGTATGATGTCATTTTCATCTACACATATAATAAAATGTATCAACAAATGTTGTAAAACTTGTAGCCTTTTAAGACAGGTTGTTGTTTAATACAGGTTAATTTGATCTTAAAGCACATAAACAGGAAATAGCAAATGTGGCTATTTAAGACAAGTGGCTACTTAATAGAGGTGGCCACTTACACAGGTTTGACTATAATATTAAATTTAAAAAAAAACAAACAAAAAAATTTTAGGTTCACGAATAAATGTCAAATTATAATATCTACTTGCGTCATACTTACTTGTGTTGCTTTGGTAGATATTTCCCTGTCAACTCATCAAATATGTGGACGCGTATCATAGGGTGCATGATAAAGAAATCATTTTTCAGTTTGTCTGTGCGATGAATCGTGACGCCTAGTATACGACCCTCATCTTCTACGTCGAGTCCAGTATTATCATCCTCGGCAACCTCGTCAGCCTCCTCTGTACCTATGTATGTAACACATAAACGTATGTTGAAAGTGATATGCAAACTTTCTACAGCATTATAAAGACTTTTGTTTTAACTCACACCAGTTCCAAAAATGTGATCAAATAAAGTTTTCCTTTTATATCATTGGTTGAGACATCACACATGACCAGTGTTTACAAACTACAGATGAGTGGCGACATTAATTCCAACAACATTTTCAAATATAAATGAAAACGAAAAAAATTCCCGAAGTTCATGCATGTGTTAACATTGCCATTAAGTTTATGCATGTGTAAACTTTGCAAGGAGTTTTGCATGTGTAAACTTTGCTTGGGAGTTTATGCATGTGTTAACTTTGCAAATGAGTATATGCATTATTTACTTTACAAATGATAGTATGCATGTGTAAATATTGCAACTGAGTTTATGCATGTGCAAACTTTGCACGGTATTTTTGCATGTGTAAACTTTACGAAGAATATAAGCATGTGTAAACTTTGCCCATCAGTTTATGCTTGTGTATACTTTGCCCAGGACTTTATGCATTTGTGAACTTACCAAGGAATTTATGGAAGTGTAAACTTTGCCCATGAGTTTATGCTTGTGTATCCTTTGCCCCAGACTTTATGCATTTATAAACTTTGCCCAGGAGTTTATGCATGTGTTAACTTTGTAAAGGAATTGATGCATGTGCAAACTTTGCCAAGGAGTTTATGCATATGTAAATTTTGCCCAGGAGTTTATGTATGTGTTAACTTTGCCCAAGGATTTGAGCATTTATAAACAAAATTAGTTTACATGTTTGTCTGATGACTGACACAATCCTCATATAAAATGATATCCAAAGTAACTTACCTTTCTTTTTCTTCTTCTTTCTCTCTTTTGGTTTCGGTGCATCATCTGTCTTATCATCTTCATCATCGACCTATATCATATAATAACGTCCATGGATAAATCAGTGCAAAGAAAAGTGTGTGTGTTTTTAACCCTATGCCAAATTTACTCATGAAATTGAAATCTGAAGTGTAAAACAATTGCAGAATTGTTTTTGTTAAATTCTATTATTTTAAATATGTTTTGAAATTTTTTACAGCTTGGACAAAGCATGCTTAAAATTTTTCTATGTAGTACCAGTAAAAACCTATTCAGATATTAAATTGTCTTGCTCAAGAACACCACACTTGGCTGTGCTGGGGGATCGAACCCATAACTGTCCAATTCTAGGCACAATGCTCCAGCACCAGACCACATGCTCCATTTTATTATGAAAATAATACTGTTAACTTACCATATTTCCCCTTATTAAACAATCCCCATACCTAATAAATATCCCCGACCCCCAAATTTGGGTCTTCAATAAAAAGAAACCTAGAAACTGTCAAATTTTCAGGTAATTAGAATGTGTATTTGTCTGTGAAACAAATATTATGTAAATTGAAAAGAAAAATAATTTTGATATTTCGAACAAAAAATATTTTAGACATAGCTTGGCTCAAACCCTCGACCTCAGCTGTGAGAGGTTAATGATTTTTTTCCTCTGACCACCCGGTCATGGAAGACCCATCAGATGTTGACAAACTATATACATGTAGTACTATTAAATATGTGCATGGCTTATTTTTATAAGGAAATGTTTCTTGAAAATTGCTTATAAATGTTATATATTTACCTGAAACAGACAACCTCTCAATCCAAGATATGCACAATTTCCAAGATTACATTTTTTTTTTATTGTTGTTTAAATAATGGAAGGTTAATAGATAAATTAGGTACATACATACTATAAATATGTCTGTTAACACAAATTTCCCTGCTTTTGATAAGAAACCAATTTTTTACAGAAATTATATCAAAAAGGGGCCATTACTTCTGTAAAATTTGACTGATGTTCACAAATATCAAACTTGACCTAAATCTTATAATTATGAAGGTACACTGAAATTATTGATCGGAAACCAATTATTTACCCGTTTACCAGACGGACAAATGGGAAGACAGGGCAACACTTAATGCCCCTTCCCAATTCTCTGAATGGTGGGGTATAAAAAGGTCAAAAGTGCCAGGGAGCCAAATAGTATGTATAAAATATCATACTAAACACAAAAATACCTCTTCTTCTTCTTCCCCATCCTTTTTCTTTTTCTTCTTCTTTTTATCTTTTCCCTTCGGACTTGCAACTTCCTCTGCTGGGGATAATGCTTCTTCATCAGTCTCTCCCTCTGTCTTCTTCTTTTTCTTCTTTCCCTTTCCTTTCGGTGAAGTTGGTTCCTCAGATGGCGACAGAGCTTCTTCGTCCGTTTCTACACCTTTCTTTTTCTTCTTCTTTCCTTTTGGAGAAACGACCTCCTCACTGGGAGATAGGGCACCTTCGTCTTCTGTTTCCCCATCTAAAATCAGCATGTAAGGAATGTCAAAACCAAACTCAAAATCAAAATAGCAAAACATAAAAACATATGATAATATGTGACTTTACAATGGACATAAATGGATGCAAATGCAATTTACTTTAAAATCAATTTCATTTTTTTTATTAAATTTTAAGTTTTGAGCCAATAAAGACATAAGTTATCAGATTTATCAGGTTAAGTATGGAATCCAGTTTTATGGATGAATTAGGATGTTGTCTTACTTTCTCAGCCAATAAAATCACTCAGATTTTTCAAAATAGAACACTCCATATTACATAATGTCATAACTGTCAGTAGATGTTAACGTGCTTCCTCAGCCAATGAAATCAGTCAAGGAATGTGAAAGTAGTTCAACTTTCAAGCTGGTTAAAGGTTAAATTCAATTTTTCTACTGGCAAATAAAATTCCATATAACGCCTATCCTATACAAAGAACTCAGCATGAATCTGAGAATGACTTCCATCCTTTCACAAGAAACTTTCTCAAATGAAATATTTGGATCGACCTTGGATCAAATCCAAGACTTCAGTGGTGAGAGGTAGGTGATTTTTAGACATCTTAAGACTACTCAGCCACAGAGGACCCACTATAATGACAACAAAAATAATGTCAATATACCAAAGGTATTTCAGAAGTTCTTACCAGGTTTCTTCTTTTTCTTCTTCTTCTTCCTTGGAGTCACTTCATCATCAGTTCTCCCAGGAGTTTCTAATTCATCTTTTGCAACAGGTTTCTTCTTTTTCTTTCTTGGAGTGACTTCTTCATCAGTTCTCCCTGGTGTTTCTAATTCTTCATCAGCTGCTGGTTTCTTCTTTTTCTTCTTTGTTGGCGTGACAATGGACTCTTCTAATTGTCTCATTTCAGCCTCATGCTTTTCTTCTTCAGTTAATTGCTTCTTCCTTGGTTTCTTCTTTGGGGTTGTGGCAATACTCTCAGCCTCTTCAGACCTGTGGTCATCATTAAGTAAAATATTCTATAAACTGAATAACAATCAATCATTTTCTTTTTAACTCTTTACTCCATAGATATGCATTTTCCTGCACCAATCACAGAAGGCCTTTGAAAACAGTGCAGGAAGAGTTCAGATTGCTCATAATGAGCAATCTGAACACTTCCTGCACTGTTTTCCACTCTGTCAGTTAATATAAACATAATTCACCCAATAATTCAAAAGTCTTCGATATTAGAGGTATCCAAAGGCGTCTATATTAGGTGTCCAAAGGCGTCTATATGAAGTAAAGGGTTAATGGAGTTTAACATTATTTTCACACACAACAGGTTGTGTATTGCATCAAGTTTGATTGGTGGAAGAAGACTGCAGAATGAATCTGAGTAAAAAACAATCATCCTTCCACAAGCAACTGGCAAAATTTCTCACATAGAATCTTCAGACTGGGCTGGGCTCTGACCCATGACCTCAGCGGTAACAGGTAAATGATCTTAAGACAACCCCTTGGATCACAGAGAACAAAAAATATTTATCAAACTTGTGGCAGACTATTGGTTGGAGTCTAATCTAGATAATATTTTTTCATGGTGTAAACATCATTTATATCAAATTAAATGTCATGTATGTTTACCAAATCTTTAAACAGAATAGAAGTAGACACCTGGGGTTGTATTCACCAACCATTCTTGAGAATACTTCTTAGACTTTGGTTTGAAAATTCCAATTTCAACCTTGATTTAAATTAAGAAGAAAAATAACCATTTTATTCGAGAGAAGCTGATTTGAGAGCTTGTTTTGTAACAAAAAGATATAATTTATAACTTCATGTCACCAAAAACAAATATGTGTCACAGATAAATCCTAAATAATATGATTTCCCTTTAGAACATAGAGATGTATTGTATGATTTCCCTTTAGAACATAGAGATGTATGGTATGATTTCCCTTTAGAACATAGAGATGTATGGTATGATTTCCCTTTAGAACATAGAAATGTATGGTATGATTTCCCTTTAGAACATAGAGATGTATGGTATGATTTCCCGTTAGAACATAGATATGTATGGTATGATTTCCCTTTAGAACATAGAGATGTATGGTATGGTTGTATATTTGTGTCTGTTCATTTTATGATTAAGTATCACAATGATAATTGTTTTAAATTTTGCATTACCTCGCCGAAGTCATGGGCTCTTCTTCCGTTTTCTTTTTCTTCTTTTTCCCCGGTGTTTTCTGAACAGTGGTGTCAAGGTCAGACATCATCATGGTTTTATCTTTTGGTGACAACTCAGATATATCACTGTGTAAAAAAAGCAAATTGTACCTGCTGATTATAAATGTCCACACTGCGATGCTAAACTGACAAATTCCTAAAAAAACGCGAGGAAATAATAAGTCTATGAATTTTAAAATGAATTCAAACAATTTGTTTTGAATTTGCTTTTTCAATAACAACAGCTGCAGGTATGCATGTAACTATGGGCACCAATACAAAGTGGGACCATGATTGCGGCATTTCATAATTTCATTTGTATGGGTTTTTTGTCTATAGCATTACAGTTATATAACAACAGTTAACACACCTAATTATCATTAACCAGTACTAAACACACCTGATCTCAGTCAGTCATTGAATACTTCCCCACATATATAGAAGTGAGACACTCATGACCGAAAAAACAAAGTTAATGACCAATCATCTCAGAGACTGTGCCTAGACGAAGGTTCAAACTCATGACCCATGGATTGACAGTCAGACACATTACTGACTGAGATGGCTGGGCCTGTTGCATTTCACAACAAAGTCTCAATACTAAATCAACTTTTTACAAAACAACAAAATTATCTTTCTTTCCATGTAGCCATTAAATTATCATAAAAACTAGACAGTTTTAATACACTTACAAATTCTCAATCTTTTCATCTTTTGGTTTCTTTTTCTTTTTGGTTTTTCCTTTGGTTTCATCAATAATTTCTAATTCATTTTGTCTATTTCGTTCTGAAAAATAATGTTATTATATTAATCCTATTTCATGTTTCAGCTAAAGTCATACAAAATAAACACTCCCAGCTTGGTTTGAATCATCATCAGGTTGTCTGCTATCAGGATTTGCCATGACATTTATATCTGCTCCATAGCTTGTTTTGATTCAACTGTCAAATATTTCTGCATTGCATGTGAAAGGGCGGGAGTTCAATCTTCAGACGGGTCATACCAAGGACTTGAAAAATGGTACTAGAAGCGTCCTCGTTTGGCACTCAGCATTTAGAGGATAACTCTTAGAACTGGTCAGCCCAGTGTCAGTATAACGTGATTGGGTGGGGTTTCATACCATGTTTTTGCAGCATAATACTGCAGTGTTGTGGCATTCAGAATACTGTCTAAAGTAGACACCACCACGATATGACTGAAAACTTGTTGAAAGCAATGCTTAACACTATACAAAAAAGATGTCAAGTATGTCAACATCCCTGTTCTTCACTGTTTTTAACTGTTAAACTGGTATTAAATCCCATTAAAAACATTACAATTAAAAAAAATTGAGAGGATTTTTTTCATAAATTAGAGGAATAAAAACATGTTTCTGGGAGAGGAATGGGGCCCAAAAACTACAAAAACAACACTGGCAGTACATTTTGATGATATATAGTTAGAACTGTTATCAAGGCGGTAGTGCAGTGAATGGAGTGTTTTCCATGCTTTTTAGAGGTTCGGTTTCCATCAAGTGCTAGACTTAATGGCCTCTAAAACCACACACTCAGTACTGGTTCTACTCAGAAAGCAGTCTACAGAGCAGAACATAAGCTCTGAGCTTACTTTGCAATCAAGCTCAAATAAATGAGTACATACTATCTGGGGTCCTCCGTGGCCGAGTGGTCTAAGGCGCCGTCTCAAGATCACTTACCTCTCACCGCTATGGTCGTAGGTTCGAGTCCCGCTCGCTCCAAAAACTTTATGTGAGAAAGTTTCCAGTTACTTGCGGAAGGACGGTGGTTCTACTCAGTCTGACTCAGTCTGAGGTCTTCCTCCACCAGTAAAACTGGATATGCCATATATAACCTGAAATGTGTTGAAAATGGCGTTAAACCCCATTCAAAAAAAAAAAAAAAAAAAAAAAAAAACAAAAAAAAAACATACTATCTGGTGCTTTACATCAGGTACAATAATAATACACAAATTTTCCAATTTTCAGAATTCCCATAAATGACTGAATTGTGTATCAAAGACATTTTGAAATAATACTTTTAAAATAATTATTAATTTGAATTATTTTATAATAAACCATGTTCCTTTTTTTAATTTTAAATTTAAGAAGAGATAAATTCCACAAGTAACTTGTAAACTTAAATAGCCATAGAGAGGCAAGTAATCTTGAGATAGCATCTAAGACTACTTGGTGTAAGAGGACTCAATGCTGTTTTTACCACAGCCGACAAACTATAAATGCAAATTGCAATTTTTCAAATATTTTCCATTTTGAAGAAGCTATATTCTCCTCTATGACAAACTATTTTGGGTGTATTTTTTGGGTTAATGAGTTTCAGTGAAATAAAATGTTTCAGACATTTTATCTTTAATTTGATCATAAAATCATTTAACATACCTTCTAATAGTTTCTGTTTTCTCTTGTTACTCTTTTCAAATTTTGTGTCATCTGGGTCGTATGTGTTTGCAATGACTGTCTCATCCACCTCCTTCTGTATACCTTCACCCTTGCGTAGTGATTCAAGCTGTCAACAATAGCAGAAAATAAGAAATTTCATTTATAAAAAAAAAATTTAGGCCTAAGGGTGGGGGATTTTATTAGGGCTATTCCATTTAAACATACAACCCACCCATGGAAGGCACTTTGAAATATATTTTTAATTCATTTTATCAGCCCCCCCCCCCCCCCCCCCATAATTTTGAAAAACCCTCCCACCTTAGAAGTTTATTAGTTTGGGCGGGATATATGTTTAAATGGAACAGCCCTTAGAGAAAGGGCCTTCAATAGAGATTTTAGTCGTATTTTGATGGTAACTGGGAATATAAATAACCTTTGTTTCTTCTTCATTAAAAATACATTTTCCTTATTTTAATGATCACTTTTTTATTTGAATTGCATTATTGATGTATTCTGAAAGCATTGTCATGTTTAATTGATGCTTGGAAATTGGTGTATGAATACATGATTCCTGACATCCACTTTCACTTTTTCAGCAGTGTACACAATGAACAAAAAAAAAACATCTCTTGAATGACACATGACCCAATGCTCCAGACAAGCACTATTTGAAGGTATCTAAGCATTGAAATTTCTGAATAAAGCATTGAAAATTAAATAAAGGGATAAAATAAAGCATTGGTCATTCTCAATTTTAGTGTTGATTAGTTTGTTTTAAATGGCAATTTGATAAGAATGCTCATTTTTATCCTTAACATTTTGAAAATAAGCATTGCATGCTAATTTATGAGATAAAATACTCATTTGAAGAAAAGCTTATCTGGAGCACTGCTGACCCTTACTTTTCTCATTATATTTTGGTAGTGCAGAGATTGACAAACAACAACTTCTTCCATTTGGGTCACTCTATGAATGACAAGTCTGTAAACTTTTTTAATTTACTACAGAATACAGATAAAAAAATAATGGTAACAATTTCACAGAAATTATAACAAGTATGTAGTAAATTATCAGCTATCTGAAACTTGTTTATAACAACTTCCATGCATACCCTTGTTTACAGAGGCAAATAACTAGACCTACCACGGATCCGCCTGTATCTCCTTTCTTCTTTTTCTTCTTCTTTTCTGTCCTAGCATCACTTTATAAAATATAAATAATTAACAGGAATTATACAGAAAAAATACACATATTGTGAAGCTAAAACATTGAGAAAAGACATCTGAAATAAAATGCCTTTGGAACTTGGATAACATGAAAAAGTAAGAGTCTATGAATGTATTATAACTTAATTCCTAAAAGGTGCAAATCAATACCATATATATTGATCTTAACAATATATTACTTAATACAATTGATTGAGGATCATTGAGTTATATAAATTGTATCTGAATCTGACAAATATGTTGTAAGTGCTACTGAGTCACATAGGATTCTCATATGAAAAGATTCTCATATATGTCTATGATTATCATATGAGACTCATCAGAATCACATGCTAATTGCTTCATATGGTTATCAAATGTTAAGTTCTATATGATTATCTTAAGTTTAATATGAGTATCATATGCTAGATTCCATATAATTCTCTTATGCCAAGTTCAATATGATTATCATATAAAACAATAAGCATATAGTACCCACATGAGAATGTGTTCATATGAGAATCATGATTTTCAGAAGGAAATTATATGTAACATTTCATATGACAATCAATTGTGGCTCTTTTTTATGATTCTCATATGAGAGGTTTCATATGATTTTCATTTATTATATATGTAGATGTGTGACACTTAAATAAACAATTTTTTCTATAAAACTGGCATTTGTTTCATCAACATCTCTTTTAATACTTTAAAATTTTAACTTTTGACTGGTTCCTTATCTATTATGTAACAGAATTCGACAGTACAATATGCACTGTATTGTACGCAGTCTATAAAAATGGAAGTTTTACTCAGACTGATGTTTCCAAGTTGTTCAGTAGATACTTAAATCTTAAACCCAGTGACTTTAGGGAGCAAATGTCACTATGGGGTCTAATTTGAGACAAGTACTAAATTATTTAGTGTTCAACCTAATTATTGACCAACCACTTGCAATTGCATCATTCTGATTATTTCTCTGCAAACTTCTTCCATCCAATTCCATCCAAGCTCACAACATAATCATTTGTGATGTATCATGTGATGTTTAGCCTTTCTTCGGTCATATTATCCAATCATAAGTGATTACAAATGCTTAGTAAGGATTTTAAATCACCCTGCTATTTCGAATCACAGCCCATACTTGGATTGTGACATTTCAGGACTACACTAGAAGGCGCTGTAATGAACCCTGATTCTTGTGTGAAATCTCAATAGTATAATAGATTTAATAGAAATTAGAGATGACCAGTGTTTTAACAAAATAAATTCATCAACTGAAATCAAGGCAGTCTCATTGAATAACACAGGGTGTCCCAATACATAGGGTAAATACAGTAGATAGAAAATTGGGTTGAGCATTAAGAATGTGTTGTTTATTCATACCTCATACTCTGGTCCACGGCCTGCTGTATAAGATCGTTGAACTTGGAATTACTAGTACTATCCATGGTTGCTGAATTATTAAATAGATCAATACAGTGCGTATAAACTTTATAATCCATAAATAAGGCTATAATAAATTAATTGCTAGTTTATCATCCCTGCCCGCCTCCTAACTTTCAAACCGCCCTGACACTTTTTATTTTCATAAAAATAAAAAAATAAAAAAAATTAATAAAAAAAAAATTAATAAAATCCTCCCCCATTTTCAAGAAAAATTTGGATTATAATCTAGCAATTAATTTATACCGGTCTAATGTTACATGAAATTACCGTAACTATATCGATTTTTGCATACCAGTGTCATTTATGATACCATTTTACAATCGCTGTGATCCCCTTCCTCCCTCATCCCCCCCTTCAATCAAACATTTAAAAACTTTAAAAGAGTGTTAATCTTGAAGAGTTTCATTATATTAGTGTTAATAATTTCCAATGAAAACCAATTTTTTTAAAATTTAATACCCTACAATTTGTAATTGTACAAACAAATGGTCCCACAATATTGATGTTGTATGTAGTAAGTAGTTGTACCCATTTCTTTGTAATTATGTAAAATATATATATCAATTCAAGTTTGGGGCTACAAGAAACAAATCCCAGTACAAGATACTTAA
Source organism: Panopea generosa (assembly GCA_029582155.1). Lineage (NCBI taxonomy): Eukaryota > Metazoa > Mollusca > Bivalvia > Adapedonta > Hiatellidae > Panopea > Panopea generosa. Next base: position 67,814,577 of record CM055901.1, read on the forward strand.
AACAATTACATTAATAATAATTCCACTACATATCTCCGAATATAATAATAATTTAAAATTAATTCAAAATTTCAATCTTAAAAAATATTCCAAACAGACTAAATGCAATATTTATAAATATCAAGATGCAACTTACCTAATGGAATGTCCTCCTGAGTTTTTTTGGCGGACTTTGGCCTTTTAGCCTTCCTTGGTTTTTCTGAAGATTACAAAAATTATTTTAAAATCAAAACTATGTCTGGATTAAATAATTTACACCACTCACGCAGTACAGTTCATTTAATATGAATCTTATATTTCCAATTAATGTTTCAAAAAGGCTGTCAACAGAATATTCTGAAAGACAAGGCAAGAGATTTAATTTTGACTCACTTAATGAAATTTCACTGGCTTTTTTAGCATGGCTGCACAAAAAACATGTAGTTGTATGCATTTAAGCTTTTTAAATAGCTTGTCATACAATTTTAGCCCTGCTTGAATGCATGTTTCAGTGTTGAAACTAAAAATCATCGTGATTAGGTTCTGAAAGATTGAATTATAACTTGGAGATATTCATATTTCATACAAATGGACCAGGGAGTGAACTAAATCTTTATATATACACCCAGTCCTTTGGAACAGTGCCACAAAAAGGGAATTTACTCTCATTTTTTTAAAATTAATTCACAATTGAAATATAAATTTTACACAACTTGGATTTAAATATCAATTGAAATTGACCTGAATATATAAGCTAAAAATATAATAATATAGGAGAAAATGTAAATGAAAAAAAAACAACACGAAATGAATGGTGAATATAGCTAAAAATGAAAGAAGTGGGAATCAAATGTCAGGTTTGATCTTGTTGACGCAGTTTCAACTGTCGAAATCTCATAAATATTTCAATTCAAAGACCTTATATTTGGCATAAAGAATATAATATAACCGAACTATATATCTGTCATTGTATATGGCTAGTTGATCATCAATAAATAGAATAAAATCAAAAACACTTTAAATGATATCTGAAAAATACCTGTGTCCGCCATATTTGTTTACAAACTGCCATGCAGTTAAATGTAATCGTTTATTTCATTGGTTAATATTGCATATTTGAAGCACACTGCGGAATTATGTACGAAAGTTATCATTTGGGACGCCATGAAACAACCCTGCCTATGTCTCTGAAACAACACAGTTCGAAATTCTTACATATAACATCAAATACAATATTTTATATAAATTTTTGTCCCCCGCTTTGCGAAAAAGCGCGATCTGTCTGTCCGTCACACTTTTTGTTTCCGTGCAATAACTCAAGAATGCCTGAATGAAATATTTTGAAATTTTAATACAATGTTTAAATGATAAAACACGGGCTAAGCTCGGTGTTCGGGGTTGTGACTTTTGGCGCTGTAGAGTTGTGCCACTTTAATTTGCGAAAAATTGTCACAATTTGGTTTCCGTTAAACATCTTAATTAAGAATGCCTTAATACATCTTTTGAAATTTTTATACAATGTTTATAATGACAAAACACGGGCAAAGTTCGATTTTCGGAGTTGTGACTTTTAGCATTGTAGAGTTCTTCCCCTTTGTGAAAAATCGTAATTTCCGCCCGTCTGTCATATGTTTTGGGATTTCCGTGCAATTACTTAAGAATGCCTGAATCAAATTTTTTGAAATTTTTATACAATGTTTGCATTATAAAACACAGGCTGAGATTAATTTAGGTCTTGTGGCTTTTGTCGTTATGTATACAGGTATGCCCCTTTAATTTTTAAAAAAAAAAAAACTCTCGTTTTTTTTGTGTCTGTGCAGTAACTTAAGAATGCCTGAATCAAATCTTTTGAAATAATCGGGAGACATCAATTCACTGAATTTGCTTGTTCATTATTATACGAGACATATCTAAAGGAGAGAAGCAGAAATGGAAGGCTGTTATTAGAATAATAAATAGACGTCGGAGCGCTTTTTATTTGGAGAGTGCAGGGTACGCTGCTATGGAGTCTTTCAAATATGCTCCACCCCAACCCCAAAATATTTATTTTAAAAAGTGAACATTGACCATTTTAAAACTCGGTGTGAGTGTGAGTGTGTGTGTGTGTGTGGGGGGGGTGGGGGGGGGGGGGTAATATTTAAACACCAAAGTTTGCTATACAGGATGAAAAATATGGTTATTATATAATCCAATATTTTATGAATTTTAACGTTTTTTATATGTAAAAGTAAAGTAACAAAGACACATTATAACAGAGATAAGTGACTGCAGGTGCGAGGTGCTTGTCTAAATTTCGGGTGAAACATTTGACGTTTTTCAAATCTTGGAAACACAACTTCTCCTGAACCAACCAACATATTTTTGTGATTTTTTATCAATAGAAAGAATTTGATTGTAATTTTGGATGATAAACTTTTTTTTTAATTCAAAGAAACGAAGTTACGTTACAGTTTGTGTGGCCATTTTCTCGTTTTATGTCTATTTTTATGATTTTTCAACACACATGGATAATTTACTTGTTCATTATTTTCGCACAAAATTTCCATATCTATGATGTGTTGTTGAAATGTTTTTTGTTCAAACAAGTAGGCCTACACTATTTTTTGGTTAAAAAAAAAATATTTCGCCAAAAAATCAGCATTTTTCGTTCTCAACCCGTAATTATTTAAATTCAGAAGAAAATTATTGAATATTTGATGATTGTCAGCGTTTTCATAAGCTTTACTTTGGTACCAAAATTATTAATTTCAGATATAGGTTTAAAGAGTTATTAAAGAAATACTAAACTAGTGGGCCACTCGAAATTTCAGCCGTGCATTTTGAATCGATAAACTATCACTGTAACTATGTCACTGATAAAAATAAGAATTCATTGGTGTTTATAAAGTGAACTTTTAATCAAATAGAACATCAAAACATAACGACCGAGATTGGAGGCTTTTCTTTAAAACTTCACTTATCATAATAAACTGTTGTTAACACTTCTTCCAGGCATGACTCCACCATTGGAAACAGGAAGTGCTTCAGTGGGGTAAGGTCGCGTAATGGCGGTGATGAATAAGCTGATAATTTTATTTCCTCCAATTTTCAGGAGAGCATTTAAATGATACAACGAAACAGATGAACAAGTACAAGTTAACATATCTACACAAATAAACAATACATAAATATAAAGAAACAATCGCAATTAGTATATGTACATGAATATGACTACTATATATTCAGTTAAAATCAATTCAATTTTCTTATTCTGACAGCACAATCATCATTTATATTGATATGTCATTTTATAAAATGTAAACATAAATGGATATGTTCACCTGTTCAGACTAAGAATATTATATTTCGCACATGGGATTATTAAACGTTAAATAAACACTATATATTGAGATATCGGCTCCGACCAAGTATACAAGCTGATCCTAACCGATATCTCAGCATATAGCGAAATATGCTTATGATATTCTTCTTTTATGACATTCATATAGATAACCCTGTCAAATATAATATAATATAATATAATATAATATAATATAATATAATATAATATAATATAATATAATATAATATAATATAATATAATATAATATAATATAATATAATATTATATAATATAATATAAAATGTACCTTGTTTAAACGAAATCGAAAGTAAAGCAAGGTGATATTGAGAACATGGCAATACTTCGAGATAAAGTTAACAACTTTACATGCAACAAACAGCTGCAACCAACATCACATACAACCCTCAATGATCCTATAAGAATCAATAATTTATTTCAGTCCATTAAATAGTGCAAAAATAATCACGATATAATATAATATGTATCTTGCCGAAGCGAAAATGAAAGTACAAGAAGATATAGAGGCCATGCTAAGCATGTAGCCCTATTGCAATTATTATTTTGAATTAGTAAATGATAACTTTATCCATGCTCCATACACTGACATAAGTTAACAAGGGTTCATACTAAATTCTGTATATTTACTTTCATGTACTTCTTGTAACGAAAAGTAACTTTTCAATGTTATTTACAACTTTTATAATCTATGTACCGTTTTAAACAAAGCAAAACGACATTAAGATTTAGTTTGTACGCTTCTATGCATTACAATTTCTGTTTCTGCTTCTTTAAAAACACAATTTTCCTTATATTAATGCTCATATTGTGATTAAATGGTATTATTGGTGTATTTTAGAACATTTTGAAAGCATTGGACATCATGTTTAAATTGCGAATTTAGAAAAAAACTAAAAATTTAGAAATGGTTTCCGCGAAATAACTTAAGTTTCCTATACGTCATTTTGAGAGAATTCTGTGCATGGAAATGAATGTTTGGATTGATTTTGAGTTAATAGGGTTTGTATATTATAAACATTGCATGTTATATCGGACGACTTCGACGTTGTCCATGCACTTCACTTTCAGTCACGTGATAAAACACACAAAAAACCGGTAGTCTGGTACCCTGCCCAACTTCAACTTCATTCCGTTACTTTCCATTACGAAGGTCATTGGTCCTTCGTAATGGAGAGTAACGGAATGAAGCTGGGCAGGGTACCAGACTAAAAAACGGTCCTCTTTTCCAATGGAACGTTTACAACGGCTAGTTGACTTGTTGTATTTATATACTAAGTATAAATATGTAAAACAACAACTATTCCGTTTTTGCACTACATACAGGACAAGATAAAAAATAAAATAGAATCTGTTACAAATCATTACCAAGTGCGAATCTATGAAGGGGAGGGTACCCTAACCCCTGAAATTCCGCAAGCATACCATTTTAGTGACTTCAAATATATTTCAAACCCATTTTGATGGATTTTTTCACCTCGTTACGCTCGGCAACTAAAAGTTTATAAGACGGATGAGTGCATGTGCATGTAAATCGATTTGAGATATTTAGGGCATACATGCTTAGCTTTCAAAGCGAAAAGAATCAACATAATCGTAAAATGTTTTTGATTCTCCATAACATATATTACCATGTTACCAAATTTTCTCATCTAATGAGGTAAAGAAATATCCTCAAATCAATTTCACCGTTTGGCGTCATTGTTAACAGTATTTCCAATGTGAGCATGCACCCAATTCACGAGGGATTAGGAAGGAATACATCTACATATTACTCCCAACAAGCAATTTCTGATTATTACTAAGAGGCGCTGTCGAGGAACAGCAAAAGAAATAGTAAAAATGAAAAATGGGTTAAAAACAACAAAACTATACATATATTTTCATTTAAAGATAACTACATTTCTAGTGATCAAAACAAGACTTGTTTAGAATTTTACTGTGACCAGACCAGCAATAAACTGATTTAGGCTGGTACTGGCTTTAACACAACTTGTCTAGGGAAGAATGAGATCTGGTGATATAGGGTCTGAGAAAAAAGTACATGAAAATTTAGATTTTTTATTGGGATTAAATGGTGGCGATCTACAGCAACTAGGTTATTTTTTATTTTAAAAAGTAGGATTAGTAATGAATTTATTCTTCTTTGATGGAGGGTTTGCCAGTTAAAGATTTGATACATTTGAGTGACACTGCTTGTGAAGGCGTAATTATTGAGTACATATCTAGCTGCTGCCTTCTGTATTATTTCTACTTTGTATGTTTGTGTCTTTTGCCAGGGATGCGAAATGGACGAACAATATTCTATTTGTGGTCCAACATAGGTGTTGTATGCCGTTTCTTTTATTTTTTTATCATTTGTTTGTATATTACGTTTAATGAATTTAAGGGCGTTGTTTGCTTTTGATGTTATATTGTCTATATTAGAATGGGTTGAAAAATTAAAAAAGTGGTTGAGTGTGACACCTAAATATTTTGCATTTTTTTGTTGTTTTAAGTTCTGTATTGTGTAATTTATATGGGAATATGATGGTATTTTTCTTTTTTGTTATTCTTGTGACTTCACATTTATCTGCATTGAATTTCATAGACCAATTTGCTTCCCAATTTTCTAGGGTATTAAGATCATTTTGGAGAATTTGGGGATCAGACATTGTATTTAGCGTTAGGTACACTATGGTTTCGTCTGCAAAGAGGCGTACTCGACTTTTGAGTGAGACTGACAAGTTGTTTATGTAAGCCGGACTAGACTGGGGCAGACTCTGACATGTGACCTTCTACAACTTCTGTTTGAGTTTTATTCTGTTCAAATGAACTTATCCATGAGACTGATGTAGTGTTTATTCCTAGATAAAAAGTTTGTGTGTTAGGAGATTATGATCAACTTTATCAAATGCTTTAATTACTATTTATATTTTTAGGACTTGTGCCATTTTTTAATAGAATACTTTCATTCAAGTATTTAAGTTTTAGTGGTTTTGGTTTGGAGAAAACAGATTCAAATTGTTTATTTCATATAATGGCCTTTTGTAATGGGTCGTACGTGTTTATATCCATCAGTCTTTAGAGGTGAAATACCGCAGTTTTCAGTTTTTTATGTTTAACATAAGTATATAACTTTTTGTTTTGGGCTTTATCTTGGTCGTTTGTGAATATGACTGTTTCTCAGTATTCCCAGTAAGATTTTCTTATTTTAATTTGGATTGACTGTTTGAGAGTTTTAAATTTATTTTTCATGTTTTTTTTATTTGGGCTTACTCTATTTTTTTTTATTTTTTTTTATTTTATTATTTAATTTGTCTCGTTTGTGTATTAGTCTTTTAATTAGGACACGTAGGATTAATTATTTGGTAAATAACCATTTATACTTTACAGGCAACTGATTTATTCTGTATAAAATGTAATTTGTAGACTATATAATCTTAGATAAATCAAAATGTTTCGATCACGAAAAATGATCTTGTATTAAATATATTGAGGTTTGAAGTAAAATTTCTCGTAATTTTTTATTATTTTAGCAGCAGTTTACAAATTTTGAAATCAGAAGTGCGTCAACAATTTTAAATATAAATTTATGGGAACGGTATTGTTTTGATGAGAAGTTTCACTGTGCAATGTAAGAACTCTTATCTGTGTACCCGAGACGACTGGAATTTAATTGAAAACAAGATATTGCGAGATTTCGCGTGAATGCGCAAGCTTTCACAAAATATAAATCAGTTACCTCTTCATCTCTGTATAATTCCACGGTTCGATCTTCCGCCACGGCTATATGTGTGGTGTGGAGACACTCTATCCGCATATCTACCAAGGAAGTCTTCGAGCGTTATTTGCCTAAGTTGTAACAACGACTTATATATATATATCTTTATATAATTTCTTCATTCGAAAATCGAAGTAAAATAAATAAATAAGTTAAAAAAAATTAAAATAGGGAAGGTCCGAATCTAATGTTGGCAGAACTTTTGGCCAAACCCCATTTCATGTAAAATTATCACCGGAAATTAAGAACGTTGTTGACTCAACTTTTAACTGTTTACGCAGTATATGTTCCACGGGTCAAGTTCCAAATGGAGGAGGAAGTATTCGCGCATGCGCAGTGAGTTTCAAAACAGTAATCGCCATTTTCTGATGATGTGAAAGCAGAGGTTGTTTGTAAACAAAATGTCGACCTTTGTGGAAAGTTTTTGGGTAAAGTTTGCATTTGTATTATTTTAACATTTTATACCCAGCATGACCATACCGTATGCTCTACCATTAAGCTTTCAGCCTCTCAAATCCCGCTTTGATCTCTGCCCCCACCCACCTGTTTTACACCTGTTTTATTTCTATTTTTTATGACTGACAGCTTAACGTGTCATGGATACGTATAGTAAAGCCTATATTGATAATTCATTGATGTAATCATCGTTGTTATACATAGAATACACCGTGTTATTATGAACGATTGTGATAGGAGTACATGGCTGTATTAGACTGACAGATAATAATTTGTATGCCATATCTTGCAACAAATGCAGGTCATACACTGAGCATAGATGGTTCCAAAAGTTTTGTTTTAATCCCAAAACAATCTCTGTTATCTTTCTTTCTTCCATTACTCCAAGCAATTTCTGATTATTATAGGAAGCCTATGATGAACATTGACGTTTGACAAATGAGATCTTTTACATACACTGGGTGTGACTCTCCCTGTACACTGGGCAACTGCCTTAGATCCCCTCCGAAGTATTGCATGCTTTCACAGTACCTTGCCTAAACAAGGCACTGTGGTAAGTGTTTGAAAACCCCGGGACAAAATTCCACTGGGAATTTATCTGGGACTTCTGGGTCTTGGAGCTTGCATGCTAATCACCATAACTTCTTTCACCATTATAAGGCTTCTCCATAGGCCATTTAATTTAACCCTTTACTTCATATAGACGCCTTTGGACACCTAATATAAACGCCTTTGGACACCTCTAATATTGAAGGCTTTGAACACCTAATATAGACGCCTTTGGACACCTCTAATATTGAAGGCTTTGGACACCTAATATAGATGCCTTTGGACACCTCTAATATTGAAGGCTTTTGAATTATTGGGTTAATTATGTTTATATTAACTGATAGAGTTACGAGCAATCTGAACTCTTCCTGCACCGTTTTCAAAGGCCTTCTGTGATTGGTGCGGGATTACGCATATCTATGGAGTAAAGAATTAAGCACAGGGGCACCCCAGCACTTGACTGTCAGAAATGGTATTGCCGTAGCGCAGCACTTGAAAATGTGTTGAAGGTGCTTACGCGCTCTCACCCCAGCGCTTGCATTCTTTCCTGTGGAGAACCCTGATTACATGTATCTGTAGAATAAGCAGTAAATACCAATACTGGTCCATAACTATGAATGGTGTGCATGCTTAGTAGCAGCTCTGGAGGCTAGACTTAGCCTAAATTGTCTGGGCACATTATTTTGCAGTTGAAGAACAGTTCAAGAAAAAGCCTCCCTGGAGTTCCTTTCAGTTTATCCAACGTATGTTTTATTTCAATGAAAAAATTGTCTATTTATGAGGTATTTTGATAGATGAGGTGTGTTGTACATTGTGGATGCATTTAAGTAATTTTTCTTTTCTTAAAGGAAATATCCGATATTTAAACCGAAATTAAAAAGTCATGCATGCGGAACTCGATGCACTATAAAACAAATGGCGAACATGGTGATGAATAGCTTACCATTTCTTTTCTACATTTTGTTGTAATTTTAGCTAGGAAGCATATATGGCCCAATATGTACACCTCTGCACAAGTAAGATCATTTATAACCCATTGTATGTCTTTAAAACTTTTGGTAACTTTACTGATTATCAATTTCTGTTACCGGAACATTGTCATTTGTGTAACACACTATGTGCCTTTGATACTTACTTGTTATATATATATCTTTGGTAACTTTTGGTAACTACAAGATAATTCAAAAAACAAGTTTTTACATTTGTAACCCACTATGTGCCTTTGGTACAGTTAAATATATTTTACATGCATTATGAGTTTTTCTGCATAACCACAGATACGACACAACACGATTACAATGCGAAAATATCCCTCTTGGTGTGTCTGCCTTGCATGCAGACTGGAAAAATTATACTTGAAGCATGCTCGCCTGATACCCGGCATGAAGAGGAAAGCTGTTAGTCTAGTCAGCCTGGTGTCAGAATAATACGACTGGGTTGGGTGTCATACCATGTATCTGCATCATAATACTACAGTGTGGCTGTGCTAAGAATAAAGCCTCAAGCAGACACCATCATGATATGACTGAAATAAAAGGAAAGTGACCCTTAACACCATGCCATACAATACAAACTAATTTTCGTCTCGCCGCAACAAAGGAGCGAAAGCAAGATTACGGTGTTGTTTTTCTGGCGACGGTATCAAACATTTATATTTAGCTTGAACATTAAGTTTTAATTTTTACACTATTTCTCAATAAGTACAAGTGCTAGGACACTCATACTTGGATCATAGTTACAACTAACCCTCTGCATTACATTATACACTGCAGATGCTGAGTATGACCTACATTGCATGGTCCATTGAATTGGTTTGATGCTGAATTTTGCATCCTTCAACGTTAAGTTTTCATTTTTTGCACTATTTCTCAACAGGACACCCATACTTGGATCATAGTTGCAACTAACACCCTGCATCACATTATATACTGCAGATGCTGAGTGTGACCCAGGGTTCTCATGTTAAAATCAAACAACAGATTGAAAGAGAAAAACAGCAGATCAGGCAGGGGGTCAAGGGGGCAAATGTTCTATGTTTCTGGAAAAACAACCGATCCAAACCTGATTTTATCCGATGATTTCAATCGGCGATTGGTTAAAAATGAAAATGATTTACCTCCAACGTTAACTTTCCATTTTTACACAATTTCTCAATAAGTACAAGTGCTAGGACACTCATACTTGGATCATAGTTACAACTAACACCCTGTTTTATGTAATATAATGCAGATGCTGAGTACTTTTTTTTTAATTTATTTAAAAAATTTTTATCCTTTTTTATCTATTTTTTCATTTATTTATTTATTTTTTTAAATATGTTTTACTTAGAAATACTGGTTAAAGTTTTGTGTGCAACTACCATCAAGTTCATATCTCAAAAATCACTTAATGTATTTGATCAAAACTTCACACAAAGTCAATAATTTGTACAATATTTCTCAGTCATTAAACCTACTACATTAACCAAGTTAGATAACTCTTTAATATATTATGGAAGTTGTTATGTCATTTCTCTGTTACCACTGGATTAAAACATTAATTTTTGAGTTTTACAGGTACATGTGGCCTGTTTTGTCATTGTATTTTATTTTTCTTCTCTCCCATGTGTGTATTAACGGTCAAAGCGGACACGGCGAGACATATCATTCCGCGGAATTCTTGTAACTGTACTATTTTGATGCGGTTCTATAGGCCATCAAAAATCAATTGCTAGATTCTCATTCAATTTTTTTTATAAAAAGGGGAAGAGTGTGGATGAGGAATTTTTTTGTTGTTTTTAAAAAAAAAATCTTTTTTTTTTATGAAAATAAAAAGGGCTGGGGGCACTATGAATATAAAGAGGGTGTACGAGAAACATAATCTAGCAATTAAAATTATAATGGCCTTACTCTTACCTGCATCATTTTGAGTTAAAATTTCAGATCACCATATTGCACCAGAAGCAAAGCTAATAACATCAATATTAGATAATTACGGATTTTTTTACCTTCTTAAACAGAGGCTGCTTTTATTTTCGGCTATGTCCCACTTCAAAAATCATGTTTTTTCCCAATTGAGGCCATAAAATGCCCGTAATGGATTTTTGTGGTGAATTTTCCTTCCTTTAAAAACACCAGATATGAATTATTATTCTAATATGTGATAATCAATGGTTAAAATGATCCGACAGTGTTATGCTTTATTGCGTTATCGTCCTGTTTGCTAATGCTTTAAAAGTCCCAATTTTCCCATAATCGATGTTTTTTTCTCCCTATCTGGAATGCTTGGGTCTCTTCCCAACTTACAGGAAACAGCCTTGATAAGGCCTAAAAAAAAAAGAGGTTTGTTTCCTGTTACATGCCCAAAAAAATATGGGTCGGTAGGTAGGGATTTTTTTTTTTTTTTTTTTTTTTTTTTTTGTCGTTACCAGACTCCTTTATTAAATGGAACATCAAAATGAATGAGTTTGTTAGTTTCTATTACATGATTATATATGTCATTTTGGGGGTAGTGGTGTGAAAGTAGTATATCTTTTAAATATTACTCAATTTCAGATATGAATCTGAAATCTGAAGTGGCTATAATAAACCGAGGAAGATGTTTGATATAGGTTATACTGTATTCGCAAAAATTATAACTTGCACCGTTTCTGTGAGTCTATATCGTCTAGGCGTATGCAGTGATTATTTTATAATGAGATTACGAGCGTCTAAACGACACAGCGCGCCGTTGCGTAAGAATTACTTCGTTGTGAAAATCACCAAAAAGAGCGCGAAATCCGATGCCGATTTTTTGGACATAAAAACTTTTGAGTCGGCAGTTAAAATACAGGGTCGGTCGGGTAACCGGAAACAAACATCATTTTTTTTTAGGCCTAATGTTTTATACCATAACTGCTATCATTGCTGTTTGACTCAGTCCTCTTACATTGATACCAATGTAATCTATGCTGTTTGACTCGTTTCTATGGCCACAATGTCATAATTGCAATACTGTTTGACTCCATTGTATTTAGTTGGTGCCATATCTAAAAACTTTGCTGCATGATTTATAACAATTTCATAATGTCGGACTAATCAAGGGTTAACTGTTTATGCAAGCCCGTGTGGTTTCAGAAAAGAATAGAATCACTTTCGATGTCTGCAGAGGGTTGAAATCCTCATAATGGGTGTGGTGTTCGTTTTATCATTTTTTGTCATGTTCATTATTGCGGTGTAATTACCAACCCCTGTGTGGTTCCAGGGAGCCATATGAATGATGGCAAGAAATGGATCACTGTGGCTCATGCATGTTTTAGAAAGCGAAAATGTGAGTAATACGATAGAATTTGCTGTAACTCTGCAGGTATCAAGGTTCTAGGTTCATTTTGCATATTCATTTGTTGATGTATCTTTTTGTTACGCATATTAATTTGTTATTTTTTGCATAATGTAGAGTGAACCTGGAATCTTCCTTCCTGTTGGTGTCAAATTATCTATGTGTTTGTACGCTGTAAAACCCTATTCATTCATTCATTCATTCATTCATTCATTCATTCATTCATTCATTCATTCATTCATTCTGTTTATGCAATGTTACATCATAAGTCAAGTTAGCATTGCAGGTCTTTATAAAGTAATTCATGGAAATCAGTTCATGAAAACATAAAATTTGTCTGCATTATAATTAGCAATAGTTTAAAGCCTCATGACTGAATGTTATGGAAATAACATGTATGTTGATTAATATCCTTCTCTGAAATGTGCTTCTGTCAATTTGATTAAAACCGATTATCTAATAGATTACTTCAAAGGATATACATGCATTCAGGCATTAAGTGTTTGATTGTTTAGAGAAAATACTTGGATGCACTCTACACACATGTGTGGATAATACATGAGTAGTAGTTGTTGTTGTTGTAAGGTGTTGAGCATTGCATTCAACAATTATTCAGTAAAATGCGACGGTGTCTACTTGAAACTGTATTCTAAGTGCTGCCAAACTGGAGTATCATGGTATGATACCGCACCCAGTCATATTATGACACCGCACCGATCAGACCTAGAACTCTCCTGTTAATGCTGAGCATCAAGTGAGGAAGCTTCTAGTACCATTTTTGAAGTCTTTGGTATGGCTTTGATTGTTATTATTTCTGTCTCAATTTTTTTTTATCAAAATCAACTTTTAAAAATAAAAATCTGTCATAAAATATTAGCTTTGGATATGTATCTTTATGCGCTTCAGTATAATTATATATTGTACTATTTTATTATAAAGTCAAGGTATTCTTGATACCTACAAGTTTTGGCCATTTTTGAAACCAAAGTTTGGCCCCATAACTTCGGCACCATTTCAGTGCCTTAAGTAACTTTTCCTTATAATTCAAAGTATAAAATTCTAAATTGATAAAAAAAAACACTTTTCTTCTTCAGAAAGTCATAAGTTTGACAACTGTACTAATATTGCTTGTCATTGATATATTGCACTCTTTTTTTTTTAAATATACAATATTACCTCTATTTTTCTCCAAATTTTGAGGGTCAGGAAGCTAAAATTCTCAAACCCACAGAACCTGAGCCCAATTCCCAAATTACAGAAAAGTAACAATTTGCCTGTATATAGATCTGCATAGATGACTTGTTTAACCAACCAATGTGAACTATTTAAACTTTTGCTGAAGACCCGACACATCATCTGTCGTATATTTACTGTAACGCACGCACATATGATGCGCTCGTGGAACTTTAAATCTCTCGGGGTTTCAATAACATTATCTTAATGTATTGATATGTGATGCATGATTGGTAGACATTATTAAGCGGAGTGATATAGTGGGAAAAACTTCATATTCTCCGGATTGATTTTATAATACGATTAATATAGTTGTCGTCTGCGGTTATGTTGTTGCAGATCCGTGACGAATATTTTACGACAATCTCACAAATGTGTTGCAGTCTGGCTTTTATGATTGGTGCTATTAAACGTAGACAACTTTATTGAAATGAATCTGTGAATGTCTAGAGTATATAATAATGTAAGGAATACTTGGTAGTTATGTATGAATCTGTGAATGTCTAGAGTATATAATAATGTAAGGAATACTTGGTAGTTATGTATGAATCTGTGAATGTCTAGAGTATATAATAATGTAAGGAAAATTTGGTAGTGTTGTATGAATCTGTGAATGTCTAGAGTATATAATAACATAAGGAATATTTGGTAGTTATGTATGAATCTGTGAATGTCTAGAGAATATAATAATGTAAGGAATATTTGGTAGTTATGTATGAATCTGTGAATGTCTAGAGTATATCATAATGTAAGGAATACTTGGTAGTTATGTATGAATCTGTGAATGTTTAGAGTATATCATAATGTAAGGACTACTTGGTAGTTATGTATGAATCTGTGAATGTCTACAGTATATCATAATGTAAGGAATACTTGGTAGTTATGTATGAATCTGTGAATGTCTACAGTATATCATAATGTAAGGAATACTTGGTAGTTATGTATGAATCTGTGAATGTCTACAGTATATAATAATGTAAGGAATATTTGGTACCGGTAGTTATGTATGAATCTGTGAATGTCTAGAGTATATCATAATGTAAGGAATATTTGGTAGTTTTAGAGAAAGATGTATTGGGACTAGTTTTATAGTAGCAAATCGGCGAATTTTATAGTAAAACTTTCTTTAAAGAATTTCAGTTACTTGAAAAGAGTTTTTAAAATAATGCTCATTTGTCAATTTAATACCTAAATAAAACTAATTAATCAAAAATGACTTTCAAGGTAATTTATGGAGCCAAAAATGATAAAACATGACAACTCATTCAAAATGAAAGCAATTGTCACAACATGAAAACATTAAAGTCAGTATTTCTGGTACAATGGGTGGTGGGGGATTGTTGAAAATTGCATTTTCATTGTTGCATTTCATTATCGTTTATAAATAAAGTATGAAGGATTTGGTATTTGAAACCCAAAACATGACAAAATTTGAGCGGTAAAAGTAAAATTTAATTCCTATTCTTAAAAGAAATACTACACATACCGCTTTGATTGACAACCTGAACTTGTCATTCAGACACTTTCTAAGATGAAAAATAAACAATATGTACACCAATGACAGATCAGTTCGAATTCAAATGAAATCAAAATATGTTTCATGCGTCACTAAAATTCAAGGAGTGCAATTTTAAGCAGGAAATCTATTTTAGTCTGACCTGGGTGCGGAGGCCAAGTTAGGAAATCCCGTTTCGGTATGTTGGAAAGATACGGCAGCCAACAAGTATACATTTTGAAAAATCCTGATTTATTTATTTTAAACATCAGTGTTCATGAAGCAGGTCAATATGAAGTGATATATACCTAAATAACATTCATATTAATTTGAACTTATTATAAGGAAACTTGATGCATTGATGGAGATAAGTGTGACTTTAACATACATGATGCATTGATGGAGAGAAGTGTGACTTTAACATACTTGATGCATTGATGGAGAGAAGTGTGACTTTAGCATACTTGATGCATTGATGGAGAGAAGTGTGACTTTAACATACTTGATGCATTGATGGAGAGAAGTGTGACTTTAGCATACTTGATGCATTGATGGAGAGTAGTGTGACTTTTATATGGTATTTTGCGACTTTAACATGGTATTTCTATGAAATAAATACGACTTTAACATGGTATTTTTTGTAAGCTAACCTGCATATCTGTTTAAATACGCATAAAAACATACACAAAAAATCCACACACTCAGTATTGGTTTTATACTCTTGGGGTTCAGGGTGGGGGTGCAGACAAGAGAGGGATTCACAAACCTCTTAACTTCATCATGAAACAAAAATAAATTAGTATAAATAAACAGGGGTGGGGACAACCGAGGGATTCACAAAACTCCAAGCTTACTTTATAAAGGAATTAAAATAAATAAATTAATAAAAATAAACAATGTGCAAAATGAGATGTTTTAACATTGTCATAAAAAGTAAAACAAAAAAATGCCTTCACATAAGCACAATAACTCCTTATTATCTGGCTTCTGGATGTGGTATAATAAGACACGTTCACATCTACATCACTGATTGGGGCAAAATGCTGAGATATAATTTGGCCTTGGCCAGTGAAAGTGGATCGTTAAATTAATTGTTTAGTGCCAGCCTGTGTAGTAGGGGGTAATGATGGAGCATTGTGCTATAATTGTTTTGTCTCCGATAACTCAGTTAACTCACTCGAGTGCTTTCTAAGCCTTGGAGTGTTTTTTTTGTGATGTTATTAGACATGGCCAAATGTTAATAGCCATGGCATGTTTCTATAAACAATTTGTGTGTTAAAACTACACTGTACATCAATTTGTGATTGTTGTTTCACATGACTTTATGGATTGTTGTTGCAAACTTGCAGGTTAACTAGAGCAACAAAAAAAGTCCCATTTTGTGAGATAATAATGTTTGATCATTCATTACAAAAAAAAAATGATGAGAAATAGTTCTGAAATTTGAATAATTTTATTAACACTGATTTGAATACCTTTAAAAATGAAGGATGCATAGTACATTTTCATGTATATATTTGCATGAATGATTGTGCAGATGGGGCCAGTTAGCTCAGTCGGTAGCACATCTTACTATCAGTCAAAGGTTCGTGAGCTCGAATCCCCATCCTGCCATAATCATTGTGGTGTTTGATATACATTGCACCTAATTATCATTCGGCTCCCACCGCTGATTAAAGTGAGAAAGTTGTTAGTTACTTGTGGAGATGGATGTGCTCAAATCAGTAAATGAAAGAGGTGATAATACCTATTAACAGCCAGTTGTCTGTACGTACAGCAGTGTGCACATTGTGAACCCAATTCTTGGAAGATATGGCATGCTTTTGGCATAATTGTTAATCATTTTCATGATTTGGCATTCATTTACAAATATCATGTATGAAGATTGATTATGCTGTCAGCATTTTATGCTAGAAAAGCAAATTTATTGAATATTGAAGAAGTCTCATCTTTTCCCCTTAGGTGAAGTGAAAAAACTATCTTTTGAATTTAGCAGCATGCATAATAAGCACTTTGCATGTTATTTATTAGATATTATTGTTTGTATGGACTTATTAAGTGACACCAAATGCATATTGAAATACTGTCTGTCTGTTATCAACAAAGTACTGCGCACATGTTATAAAAGGAATAGTTGTCTTCATCACTGCCATGGTGATCTGGGAGTAGAGTGTCCGTCACTCATGCGGGAGGTTTTTGGCTCTGTCCCTCCTGAGTCATATAAAAAATTTGAAAAATGGTACTAAAAGCTTCCTCGCTTGGCACTCAGAGGATAGTTCTAGGTTTGGTCAGTTTGATGTCGGTATAATCTGACTGGGTGGGGTATTATACCATTTGTCTGCGGCATGCAACTGCAGTGTGAAAAATTGTTGAAAGCGATGCTTAACAACATTCAACATTGATTATAAATCAACTGACTTTAAACAATTGTTTTAAGTATCTTTCAATACAATATACTGTATACTCTGGAATAAAATTTAATGCTCCCCCTTTCCCGCATTTTTATTTACTTGGTACTCTGAAAGTTCTAATGCACTAAATAACGCATTTGACATGCCAGTCTACGATTTGTGAGTTCAGATCCTGACCATGCCAATTTGTCAGTGATGATTGGCCATTAATGTTGTTCAACGGCCACCTCTGAATATGTGGGGAAGTAGTCTATGACTTGTGTTGGTGGAGTATTTGGAGGAATAATGGTTGCAAAGTCGCCTATTGGTATGCAGCTCTGCAATAGTAACCAGGTAGTAATTTAAGGTGACAGTTGTTGGAAAACCTCCTATTGATATGCTATGTCAAGGAGAAGTGCCCAAGGGAATATAAGTCTACACACTCTGTCATTAGTATGTCAAGTCCAGGAGCAGTAATGACGGAGATAACCTGACATATATGTATTTTATGAGATCTTCCAGAAGTCTTGAAAAAGTAGAGTCATACTGGTGCAAATATTATCCCTCCTGCTATAATGTATATAGGGTCCTCTGTCACCGAGTGCTGTCTCAAGATCACTTACCTCTCACAGCTAAGGTCCAAGGTTCGAGTCCTGCACGCTCCAAAAACTTTATGTTAGAAGTTTGCTAGTTACTTGCGTAAGGACAGTGGTTCTACTCAGTCTCAGGTCTCCCTCCACCAGTAAAATTGAATATGCCATATATAACTGAAATGTGTTGACAATGGTGGTAAACCCCATTCAAGTTTTTTTATATAATATATCATGATACGTTATTCACATGAGCGCCCTGGCAGAGTGTTCTAAGGAACAGTCTCAGGATCACTCTCACCACTGAGGTTGTGGGTTCAAGCCTTGGTCAGTTACTTGAGGAATGACTATGGTATTGCTTATGTTAAGTTATGGGGTCCTCTATGGCTGAGTGATCTAAGTCACTGTCACAAGACCACTAACCGCTCACTGCTTAGGTTGTAGATTCGAGTCCCGGTAGCTCCAAAAACTTTTTGATTTTTTCTAAATTTGGAATGCTTACAACAGCTTATTACAGCTGCAGTTGTAAGTATATGTAAACTGTCATTAAACATGCTGTAATTAATGAGGCATTTAATCCACATTTTAAATGTTTAAACAACACTTGAAATATACATGATAAAACACCAATTTCATTGAAAAAGGGTCCATGAGTACAAGTGTGTGTTGGTGTGGGGTGGGGTATGGATAATGTGTTAATCACATAAATAAAATCTATTTATATTGAGGATGGTTGCATATAAATAACAATCACCCTGTGCCTATGATTATATCCATCCATTCATCATTTACAGTATTGCGTATCATCAGCTTGTACACCATGTACACAAACCACACCCATTTTCCCTGCGGACCATACTAATACAACCGTACTATGTTGAATAGGTTATTGACCTTCGCCCCGGTTTTACTTAACATCTCAAGCTGGGATTTTCCACAATTCAAGAAATTTAATTTCTCTAAATCCTTACTCAAACTTGTTAGACATTAAATGTCTATCCTTTTACTCCATAGATACGCGTTTTCCTGCACCAATCACAGAAGGCCTTTGAAAACAGTGCAGGAAGAATTCAGATTGCTCGTAACGAGTAATATGAACACTTCCTGCACTGTTTTCCACTCTTGTCAGTTAATATAAACATAATTCACCCCAGGGCTCAAACTAGAGGGCGACGTGGGCGACAAAGTCGCTTTTTTCTCCTTCACTTCGCTTTTTTTTTTGGTCACGGCGAAGTTTTAAGTCGCCTTAAAATTAACAACATCGCTTTTTTTCTGGTTGCTAGCGAAGTGCAAATTACAACTAGAAGTAATATTTCGTATAATCTCTAACCCGTGGATAAGTGTCGCCACACATGTGGGAATGCAAATTGCAATAGTCGGTTACTTCCGATCCAAATATCCCCAGGCAATTTTCGGCATATATGTTTACACCCCATGCCTACATCGTATAGGTTGCTAGGCAACGCAATCGTTTGGCTGACCAAGATCAAGGTTTCCCTTGCATAGAGTTAAAACATCCAGCGTCTAATTGAAACGGATCATTTTTTTCAACTGTCAATCAAAGTTTTCCATTTCCACGCATGACATAATCATCCTTTGTGTTTGCGAGATGCATAGAGTGTAATTCAATTCTGAATTATACGCTCAAACTGAATAATTTGCGCGTTTGATTTTTAGAAATTACCGATGATTAAAGAGGTATTGATAATTATGTTGCCGCTAACTGTTGTCTATAAATATGTTCGAGTCGAAATAAACAAATTGAACTGAATCGATTATAACAACTGTTAATTCGGTGTCCGTGAGCGATGTATAGAAAGTTGTTTTGCTACCCAATTTGTTTGTTTAAATCAGCTGGTTTAATTACTCTAAATATTTGTGATCCGACCTATAACTACAAAGTTTGACTTCCAAAGAGCCTTGAAATATTGGAAACAACAGAAAGTACGAAATATTTATAAATGAGAATTAAGAAGGTCAAGTAAGAAACAGTTAGTTTAAGCAGTGTGTAGACTGCAGTGGGGATAGCATGTAACACAGCATCTGAAATTTAAAAAATGTGTGTTTAATGTATGTTTCATGTTTTGCATTTTAATAAAAAAGTGTTTATTTGGTAAAAAAATAAAAACGATATGTGAAAGAGAAATATGTTTTTGATTACTCTTTTGGAGATAAAGTTATAGATAAATAGCATTTATCTTCTGCTTTTACCAGGTACTAGTGGTCCATGTTTTTTGCAAAAAAGAAAATTAAACAATAATGAGTGGCATTAAGAATACTCCTACCATGAAAGTGCATTTAGTTGTATCTTTATTCAGAAAGTTAAACTCCCTGTTCTTTAAGAATATATCTTACAAAAACCAATTCCTTAATTAAAACATCAGATAAAAGATGAGAAGGCAGTCAACCAATACATTTGATATATATCAAGAACAATATAAAACATAAAAACAATAAAAAACAAAAACACACATAATGACATAGCATTAATTTTAATGAAACTTATTTTTCACGCGTTTAACCGCGTGACGAAATTTACCACTTCTCCCTATTTTTTCTCCACTTCTCCTTTTTTTTGGATGAAGGAGAAGTCACTTCTCCCTAAAATTCAGACCCAGTTTGAGCCCTGCACCCATTGCTGATACGTGATGAATTAATGCTTTCAATATTAGAGGTGTCCAAAGGCGTCTTTATGAATTAAATTTCTATACAGGACTGAATACAGAACAATCTTATCTCATTAGTAAAGGACAACATGCAAAATGATCAATGTGAATCAAGTTATAGTATTTTAAAAATTTGAGTTGAGGAGAATCTCAAGTTGAGATGTCTAGTGAAACTGAAACCATGTTTGATACATACTGAAATGAAAAAGAAATACATTTTAACTTCAAATCAACACACATGATAATGTTGCTGTTTGCTATCAGTGTTTTGGTTTTGAGGGAATTGGGGGCGGGTCCCCTTCAGATGGGGAAAATTAGTGTTGTAGTGAAGAAAATGAAGAAAAAAATAAAACGATGTGAGCATATGTATGTTTACAGGTCAACATCCTTGTTTTTCATTGTTTTAAACTGTTAAACACCTCTAAAAATGTTTTTTTTAGGGGAATTTTTTTCTTACCTGAAGGGAAAATAACATATGTTTTTGAGAAGGGAATGGAGTCAAAATTTGGCCCCAAAAAGGGGAAAAGTACATTGGTTACCAAATGTAGTTGAACAATTTTGGAATTTAAACTAGTTTCCAAGATAGAACAGTCAGAAATCATCAGAAATAAAATTTAGAAATATTTATATGTGCATTTCTTTTTTCGTTTCAGTCTATAACCCTGTAGGGTAAATTATACAAATGTGTTAATGTTTACACTATAAACTGCGCAGAGTGAGGATTTTACACTTATTTGTAAACAAAATGCTTGAGTAGGTATGAAACGATGTTATAAAACTAGACAAAAACCGCAAAAAATAAATGTTGTTTATATTATATATTCTAATTAAAGATATGCCAGTGGGGTGATGGTTTGTTTACTGGTGTGTTGAATAGAACAGAATATCCATGATGATCTCAATATAAACCAATATAAAATAATGAGGCCAACCTGGAAAAACTAGTCTGTCTGTTTCATGACTTCAGCTGAAACAGTTTAATTATTTTTATTTTTATCGTTTTAAAAGTTCGGCCCCATTTCCCTCCCTAAAACATGGTTTTCCCCACTAATTTATGAAAAAATTCCTGTCAAAATATTTTTTATAAATATTTTTTAATTCTTCATGTTTTTTTTAATGGTGTTTAATACCAGTTTAACAGTTTAAAACAAATAAGATCAAGGACGCTGACCTGTTAACTGTTTTAGCATATATATACTTTTGATACATGATTTTGATTATTTTGCTTTTTCTGCATTTTTGTCATTATGACACTTTTTTACCCTAAGGGACCCGCTCCCTATTTCCCTATGGAAGGAACCGCTCATTCCCATTAAACAAAACAAAAACACTGAGAAAGGAACTGAATAACCACTGCTTTCTGCATGGAAATCCACATTCCATGAACGGTAATCAAATAAATTTCTTTCATGTTAATGCACCTGTTCTATCCCTTTACTTCATATAGACGCCTTTGGACACTTCTAATATAGAAGGCTTTGGACACGTAATATAGAAGGCTTTTGAATTATTGGATTAATTATGTTTACATTAACTGACAGAGTAGAAAACAGTGCAGGAAGTGTTCAGATTGCACGCTACGAGCAATCTGAACTCTTCCTGCACTGTTTTCAAAGGCCTTGTGTGATTGGTGTGGGAAAACACGTATCTATGGAGTAAAGGATTAAACCAACATTTTTCATTTATTTATCTTCGATAGTTAATAATTAGAAGTCCTCGCCATCTGTGGTCATTCGGGCTTAGAATTTGTCCTAAGATCACTAGTCTCTCAACACTGAGGTATGGGTTTATTCACAGCGCGGTCCACAAACTTATTGTTGAAAAGACTGCCAGTTATTTTAAGAACAATGGTGGTTCTACTCAGATTCATTCCATGGGTCTTCACCTACCAATAAAAATGGCGGCTATACATAACCTGTAATGTATTGCAGATGGTGATGATGTTAAAACTCATACAAAAAAAGAAATAATGGTAATAAGACTAAAAGCATTGTTTTCTATTTGTTTACAGGGAGGCAAGAACAATGGGTTTTATGTATTGTACCACAACATGAAACATGGCCAGACGTCTACAAAAGACCTAATTGACTTCCTTCGTGAAAGGTGAGACATTTATTTTATTTTCACATGCCGGTGGATCTCAGCGTATACTGCTTTACTTACAAACTTTTAGGAGTAAAGTGTTAAGAAGAATGGTGGATCTCACTTATACTGCTTTAGTTATCTATTAGGAATAATCTGTTAAGAAAGACGGTGGATCACAGCATATACTGCTTTAGTTAACTATTAGGAGTAAACTGTTGAGAAGAACGTTGGATCTCAGCGTATACTGCTTTAGTTAACAATTAGGAGTAAACTGTTAAGAAGAACAGTGGATCACAGCGTAAACTGCTTTAGTTAACTATTAGGAGTTAACTGTGGAGAAGAACGGTGAATCTCAGCGTATACTGCTTTAGTTAAATATTAGGAGTGAACTGTGGAAAAGAACGGTGGATCTAAGCGTATACTGCTTTAGTTAACTATTAGGAGTAAACTGTTGAAAAGAATGGTGGATCTCAGCGTATACTGCTTTAGTTAACTACTAGGAGTAAACTGTTGAGAAGAATGGTGGATCCCAGGGTATACTGCTTTAGTTAACTATTAGGAGTAATATGTTGAAAAGAACGGTGGATCACAGGGTATACTGCTTAAGTTAACTATTAGGAGTAAACTGTTGAGAAGAATGGTGGATCACAGGGTATACTGCTTAAGTTAACTATTAGGAGTAAACTGTTGAGAAGACGGTGGATCCCAGCATAGACTGCTTTAGTTAACTACTAGGAGTAAACTGTTGAGAAGAATGGTGGATCCCAGGGTATACTGCTTTAGTTAACTATTAGAAGTAAACTGTTGAGAAGAGTTAACTGCTTTAGTGAACTGTTAAGAAGAACGGTGGATCACAGCGTATACTGCTTTAGTTAAATATTAGGAGTAAACTGTGGAGAAGAACGATGGATCTCAGCATATACTGCTTTAGTTAACTATTAGGAGGTAACTGTTGGGAAAAACGGTGGATCTCAGCGTATACTGCTTTAGTTAACTATTAGGAGTAAACTGTGGAGAAGAACAGTGGATCGCAGCATATACTGCTTTAGTTAACTATTAGGAGTAAACTGTGGAGAACAACGGTGGATCTCAGCGTATAGTGCTTTAGTTAACTATTAGGAGTAAACTGTGGAGAAGAACGGTGGATCTCAGCGTATACTGCTTTAGTTAACTATTAGGAGTCAACTGTGGAGAAAAACGGTGGATCTCAGCATATACTGCTTTAGTTAACTATTAGGAGTAAACTGTGAAGAAGAACGGTGGATCTCAGCTTAAACTGCTTTAGTTAACTATTAGGAGTAAACTGTTGAGAAGATTGGTGGATCACAGGGTATACTGCTTAAGTTAACTATTAGGAGTTAACTGTTAAGAAGAACGGTGGATCTAAGGGTATACTGCTTTAGTTAACTATTAGGAGTTAACTGTTGAGAAGAACGGTGGTTCTCAGGGTATACTGCTTTAGTTAACTATTAGGAGTTAACTGTTGAGAAGAACGATGGATCTCAGTGTATAATGCTTTAGTTAACTATTAGGAGTTAACTGTTAAGAAGAACGGTGGATCACAGGGTTTACCGCTTTAGTTAACTATTAGGAGTTAACTGTTAAGAAGAACGGTGGATCTCAGCGTAGACTGTTTCAGTAAACTGTTTAGAAGAATGGTGGATCTCAGCATAGACTGCTTTATTGAACTGTTAAGAAGAACAGTGGATCTCAGCGTAGACTGCTTGAGTTAACTGTTAAGCAGAACGGTGGATCTCAGCATAGACTGCTTTAGTAAACTGTTAAGAAGAACAGTGGATCTCAGCATAAACTGCTTTAGTTAACTGTTAAGAAGAACAGTGGATTTAAGCGTAGACTACTTTAGTTTACTGTTAACAATGGTAACAAGAACGGTGGATCTCAGCTTAGACTGCTTTAGTTAACTGTTAAGTAGAACAGTGGATCTCAGCGTAGACTGCTTTAGTTAACTGTTAAGAAGAACGGTGGATCTCAAAGTAGACTGCTTTAGTTAACTTTTAAGAAGAATGGTGGATCTCAGTGTAGACTGCTTTAGTTAACTGTTAAGAAGAACAGTGGTTTAGCTCTGATTCATGTTAATAACTTTGCTCCAATAAAACTTGGTGCTTTTAAAAAAAAAACACATGAAAAATATTATTTTTTGGCGGTACCTTTCAAAGAAAAAAAAACAAACTGGTACCTTTCATGAAACAGAGGCAGGATTGTTTACAATTCAACAATAAATATTTGCTTTGAGCTCTGTTTGTCAGAGAGATGTAGAACCACCTCTATAAGTGTAATGGGTAGTTTTTACCATTGAGCATCTTTTTTCCAGGTGACCTTGACCTTTATGGATGAATTATGTTACGTTTTGTTTTTCTAAGAAACTGTTTGGCTTTATTAAGAGTCAACAAATTTAGTTCACAGTTTTAATTGTTTTGAAATTGAACTCCTACACTTCTTTATAGATTCAATTTATGACAAAGCGACATAGAAGAGACGTTATTGATAGGACATCAACAGTATGTTCAATATTGAAGTAGAAAATAAAAGTGAATTTAAAATACAGAATGCAGTTATGTAAGCCAGTAACCTGTAGCAATAAAATGCCTAATATTATTTTACTGTATGTAAATGCCCCATATTGAATATGTATGAATATTAAGTTTTCCCAGTTGGGAAAGCTGGTCTCTTGACATGAATTATAAAGATGGTGGTCGATTGATACGTAGTTTAGATTCTTCAAATTGAACTTATCAATTTATATGTTTCCCTTCTTCCTTTGCCAATCCCAGTAAGCTTGGTTGGTAGCTGTCCAACTATCAATCCAGGGGTCGTGAGGTCACAGTCTCTGTGATGATTGGTATACAACATTGCATCTCATTGTCATTTGTCTTTGTCATAATAATGTCGTTGTTTTATAGCATAAATGTCTGTATATAGCAATTATTATAAGAAGGGGTAATAAACACATTTTTTTTTTTTTGCTATAATTATATAATATTATACCAGATATAAGTTATAGAAGGTAATTCATCATAAAAAGATGAACGATACAATTATAATCAATGATTGAAATTTTATTCATAAATCATGAATTGGACACCATTTTAAAAAAGGTGTTTACATGAATATAAGAGTCAGAGTTTTTAATGGTTTAGAGAAGGACGGTTTACTGCTTCGTAATAAAGCAATACCATATTTAGCTAGTTTCTTCAGATTTTCAGCGTCAAAGTGTACTTGAAACCTTACAGGAGATTAATTGTGTTGGGGGTTGAGTGCACTGCGACAACAATTCTTTCAAGCGATAGGCTTTGGGAAGGCTTGTGTTTGAAACTCATAGGAACATTTATTGTGCTGGAACTGGGGATTGTTTCATGCACAATAGTTTTAGTCTGATGCTTTAGTTTGAAACCGTTCTAAAATATAACAGGTTAGTTTTGTGCTGGAACTGGATTTTTATTTTTGTTCAAATGCATAGGTTTGGAACAGTCTCTAAACTTATAAGTGTATATTTATGCTGGAACTGAGCATCGTTTCATGGCTTTGTTTCATGCGCTTTCATTTAGTTGGAAGACTAAGGTTTGAAACAGTCTTCAAACATATAGGTGTACTTTTATGCAGGATGAAGTGTTCCAGACATACAGTTTTGTATGCTGTCCAGACACCTTGTCTGAACAGCTGGTCTCATTATTAAAATAGTGTTGAACAACAGTTAGTTCAACTCTATAAGGTTTGAAACATTATACTGTATATAGTTAATTGGTATGATTATTTGTCTGTATGATTTCTAAATAATAGAATCATTTTATTATTTTGCTTGTTTGTTTGAAGTTTACTAATCATGAGGCAAGAAGCCAGAGGAAAATTTATATATTATATAGTTTGAACAAAATTGTTTAACATAGTTTCAAGCTAGGCTGTTTCACAGCTTAATTCAGTGAAGACACAGTCGCCTTACAGAAGATCCCGTTTTTAGTTCAAGATACTCACCCAACATCTTGACAGTCTTTCACTGCTGATTCAAATCAGAAAGTTACCAGTTACATGCCGGGATGGGTGTGCTCGAGTTATGGTTATGATATAACCTTTCAGGATTCCAGGAAAGAGCAATTAGTTACTGATCTTCTGTTAGTCTTGATGGCATAAAAATTATGCTAAATATTCAAACAAACAAGTCTTCCTTTAAATAATGTGACCTAAAAAAAGATTAGCTTTTTTGCTGTTTCCGTCCTATTGAATATGCAATGTTTGGTTTTGTATTTTGGATGTTTGTATATTTAAGCCATTGAGTACTAGCAGACAATGAGTTAAACTAACCACTCTTTCCTACAATCCCAGCTGATTGATTATGACTTTGTGGGAGAAGTAGTCAGTGGCTTGTAGGGGCAAGGTACTGGTAAACAATACCTTACAAATCATAGGAATGATGATAAGTTGCACTGAACACGATAAAAAAACGCAAGTACTTTCGAAAAAGGTAAAAAAGCCTATACAAACACTCCAACACAATAAATTGGTTACATGTTTATCAGTTGTAATCTTGTACAATTGTACAACTTCTGCTACCACAACTTTCAACCATGGTGTAAATATTTTTTTCAAGGTCAGTATGATAAAATTCAGTCTCATAAGTTTCAGTTGGAATAAAAATTGGTTTGTGCTGTAAGGTCATCAATAAAACAAAAATTGTTTGGTGTTTCACGGCCCAGAATTTTCAAAGTAGGTACAAGTCATTAAAAAAATTAAGTTACTGCTGGCTCCCCACAGACAGGGACTTAGTGAAGGTAACTGAGCTAAGATGCTGTCTGCATCAACGTATCAGCAGTGCTGTGGCAGTGCGAGAGTAAAAAATAGCCATGGTTGTATCAGTGCTTTCATTTTTTAACTGATCTTATTGTGCAATTGTTGTCTGATTTACCTGCCCTTAAGCTGTTTAAATTTGCTCTATTCAATATCGTAGACAAAGCATTCTCATTATTAAACGAATCTTAACCCAAACTTAGCAGTAGTTACATAACCAATAGAGGTCCCTAATGCCAATGGCTTCCAGTATGACTTTTACAAACAAAGTGTCTTTGCAGGGCAGAGCCTTCTTCTGGGCTCTGCGGAGAGAAAAGTCAGTCCCAGCCTGGCAAAGGCAGGGGTTACTATTGACTGATACCTGAGCAGGTCGGCTTTATATATTCATCTTTTTTTTAAAATGGGAAATTCTTTATGATATAATATGGTTTATATTTATATAAAAAAGTTAAAAAATATATTGGGGAGGGTTCTTTTACTTGTAGATATAGAAAATAGTTATGTAATTAACTTTACAACGCTGTTCAGGGAAGTCTTCAAATTTAAATGTTATATTTATACATGCAGGGTCGTCAGTGGCAGACTAGTCTAAGGCACTGTCTCATGACCACCTACCTCTCACTGCTAAGGTCATAAGTTTGAGTACTTCTTGCTCCAAAAATGTAATGTGAGAAAATTTGCCAGTTACTTGGGGAAGGATGATGGTCATGATGGCTATTTGCCTGAGGCCTTATCATTACAGAAACTGGCCAGGCAGAGATTGGAATTCGTGACACCTCAATTGACAGTCAGACATGGTACTGCCTGAACTTGTTTGCCATGCTCCTACCTTCTCACTAATAATTGCAGCTACCCAAACTTTTTTGTTGACTTCCAAAGCGTTTAATTTTTTTTATTGAGCTCTGTCCATTTTTCTTAAAAATGACCATGCAAAATCAAAATTTGGCCAACAAATAAAAATTAGCTACCTACCTACCCACATGAAAAATACTGGGTCAGAGCACAGCAAACAAATATTTTTTTAAGGATAGCCTCATGACCTGTTTCATTAACATCCATGCCATCCTATTTATAGGTGATACTTTTGGCGAAAAAAATTAAACTAAATGCTACAGTATTAAAAATTGATTGAAATACTTGAAGACTAGTTAAAACTACTTGTAAATTTTTTTTAAAACTTTGAGACTGCAATACAGTTAAAATTATAGAAATAATAGAAATTTAGAAGAGAATCTTGACAGTCTAATACTAGTTTGAAATGTGGATGACATCCAGTTGGTATTGTGCATTATGTCAGCTATGCAAGGAGATAAGAGACATTTAAATGCAAATTAGATGCAAATTAGATGCAAATTAGATGGATTGGTATTTAAGCCCATGCTTTGACATGGAATTCCTTTAAACATCATTTCGTGAGTAAAACTGGTTAGTTTTAGAGTATGTATGTAACATTTTTTTTATAATTTAATAAGAATCAGAGGGAAGTTTGTTTGTTACAGAGTGTTTCTGTAAGTCAGTATCATGTCTGACTATCAATACATAGGTCGCGAGTTTGATTTCCCGCCTAACCACAGTCTCTGTGATGATTCTTTTATGATGTTGTGTGTCATTATTATTTGTCTCTCGTCACTGATTCAAGTGGGAAAGTTATCAGTTACTGGCAGAGATGGGTGTGCTTGAGTATTGGTTAACCTTCCAGGATCCCAGGAGAGTGGTTAGGCAAATTGTTATTATTGATCGTCTGTTAGCCCTTGATGGCATAAAAATGATGCTAAACATCCAATCAATCAATCATTAAGTAAATTTGAGATAATTATTTATTACCTTGATGCGTAAAAAATTATCATTGAGGTCATGAGGCTTAAGTCTTAGATATAGATTCGGTAAAGTTCATTAGCTGTAATAAACAAGATTTGTATGGCCAGCTATTTATTATACTGTTATTCGAATTGATGTTCACTACAAGTGTCCGGGGACTTAAAACAAAAAATGATGTCAAAAGGCTTGTTAGAGAAAAGGTCATCATATTCCAGATTTCACCTTGATGATTGTTCGATAAGATCATCATATTTTAGTATTTGTCTTATTTTGTTTTTCGGTCGGTATGTGGGTGGCTCCCAGCTTGGTCCAAACATTTTATGTGAAAGAATTGGTCCAAGAAACTGTGTGTGAAAGAGTTTACCAGTTCCTTGCAGAAGGCTGGTGATTCTACTCACATGCATTCTGATAAAACTAATAGTGGGTCCTCTGTGGCCTAATGGTCTAAGGCGCCGTCTCAAGATCACTTACCTGTCATCGCTGAGGTTGTAGGTTTGAGTCCTGCTCAGTCCATAAACTGGATGTCATAATACATAACCTATAATGTTTAAAAAAAATGGCATTAAACCCCTTTAAAAAAAAATATGTATATATTTTATTGATCAACAAATGATATGATCACTTAGATTGAATTTTAAAACAAAAACATATAATTGAATACATTCTGAGGTCTGATGTCTTCCTCCACCAATACATGTAACCTGTAATATGTCAAAGTGATTATGAATATCATGTAAAAATGTATGGTGGATATTATAAGCCATAATTCAGATTTCTTAATTATATATTTTAACTTACTTATCTCCAATTTACATTCACTCAAGTGGCAACTTCTAACTTATATGTGCGTAATTAAACTGCAAATGACAATCACTTAAATTCTAACTGCTTGATTTTATATATGTCAGTTTGTGTAAATTGCATATTGCAAATTATAGTGTTATTGTTTTTCCAAAGAAAATGTTAAATGTGAAAAGGGCTATCTTGTTAGCTTGTTACGGATGGTTATTTCTGTAATTCTGTATATCATAGCCTACAAAGCCACCTAGCCTCTTAATTTGTCTAATTTCAACATTATGACGTCAAGTGGCACCGCCTTTTTATTCAACAAAACCAACTACTGCTCCCTTTCAAAGTAGCATACATTATCGGCCATCATTCGGTATTATGTGAAACTGACCTATTGACATTGTCAATGAAAATAAAGTTTGTTAAGTAAGCAACAAAGAAACACATGAATCTGTTGTGTTGAATTAAAATAAATGTTGCTGATAGGTAGGGCTGTCTCTATAAAACCACAGGTAACATTAAAAAAAACAACTATAGAGTGGCTCAATAGCGGATTCAGGGCAAACAGAATATCCGGGGCACGCCCTCTAAACTATAGCAAGTATAGTTGTTTGAAAATTTGGTGCTAGTACATGACTTATCCACCTGCCCAGTTACACACACATGTTGAAATATGATATCATGACTGCGCCGCAGATGCGTACATATTAACCATTTGCATAAGCGTAGGTGAGGAAGTGGAGCCATTTCAAGTTCTGAGGGAGACTGGTCCAAATTTTCACCAACAAAAAATAACATAAATTATTTTGCCGGAACAATCTTAAGGTTAATAGTTTACAAAACACATGTCCCTGTGATTTTTAGCGTGATTCCTGAATCCAGACCTGTATTATATTGTTCATACTGTATTTTTTTTTAATAATAAGAGGTTACTGTGATTATTTTTTTTGCTATATTTATTTAGGCCTGCCTTGTACCCAGCCTTATAAAATAAATTCATGTGATACATTTACCAAAATTGTTTGTGTAGTTCAGTTCAAGTGAAATAGGTCTGCACACGTTTATTAAGTCAGAGTATACAAAAACAGTAAATAACTACAATATATTATGATATCCTAAAGGTTCACTTGAATTCAGCATGTGGTGTCTCAAATATCAAAATGTCCCTACCCCCTCCTATTAACGATATCGGCAGCTTTTATAGACATGGCATAACGGATGTAGGAAGTAAAAGTAATACAATTGATTTCTATACCACCCACCCATCACACCACAAGACAAAACAATTATTCCCCCATGGATATAGCCTCATTTCAAAGAAAAAAATATGGTGAGTTTTTCATAATATTAATATGAAAAATTAAAACAAAGCAAAAAATAGGGAGGTTCATGAGAAACCAGACATTGTTGTTCAATTCATGACTTTTTTCATTGGGTCAGGTAAAGGGATTCCAAACACTAATACATGTGATCCCGTTTTTGCGCGACGTGGTACAATAATGGGTTTACCTTGTATTTTGGCTGATAGTGTTGCTTTGGATATACCCCTTGTTTACAAAATTGTTCTTTTCCGATATTTCGCATCTCGTATCTTACAATCTTAAACGATCCCGCATTCTCATGTGGTGAATGCTTAGAATTAAAATGAGTTGCTATTGTTTTAATTATTGATTTTACAAACTTTGACAAATCATGCACAAGGTTTTCCTGGGTAGAACCAGTAAATTAAGCAGGCGGATAAAGTGTCTTGCTCAAGGACACATCACATAGTCATGGCAGAGGATCTAACCTACGACCTCTAGATCTTGAATCCGATGCTCTACCACTGGACGACGTGCTCCACTTTAGTTGTAAATTCACTTGAAACAGCTGCAAACTTACTTTGCAAATATTTCTTTAATTAATTAAAACGACTGCTTAACAAACAAACGTTGTCATTAGAGATTTCTAGGAAGTGTATCAACCCAGATATTTGCATATCGAATGAGCAGACTTTTATTGTGGCAAGTAGGCTTTTGGATGGCTTGGACATGACGTTTGAATTAGATGCACAAATATCGATCTATACCAAATTTTTTTTTAAATAATAATTTATTCTTACTATCATCTTTTTTTTTTATCCTTTTTTTCGCACAAATACATTTACAACTAGTCATTGCATATTGTGACATCTCGATGAATATGAATTTGCATAAGAGTTATCAAGCTTATTTTCAGGTCAATTTTACCTTGTACCTTTATATCCATATGCATATACGTAAAACAAAGTAGAAGAAATATTTTTTATACCGTACATTTAAAAAAAAAAAAAATCTGTTCACTGCTACCTAAAGCCATTTTTGACCATTGTGTTACCAATAAGTGACGTCATCTTGGGAAACACATTGGATTTTGACAACATCAAACGGCTTACTCAGATGTTTTCCTTTTCTCTTACCTAAGAGCAGTCGTTTTTAAAAGTATCTGTGTTTTAGCCACCTAGCGACTAAATTCAGACGTGTCAATATTACTAACTTGTAAATTCTATGTTTAAATTCCAAGTTTCAAATTCTAAGTTTCAAATTATGACTCTCTAAGATTTACATTATTTCGTGAAATTAAGATTATGAAATGAGTAACTTGCACATTTTGTACACACTATGAACAAAGGTGACATTTAAATGAATACAGTTTGTAAATAAGAAGTTGCTATATAAAAATTATACCGATGGAAGTAAGGAATTGGCATTTGAGTAAATACAATTCTTAATTATCTAGTTGCAACATACAATTTACACACATGGAAGTTAAAAATGGTCTTTCAAATGATGTGATTTGCAATAACCAAGTTAAAAAAAAAAAAAAAGCAATCTTAATTTTGGCAGATAATACCCTCCATAAAAATGATGCATAAACTTCATTTAGATATAATGTTAGACATCATTTAAAAAATATCTTGAGTCATTACTAGTTAAGCTTTTTCCTCATTTGAAATTCATCACTAATGAAAGAATGGAGGAAATTTATAAGTGTCGTTTCCATCATTTTATGAACTTTCATAAGCCTTGTAAATAGTTCCTTTTTTAAAAATTACAAAAATACTGCGCAAATGAAACGTTCCTAGGTGTCGCAATTGGTTTGTACGCTATTCTTAAAACTTACGAAGGTTAGTGAAACGGGTGCCAGAAACATGAAGTTCGATCCCCAACAAATGTCTTGGGTTGCACAAGGCTCTTTGGGGTTCTCTATGGCTGAATGGTTTCATCCTAAGGTCACTAATGTGAGAGAGTTCGCTGGTTACTAGCGGTGGAAGTAGTGTGGTTCTCCTCAGCTTCCTGTATAAATATATCTGGGGTCTTCCTCCAACAAGAAAACCAGTTGCCTTTTACTTGTATATGACTTGTAATGTGTTCAAAAATGGCATTGTTGGGCCTGGTTAGCTGGTTAGCTGTCTGTAGAGCCCCTGACTATCAGTCCAGGAGAAGTGAGTTCAACTCCCCGCCCTACCACAGTCTCCCTGATGATACATATACATTGTTGCATCTTATTATCAGCCACGTCTCAGCATTGATTCAAGAGGAAAAGTTACCAGTTACTTGTGGAGATGAGTATTCTTGGGTACTAATTAACCGTTGAGGATCCCAAGGAGTGGTTAGGTTAACTGATTGTCTGTTAGCCGTCAATGGCATAAAACTATTCAAACAAACAAAAATGGCATTAATATTAATTTGCATAAAATTTGCATAAAATTTGCATCATTTAATCTGTTTCTACATAAGGACATAATAATGATCATGACTGTGAATTGTCAGAAAACTTGTTTCACTATCAATGCAGAACAAGATAAGTTTTAATGACATGATTATGTTGTCACATAATTACCAAGCAGGAGTGTAATAAACCCATGACATATTTTAATATAAACTTAGTGTAATATCACTTCCGATGCCTCATTTAACATTTTTCATATAACTCAACTCTCATTCATAAAATGCTGCGTTTGTTTCAGACTTTTCTGAACATAGAAATAATGTTGAATTGGCACTGTAAATTGATGTATTTTGAAACATTATGCCATACATTGACTTTGATTGAAACTAATATGCCCGGGTTTTTCTTAAAAACTTAAACTGCCAATGTAAGTTTATATGCGCATTATATTGTGTCATTTTCAGCTGCCAAGTAGAGGAGACATACAGCAAGTTACTTGTGAAATTAGCCAAGACTGCAGCCAGCAACACGCAAGTGGGGTACGTAGTCTCTTTTACACAAATTCTAATTGGTCCTTTGTTGCCATTAAAATTTGGACATAACCCTGGGAATCATAAACCTTGTTTCCTTGTTTTACCCAAACTTGCTATATAACTCAAACGCTTAATAGCTTTTCAGGTTAGAAGGAAAAATTGACAAACCATACTTCCATTTACCCAACAGTTAGCTGTATGGAACAGATAGTCAAACCTGTCTAAAGGAGCCAGTCAAGGGTAGGAGCAAATGTGGCCTTTTAAGACAAGATGCTGTTATTTGCTCTGAAAGAATAGAAGTTGGAAATGGCAAATGTGGCTGCTTAACACAAGTTCAGCTGTCCAATAGAGGTTACAGCCTACACAGGTTTGATTGTATAGCAGAAAAAAAGTTCTTTGTGAGATAAAGTGTTAATATTCTAAATCATGAAAGGAAAGAAAAGAAAAAAAAACAAACAAAAAACAAAAAACTTATATACAATCAAACCTGTGCAAGTGGTCACCTTTATTAAGCAGCCATTTGTCTTAAACAGCCACATTTGCTATTTCCCACTTTTGCTCCTTCCAATGACTGGCTGTTCAAGACAGGTTTGACTGCATAGCAATATGAATAATGTATATTAGAATAAATGTTTAGTAGATATTCATTTAAGGTTTGATTTTTCCCCCCAGGACATTTGCACCATTCTGGGCAGTTCTGAAGACATTGGCGGAGAAACTTGCAAGCCTCCATATGCAGTTGGTACACACCTGGTCGGACCTCATCAAAGATATTGTCAGATATAATGAGGATCAGCATAAAAGACACAAAAGTGTAAGTGACCATTCTCTATAGTCATTTTATTCTGTTGGAACAAGCTTGAATCCCTGCCTGGCAACAGTCTCTGCGATGATTTAAATACAACATTGTGTCTCATTATAAGTTGTTTCTCACCGCTGATATAATTGGGAAAGTTATCAGTTACTTGACTTGCGTAGATGGGGTTTGCTTGAGTACAGGTTAACCTTTCGGGATCCCAGGAAACAGTGGTAAGGTGATGGAATAAAAATGATGCTAAATATTCAATCAATCAATCAAACAATCTGTGTTTGCAAGACTATTTATTTATAATACCAAATACCACATGACACAATGCTTTTATTAGCCAATTGAAATGCGCCATTACAGTGCAATAACTTTATTACCGTGTACAGTTTATCTAAACAGTTGAATGGAGTCGCATATTGGCGAGTAAGTGGTCCAGTGATGGAGTATCGGACCCAGTATCTGAGGGTCGTGGAACTGATTCTTCCCTGTGGCTTTGTGTAGTGTCTTTGAGCAAGACACTTTATCCGCATATGCTTAGTACTGGTTCTACCCAGGAAGACTTTGAGCATGATTTATCTAAGTAATAACTTGAAAATAAATTAGGTTTAAAATAAAATTTATCACATAGTTATGTGATTTATCATTCGTCGTTATCAACAGATTGTTGTTTAAGTGTATAAGATTTATGGATGTGGTGTAGAAGCTGTCATTGTGGTTTAAATAAAAAGATACACTCAACTTGGTGATCAACAACTAACCAGAGTTTTAATATCATTCAATTGAAATTTGGTATACACCAAACGTTTCTGTCGCTATATCTTTGAATATTGTGATGTTCCTGTTGACTTATCAATTTCACTTTTTTCTCGCTGCATATTTTTAAATCAAGTTATGAGAATCTATTTCTTCAGTTCCTTTTTCTAGTGAGTGCTCTCTGGGTTGCTCTCGAAAAACACTTACCTCTTAGTCTCTTGAGCCCAGCTTGGTCCCAATACAATATGTGAGAAAGTTTGCCAGTTACTTGCGAAGGGATGTTGGTTCTTCTCAGATTCTTGGATATGTATCTGAGGTCTTCCTCCACAAATAAAACAGGGCCTGGTTAGCTCCTTCAGTAGCGCATCTAACTATCAAGCCAGGGGCCTTGAGTTTGATTCTCCAACCGGCCACAGTCTTTATTTTGATTGATATATGACATTGCGTCTCATTTTCATTTGTCTTTTACGCCTGAGTCAAGTGGGAAAGTTATCAGTTACTATTGGAGAGGGTGTTCTTGGGTACTGGTTAATCTTTCAGGATTTCAGGAATGAGTGGTTAGGTTTATTGATCCTCTGTTAGCCCTCGATGGCATAAAAAAAGGTGCTTAATATTGAAACATTGAAACGAAGCCACCTATAAAACTGATTACCATATATCCTGTTATATGTAGA
Organism: Panopea generosa; assembly: GCA_029582155.1. Taxonomy (NCBI): domain Eukaryota; kingdom Metazoa; phylum Mollusca; class Bivalvia; order Adapedonta; family Hiatellidae; genus Panopea; species Panopea generosa. The sequence continues at coordinate 67,851,302 of CM055901.1, forward strand.
AAATGGCATTAAAGCCCCAAAAGAATCCATATGAAGTAAGGATAGACTAAGATATTCAGCTTCTTCATTCCTTTGTTATATTTACATCAATTAGGGAGAGCTATTTTTTTTAATTTTTTTTTAGATTAAGCCGGGAGTAAACTTTTTTAACCACTTATTACATTTGTTGCCATTTTCAGATGAAGGAGGGAGAGGCGGGGACACTTGAGGTGGTACAGTCTATACAGAACACAACTACGGCACTACATAGGGTAAGAGCAAAAAAATTATCACCAAACTAAATGACATACTTAAAGATAATTATGTATAATCCGTAATAAAGTATGAAATAAAAAAAATTAGACACTGCCATTTACATTCAATATATGAGTAATTTTTCTCATAAATGTATGCATATTAAGAAATTATTTTATAACTATGTAACCATTTCCATCACTTTTATACCATCATATGGCCAAGTCTGGCTAGCTCAGGTAGAAAAATGTTTGACTGTCAATCCATGGGGCATTATTTTGAATTCCTGCCTGGACATAGTATTTGTGATGATTGGGTCATCACAGCTGTGAGTCTCCAACGTCTGAGTATGTGGGAAAGTAGTCAATGATTTGTGGAGATATTAGAAGCATCAATTACTGGTTAACCACCTAATGGATCCAAGGAATGGTGATTAGGTACATTAATTGCCGTTATATAACTAAAATACTGTTAAAAAAAGGGCAAAAAAACATGATACTAAGAAACAAACACACACATACACCATCATAAAGAACCCTATAATACCTCAGGAAATATTATGTTTTGTTGTCTTTAAGGAAAATATAAAATATAATAATAATTATAATAATAATAATAATAATAATAAAACAAACAAAAAAGGAAAAGAAAAAAAAAGAAGGAAAAAAAATAAAAGAACTTTTTTTTGTTATAAAAATATCAGGAAATATTGTTTCTGTTTAAGCTGTACAAAAATAATTAGTTTTATAAACATATATATGGCTTAGTTCCTTTAAGCTTCTATATTGTCTTTATTATAATTTTATTGCCTTAATAAGCTCATTGATCGTTAAATGCAAAACTGCTGTAGCTGTACCTCAAATAAAGAAAGAGATAAGAGTAGTATTACATATAGCCGTTCTTGTAATGAATATATTCATATCTGAAAGAAAACTGAAGAACATCAAATTTATATCCTTAATTAAGTTATTCTTTCATCTGGTCTTAGTGACGTACATTGCAGATATATAATTATTTTTTTACGTCGTAGTATGGAATAAGCATTGGAATGTTAGGTTTAGTGCTAATTTGAGACTGAATCTGAAAATATTGTGTCATTTACAACAGTATGTCAGTCAAGTTATCATAGCCTCTTTTTGAGATTTTCATAAGCTTTTATAAACACTTTCATACTGTAATATCATGCAGCAGATACATGGAGTGGTACCACACCTAGTCACATTATATGGAATTCTGGTCAATCAATTTAAGGTGTAGCCATCAAATGATGAAAGTGGAGCGAGGAAGTCCTAATTTCCATTTTATAAATATTTGGTATAACTTGGACGGGGATCTAAGAGTGATCGCCTGTAGAAGAGATCTCTGTCGTCAAGGGCTATGGCTACATCTCAAGATCACTTACCAGCCACCACTGAGGTTGTAGGTTCAAGTCCAAACTCTGTTCAGAAAAACTTTGAGAAAGATTACCAGTTACTTGGAGAAGGACAGAGGTTTTATTCTGAGGTCTTCCTCAACCATTAAAACTGGATGCCATATATAACCTGTAATGTAGTGAAAATGGTATTAAGTTCTGTTAAAAAAAAGAGTGAACTGTTTGTAGTACTAAAACATCGAATTGGTTAACTAAAAAAATACAACTAACAAACTGATGAGCGTAAAAATCTGTTTTATGCTTATTGATTATTTTTTTTTTCTTCATTTTATTTTATATCATGATTTATTTTCAGTCTAAAGAATTATACCATACTAGGTGTTTAGAATTGGAAAGATTAAAAAGAGAAAATGCATCCCCTAAAGATGTGGAAAAGGTAAGGTTGCACAATGTAGGCATACTGATCTGTTTATTTTACCCTCATGATTTAGTTAAATACCAGTTATTGTTTGAAAATACCAGTACATTACTGACAGTTTCAATAATTATTGTATAATCTACTGCAAATATTTGTAAGTATTTAATAAAATAGTTATATAAGATGTTATGTGAATACGGACACTGCACTTGAATGGTAAAAGAAAGGAGAACAAATATTGTTTTATTTCCCATTCCACATTTAGATATTCAGTATTATTGCCAGTATATAGTTCATCTCATTATTATTATTAATATGTGAACCATTGTATTTTTCAGTCAGAAACGAAGTATAAAAAAGCTAGTAAGTATTTTTTTCTTTTCCATACTTTTTACTTTATTTGTTGAATTTGATTTTAATACCATATTTACAGTATTGAATATATGTTTAAACAATTATGTTTATATGTAACAATTTATAATATAACATTTTTACGATGGGTTCAGGCCACATTAAGTCCATGAAATTTGCTAGTTACTTGCGGAAGGTTGGTGGTTCTTCTCAGGTTTTTTCTGAGATTTTCTTCCATCAGTAAAACTAAATATGCCATCTATGAAGCATGTAATTTGTTTTAAAAAAGGGGCGTTAAACATGTTCTCGTACACCACAAGATTTTTATGATTGTTCAAAATAAATATGTTGGTAAACAATATGCTAAAAATAGCATGACGCCATACTAACATGTGTATTTAATAAGCGCATGAATTTTATTTTTACCTTATGACAGAAATTAGTCACACCTATAATATAAAATATCAACATTAAATCCTCAAACCAAGACCAGCTAACCGTTGTCATACCAATATCCAATTAAAATCTCAATGTGATTCAAAATTAGCCAATGGAAACACATGTTATAAAGTACTTTGATATTGTCAACACTTATTTTATGTTTTGTTTTTGCAGGGGAAGAATACAAGAACTTGGTTGAAAAATATGCAAATATCCGGGAGGATTTTCAAACGAAGATGAATGGTTCTTGTACAGTAAGTGTATTGTTATATTACTTCATACAAACTCGGGCCTATTTTTCTGCCCCTGAAGAGGCATTAAGTGTTGCCCCTGTTCATCTGTCCATCTGTCTGCTCTTGCATCCATGAATTGGTTTCCGATTAATAACTTCTAAAGGGGTTTATGAATGTGATTAATACTTCCTGTACCTGTATAAATGATAAAATACAGGCCAAGTTTTGTCAAATTTTGCAGGAGCAAAGGACCCTATTTAACTTAATTTTCGATAAAAAATTGGTGAAGGCATTCGTGCGGACAGACACATTTCTAGTCTTGAAGAAGATTCGTGCTGACAGGCACATTTTTAGTCTTGAAGAAGATTCCCAAGCTATTTCCATTTTATCCAAATTCAAATACGGAGATTCCTAAATAGCTTACTGAAGAATGTATAACATTACGGAATGTCAATTTTGAACTAATTTTTTGGTTTATTTTTTTTTTCAAAAAAAAGTATTCAATGTTTTATTGTTTATGTGAAAAAATGAAACAATTTATTACAGATAAAACACTTTAGACATCAAATTGGTCATTTTCTAATCTCCATAACAATGATTATATCATGTACATCTGGCATCGGAGTAAAGCAAATTCCATTGTTGGATGCTGTTGCAGAAGGATTTCTTCAGATTATTATGACATTTTGACTTTCAGAAGAAAATAAATTGGAAATAAATGTTAGTTCTCAATTGGAAGGAGCCAGACCCTATTAGCTCAGCGGGTTACGTGTTCCAGCTATCAATCCTGGGATCGTGAGTTCAAATTCCTGCCCGGCCACAATCTCATGATGATTGATATACAGCATTGCGTCTCATTATCATTCATCTCTCACCTCTGATTCAAGTGGGAAAGTTATCGGTTACTTGCGTAAATTGGGTGTGCTCAAGTTCTGGTTAACCTTCTAGGATCCAAGGAAAGAGTTCCCAGAACTTGATGATGATGATATCTGTGAAAGGAAATGGATTCTACTTTATTTTGTATTTAAGCACCGATTTTAATCTTGCAAATACAGATCTATACAATATTTTTGTGATTTGACTGATGCGTTGTTTTCATTGGTTTATCATTGTCAGTTATGCCTGGAGTTGGGGCTGTTTTACTTAGATGCACCTCCTTTTGATGTTCGAAGATTTATCAAAACAAAGGGTTAAAAAAGAAATGCCATAAACATTCAAAACTTGACATGCAAAGCTGAGTTACATGATATATTTACATATGTTTTCAGCATTTTCAAGAACTAGAAGAAGAACATATATGTCAAATGAAGGATTTTGTAGAGACCTACTCAAAAGCAATGGAAAATGAACACGTCTTGTTTGGTCAGGTAAGTGTTTAATTCATTATAATTATATTTTAAACTCACCTGAGCAAAGCTAGCACCCCTATTTTCAATTGATTCTCACCAAACTTACACAGTTGTTATATAACCATAATGTTTCGGACAAGTTCTTGAACTGGCCAAGTCAAAATATTAATGACAGAGTTGTGGCCCTTGAAACATTAAAAAATGCATTGTTTGACCTTGTGTGCACTTTAGCGTCTGCAAACATTGCTGACTTTGGCACTGTGTCCTCTGCCACAGGTCGGTGATGTAGGGCCATTGTTGCCCTCTTGTTAAAATTAACTTCCTCTTATATATGTATTTTATTAAATATATGCTGTGCACGTGATGCTGTCCAATTTACACTTTATGTAGGTCATCAGTCTTTGTCCTTTGCTCATCTTAACTGTGTATATACCTTAAAACTGGCTTGATTGCTCCTCTCCATTTTTATAGGCCCTCAATCTTGGCTTACTGCTCATTTAAACTGTGTATATGACATAAAACAGGCCCTGATTGTGTACAAGTCAACAATCTTGGCCCATTGCTCTACTAAACTGTGTATATGTCATAAAACAGGCCCAATTGCTCACCAACACTGTGTACAAGTCAACAATTTTGGCCCATTGCTCTGTTAAACTGTGTATATGTCATAAAACAGGCCCAATTGCTCACCAACACTGTGTACAAGTCAACAATCTTGGCCCATTGCTCTGTTTAACTGTGTATATGTCATAAAACAGGCCCAATTTCTCACCTACACTGTGTACAAGTCAACAATTTTGGTCTTTTGCTCTGCTTAACTGTGTATATGACATAAAACAGGCCCAATTGCTCACCAACACTGTGTACAAGTCAACAATCTTGGCCCATTGCTCTGCTAAACTATGTATATGTCTTAAAACAGGCCCAATTACTCACATACACTGTGTACAAGTCAACAGTCTTGGTCCATTGCTTTGCTAAACTGTGTATATGTCATAAAACAGGTCCAATTGCTCATCTACACTGTGTACAAGTCAACAGTCTTGGCCCATTGCTTTGCTAATCTGTGTATATGTCATAAAACAGGCCCTGACTGTGTACAAGTCAACAATCTTGGCCCATTGCTCTGCTAAACTGTGTATATGACATAAAACAGGCCCTGACTGTGTACAAGTCAACAATCTTGGCCCATTGCTTTGCTAATCTGTGTATATGACATAAAACAGGCCCTGACTGTGTACAAGTCAACAATCTTGGCCCATTGCTTTGCTAATCTGTGTATATGTCATAAAACAGGCCCTGACTGTGTACAAGTCAACAATCTTGGCCCATTGCTCTGCTAAACTGTGTATATGACATAAAACAGGCCCTGACTGTGTACAAGTCAACAATCTTGGCCCATTGCTTTGCTAATCTGTGTATATGACATAAAACAGGCCCTGACTGTGTACAAGTCAACAATCTTTGCCCATTGCTCTGCTAAACTGTGTATATGTCATAAAACAGGCCCAATTGCTCATCTACACTGTGTACAAGTCAACAATCTTGGCCCATTGCTCTGCTTAACTGTGTATATGTCATAAAACTGGCTCTTATCTACACTTTGTACAGATCTTCTGGCACAGGGTAAATGGAGATGCCCAACTCATTTATAAAAATCAAGTGACATCATATATATCAGTTGCCCTCAAGTCTGTTTCGTGGGTATAGCAAGTATTGAATGTTGTCTTTTTGAGAGGCCATCAGTTCAATACTTAAATTGAACCCGCAACCTCTGGCATGAGCAGCCAACACTTTCAGCTGCACTACCAAACCGCTAATTACATTTTTTTGTATCATATTACAGGCACAGGAGGAATTCCGAACCAACTGTGATAAAATGTCCGTTCAGCAGTTACTAGATACGTTCATAGATGCAAAGTCGACAGGAAAAGAGAAACCAGGTATGTATTTCAAAGCATTATGTTGTATAATGTATTTACAAATATCATCTTCATTAAAAGTGAAAATCACAGCTAGTGTTTTATGTGATTAATGTGAGGGTATAATGCTACTTTGTTCATTTTAGTATTAATTACTAATTGTGTCTGTATTTATGATATCATTTTAATAAATTATGCAAACTTTCAAAGTTCATTTTGATAAAAACAGTAAAATAAAATCATCTCGACATTTAAATAAACAATTCATCATGTCAGAGATAACAAATTTTAAAGTTTGGAAATAAAAAAAGAAGCTTTTTATGGTGAATGGTGCAAATATGAAAATCTATAAACTAATTCAAATGATTTCTTGTAAAACTTTATCGATAGAGTGATTTCTTGTAAAACTTGATAACATGATTTCTTATGAAATATGATTTATTGTAAACCTTGATGAAATGATTTCTTGTAAAACATGATGAAATGATTTCTTGTAAAATACAATATAGACAAAAAACATTTCTTGTTTAAGTTGAATGTTTTATTGTTACTATAGTACTAAAGGTGATTTCTTGTAAAATTCAATATAATTGCATTTGTGATAAAAAACTCAAAAATGTTAGATTTATTCTACTTGATGGATGTTACTTGATTACATGTAGTCAGCTATGAGGTTGTTTGTTTTTTTGTGAAATCAAGTTATTTCTTTTAAAAGTCACTGCACTGGATATAGTGATAAAATTTCATTTTAACTACAAGAAATTAATTTTAATGTCATTTCATTAAATATGAGGAATTCAATACCTTGGATTTCATTTAGTACATACATGAAATTTCGTTTGAATACAAGAGTCGGAATAGAGAAGAAATGAATAAAACATAGCCAGTGATGATTTATTAATTAGAGGAATTAAGAAGTGCCCATTTCTGTAATTACAGGAAACTCAATAAAGAATGTGACCATTAAATACCTGACAATCAACAAAATAGAATTTCATGAAATATATAAGACTAAAAAAAGTGGGATTTCATAAAATACAGAAAACTCAACAAAGTTATAGGCAACTCAGTAAAGTGGGATTTCATAAATGACAGGACACTCAGTAAAGTGGGATTTCATAAATGACAGGACACTCTTTATAGTTGGATTTTAAAAATGACACTCAATAAAGTGGGATTTCATAAAATATGAAAAACTCAATAAAGTTATAAGTAACTCATTAAAGTGGGATTTCGTAAACGATGGGACACTTAATTAAGTTGGATTTCATTAATGACAGGACACTCAAAGTGGGATTTAAAAAGATGATGAGACACTCAATAAAGTGGGATTTCATAAATGATGGGACACTCACTATAGTGCGAATTCGTAAATGACAGGACACTCAATATAGTGGGATTTCATCAATGACAGGACACTCAGTAAGGTGAGATTTCATAAATGATAGGACAGAACACTCAATATAGTGGGATTTCATAAATGACAGGACACTCAATATAGTGGGATTTCATAAATGACAGGACATTCAATAAAGTAGGATTTCATAAATGACAGGACACTTGATAAACTCAGTAGTGTGGGATTTCATAAATGACAGAACACTTAAGTTATAGGTAACTCAGTAAAGTGGGATTTCATAAATGATGGGACACTTAATTAAGTGGGATTTCATAAATGACAGGACACTCATAGTGGGCTTTCATTAATGACTGGACACTCATTAAAGTGGGATTTGTATAAACAACAGGACACTCAATCAAGTGGGATTTCAAGTATTTGTCAAGTCATTCAAGCAAGAGTTCATGTTTAGTACTCAATAAAGTGGGAGTCGTTCGTTAAATCCAATTAAATAGCTATTTTGTTGAAATTGTATACATTTAATGAACACGTGTAACTTCTAGATAAACTATGGACAAATTAATATGTTTGTAAATGATTTCCCAAGCTACACATAATTGGTGTTACACAGGTACATATAACTTTCCAATCTCAAATAAACACCGATTGTTTTTGTCGATGTAATTGTTGGTAGTTAAAGCTAATTTTTGAGGATTTTATTTATTTTAAATGTGTATTTAATTTTAAGGATGTTTCCAGCATGTGTTACAGTTGTTTTCGTGTTGTATTTATAAACGAGTAACCATGTGAAAAAATTGAGGAGTGCAGTCTGGTTGTTGGGAGTGCAGGTTGATCCTCCACCACGGCTATGTGTAGCGAGCGAGACAATTTCTGGCTCTATCCAGAAAGACTTTGATCTCGATTTGTATAAGTTGTAAGAACTCGTTTCATAATCGATGTAAAAGAAATAAGTTTAAAGTAATTTGCTTAAATTTAAACTATTAATGTTCATTATATATTCTGATACCTATGCTTTCATATTAATATTAAAATATGTACTTAATTAATGATATAATCTCTTTCTGTTATAAAATTTAATTTATCCTAAAAGGAAGTGTATCAGATAAAATGATACAAATGTTTAAAAAAAATATAAGCAGTACATAAAAATAACATTTTCTCAGGGAAGAAGTCATTTTTTTTAATAGTTAGCTTGGACGAATCACTCCTGTTGGGGCAGTAAATTAATCATCTTAAAATATGAACATTTCGAGATTGCCAGCTGATATGGATATAAATATAAAAATTTAAAGGTTGACAGTTGAAATGGACGTGTATTAGAATGGAATATTTATTAATTATTTGCTCCTGGCATGTTTTATTTTATGTAAATGCCTTTATATGCATGCAACATGTGATGTTTGTAGTCGTGTTCCATTATTTATATAGTGTATAGTATGAGAATATAGTGTCTTTTTACTCTGTTGTTTGTTTTTGTGGTTATGTAACCTTTAAGATCATGATTTTGTTCTGTTAAATATAGTTTTTGTCATTTAGAATGAAAATGAAACAGAATATTTCAATCTTAAACAGGGTCAAATAAAAAATAAGTAAAGCAGGGGGTCGGGGTGGGGGTAATGCAGTGATGGCTACTCAAGCCAGAGGTCATGGGTTTGATTCCTCGCTCGACCAGATAAACTCTCAAAAACAACCCTCAGTACTGGTTCAATCCAGGAAACAGTTTCTGTGAAGTTTTTTGAGCCACTCTCGAGTCCGTTTCCTGGGTAAAACCAGTAGTGAGTGTTTTGTTTGAGAGGCCATTGGATCCAGCTTGGGGTGGGAGCAGCAGTATTGTTCTGCTTAAGTAGGAGTTAATTGATAAGAATTTGTATTATTTAAGTGATGTCATATTGGCCCAGTTAATGGTCCTTGGGTGTTTAAATTTACCCGCAGTTGACAACTTTGAACCACTGTGGCAATCCTTGGACCAAAACTGGGCCAATATAAGATCACATTATAAAACAACTTGTTCATTTACTGGCTTAGTCTTCCAGGTGATTATCCTATAAAATTCGGTATTGTAATCAACATTCATAAAATATACATGTCACTCTTTTTATACCCCCCCAAAATTTTTTGAGGTGGCATATAGTAATCGCAGCATCAGTCCTTCCGTCCGTCTGACCTTTCGTCCTGTATTTCGTTTCCGGCCCGTATCCTTGTCATGCATGAATGGATTTTATAAATACTTGCTACAAATGATCAACATAACATTAAACTATCACGAGTAAGACCCACAACTGTACCTCAAAGGTTAAGGTCACAATTTGAGATTGTTTAGCAACACTTTGAGTCTGTGTGAGATTTTGTGTCCGGCCTGTAACTTTGTCATGCATAGATGGATTTTAATGATACTTGCTACAATTTATCAACATAACATGAAGACGTATCACGAGTTAGACCCACACCCATATCTCAAAGGTCAAGGTCACAATTTGAGTTTGACAACACTGAGTCTGTGTGAGATTTCGTGTCCGGCCTGCAACTTTGTCATGCAAAGATGGATTTTTATAAATACTTGTTATAAATGATTAACATAACATGAAGACCTGTTGCACTTCATACCAAAACTTCCACTTCAAAGGTCAAGGTCACAATTTAACTATTTGACAACACTTTCAGTCATTTTGACATTTATTTTCCAGTCTGTCATCTATGGATAAATTTTAAAAACACTTGACTCAGTTGATCAACATGACATAATTAAATGTCACCTGTAAGACCCAGAGCCTTTCCTCAAAGATCAAGGTCACACTTTCAATTTGTTTGATATTGTGTGTCTGGTCTGTGACTTTGCCTTTAACTTGACCCAATTTATCAAGATGATAAGTCTGACTATCAATCCAAGGGTCGTGAGTTCGAATCCCCCGCCTGGCAACAGTCTCTGTGATGATTGATATACGACATTGTGTCTCATTATCATTCATCTCTCACCACTGATTCAAGTGGGAAAGTTATCATTTACTTGCAGAGATGGGGTGTGCTTGAGTACTGGTAAATCCCAGGAAACAGTTGTTAGGTTAACGGATCGTCTGTTAGCCTTCGATGGCATAAAAATGACGCTAAATATTCAATCAATAAAGATGTCATAAGTAAGACCTAGACCCATACCTCAAAGGTCAAGGTCACACTTTTAGTGTATATGACAACACTTTGAATCTGTTTGATATTTCAAGTCCCTCTTTTAACTTGATCATACATGGATGGATTTCAAAAACACTTGGCTCAATTTATCAACAATTGATCTGTAATTTTGTATTACATTTAGGAATTTTAAAATAGCTTAACACAAGTGATCAGCATGTCATGATGATGTTTCGGCAGCATTTAACTGTTGAAATACCCAGACCATTACATCAGATGTCAAGGTCAAGGTTACACAAAGGTCAAGGTAATGCTTTAATGTAAAAAACATAAAATTGCATGTATAGTCTGAAACATCAGTCCATTACTATTTATATTCATGGATACATCACTACCTATTATAATATAATTTATATTGTTATTTTTCAACGACCATTTGGAGGACATGCGACACTTACCAGTGATATTTCTTGTTTATTTTGCATTTTCTTTACATGATTATATTCATTAATCTTTCATATAATCACTTATTATCACTTAGTTATCAAATTTTACATTCATTCACTACATTTTAATGATTGTCATTGATTGTGACTTTTAAAACAGCCTCGTTTAAAGGCCAGCCTATCGCTGTTCCAGGTAAATAATGTACAGCCAACTGCATCTTATGGAAAGGGTCAATGTGTTTTTTTGTTTGATTAACAGTGGGTCTTGTATTGTTAAATAAACAAGATGTGGATATTCAGCACTGAAAATTGTGTGTTACGTGTGATTTACTAAAAAAAAAAGAACAGAGTATCACATATTTTTTAAGCACATATCTAAGGGATATAACTCTGGCTCTTGTATACATTGATTATATGAGAGTTGTATCCCTTTGACTTATCCACTAAGTGCAACTGGCTGTGTAGGTTTAACTCAACCTGTTGTCAATTAGCTCACCTGGTGTTGCGGTCTCACATTCATGGGAGTGACCAACAAGCACATTTGCTACCCTTTATGTTCACTTATCAGTGTCATTTCCATTGCCTTTAATTATAATTTCTATTGTCCTTCATTGTCATTTCCACTATCCTTCATTATCATTCCTATTGCCCTGGTCATTTGTCCACTGCCCTTCATTGACATTTGTCCACTGCCGTTTATTGCCATTTGTCAACCACCTTTCATTGTCATTTGTCCACTGCCCTTTATTGCCATTTGTCCACTGCCCTTCAATGACACTTGTCCACTGCCCTTCATTATCATTTGCATTACTTCATTTCTGTTGCCCTGGTCATTTGTTTTCTGCCCTTCATTGTCATTTGTCCACTGCCCTTCATTGTCATTTGTCCATTGCCTTTCATTGTCATTTCAATAACCCTTCATTATTATTTCTATTACCCTTGTCATTTATCCACTGCTCTTCATTTTCATTTGGACACTGCCCTTCATTGTCATTTGTCCACTGCCCTTCATTGTCATTTGTCCACTGCCCTTCATTGTCATTTGTCAACTGCCCCTTCATTGCCATTTGTCCACTGCCTTTCATTACCCTTCATTATCATTTTTATTGCCCTTGTCATTTGTCCACTGTCCTTCATTGTCATTCTTTAACTGACTTTCATTGTCAGTTGTCAACTGCCCTTCTATTGTCATTTGTCCATTGCCCTTCATTGTCATTTGTCCACTGCCCTTCATTATTATTTACATAACCCTTCATTATCATTTCTATTAAGTACCCTTGTCATTTTTGCACTGCCCTTCATTCTCATTTATCCACTGCCCTTCATTGACATTTTTCCACGACATTTTTCATGTCAAGTTTTGCACCCCTTCATTGTCAGTTATCACATTCAAGATTATCCATTTTCACTCTCTAAATTGTCATTGTTTGTCTTTCATTGTCAGTTATCTACTAGTAGGTTTCTGTTGTGTCATTTGTCATGTCTGTCCTCATCATATTGCAGCCATATTGTTTCATTCCAGTATCATCTTCATTATCATCTGCTACATGCTATAGTTGTCAGTCCTTCAGTAATAGTTGTCAGTTTTCTTGTCTTCATTGACAGTTACCTTGTCATCATTGACAGTTATCTTGTCTTCATTGGCAGTTACCTTATCTACATTGACAGTTATCTTGTTTTCATCAACAGTTATCTTGTCTTCATCAACAGTTATCTTGTCTTTACTGACAGTTATCTTGTCTTCACTGACAGTTACCTTGTCTTCATTGACAGTTATCTTGTCTTCATTGACAGTTACCTTGTCTTCATTGATAGTTGTCTTGCCTTCATCAACAGTTATCTTGTCTTCATTGACAGTTATCTTGTCTTCCTCTATGGAAATCTTGTCTTCATTGACAGTTACCATGTCTTCATTGATAGTTATCTTGCCTTCATCAACAGTTATCTTGTCTTCATTGACAGTAATATTGTCTTCCTTGACAGTTATCTTGCATTCATCAACAGTGACACTCAATGGACTTGGAGGTCGGACATTTTAGTATTGTCAGTTTAAACTGAAAGCATGTATTCTTTTTGTTCAGTTGTTTAAAGCAATTGGTATAGACATTATGCTGCTCCAATTTTACTTGCCTTGAAATGTACAATCTTCAAAGTAGGGGAGTTTTTGAAAGGAAATGTTGTTAATTGTTTTTTGAAACTGTATTTTATTAAGCAATGAGTAGTTTAAATAGTGTTGAAATAGCCCCTAGTATCCTGCCACAGCTTCAAGTGTTGAAATAGCCCCTAGTAGCCTGCTGCAGCTCCTATTGTTGAAACAGCCCCTAGTAGCCTGCTGCAGCTCCTATTGTTGAAACAGCCCCTAGTAGCCTGCCGCAGCTCCTAGTGTTGAAATAGCTCATAGAAGCCTGTTGCAGCACCTATGTTTGCTTCTGTGTTGCCAATCTCCTTTATTCTGAATAACAACCCAAGAGCTAGATTTTTTTTATTCATTTTTTTACCCCCACTTCCAACCCCTAGGTGAGTATTTCTTTTAATATAATAAGCTTTTACAGTAATAGAGACATAACTTTGTCTTTTTTTTTTGGATAAGAAATATCCATGTGGTTGTTTCATATGAGTAAAACATATAATTGTGATTATTGGTATCTATGTGCTTATTGGTAACTATGTGCTTATTGGTAACTATGTGATGATTGGTAACTGTGATTATTGGTAACTATGTGATTATTGGTACCTATATTATTATTTGTAACTATGTGATTATTGATAACTATATAATGATTGGTAACTATGTGATGATTGGTAACTGTGATTATTGGTAACTATGTGATTATCGGTAACTATATAATTGTTAGTAACTATGTGATTATTGGTAACTATGTGATGATTGGTAACTATGTGATTATTGGTGACTGTGATGATTGGTAACTGTGTGATTATCGGTAACTATGTGATTATTGGTAAGTATGTGATGATTGGTAACTGTGTGATAATTGGTAACTAAGTGATTATTGGTAACTACATGATTATTGATAACTATGTGATTATTGGGAACTATGTGATTATTGGTATCTATATGATGATTGGTGTCTATGTAATGATTGGTGTCTATGTGATGATTGGGAACTATGTGATTATTGGTATCTATAAGATGATTGGTAACTATGTGATTATTGGTAACTACATGATTATTTATAACTATGCGATTATTGGTATTTATGTGACTATTGGTAACTATGTAATGATTGATAACTATGTGGTGATTGGTGTCTATGTGATTATTGGTAACTATGTGATTATTGGTATCTATATGATAATTGGTAACTATGTGATTATTTGTATATATATAATTATTGGTGTCTATGTGATGATCGGGAACTATGTGATGATTGGGAACTATGTGGTTATTGGTGTCTATGTGATGATTGGGAACTATGTGATTATTGGTATCTATATGATGATTGGGAACTATGTGATTATTGGTAACTATGTGATTATTGGTAACTATATGATTATTGGTATCTATATGACTATTAGTAACTATGTGATGATTGGTAACTATATGATTATTGGTATCTATATGACTATTAGTAACTATGTGATGATTGGTAACTATGTGATTATTGGTATCTATATAATTGTTAGTAACTATGTTATCATTGGTAACTATGTGATTATTGGTAACTATTTATATGCATCTTATTGGTATTTGTGTGTGCACAGCTGTATGATTATAAAATACACGTCAAGTTCGATATATATCAACAACATTCAAATTTTACAGGAGTTATAAGGCCCCTTTTGTTGAATGTAAAAGCAAATTTACTAACTTACAGCACGGACATTCATCTCCTATGGACATATTTCTTGTCTTAACCGATTTACATGAATAAGTTTTATTTCAATGAGTGAGCAATGAATTATGGTCACAAGTGGCGAATATTTTTGATAATTTAACTGGTTAAAGTGATAATTTCACTGATAAAAATGATATATCAGTGTTAAAAAGAATGATAAAATGAATGGTAATTGCACTGGTAAAAATGATAATTTCACTGGTAAAAATGATAATTTTACTAGTAAAATGATAATTTCACTGGTAAAAATAATGGTATTTTACTATTTTCGTTAATAAAATTAATCAAATTTCACTCACGGACACTTAAAATTGACAGGGTCACTTGTTGCTTCACCATTCAAGTTCATACCACCTCATTGTGACCATGTAACTGAAGCGCTCACGCAATGAAGTAAAAGGAACCTCTGAAACAAACAGTACTGGGTATTCTGTGTGTAACTAGTATTTAATCTTAAATGTTACATAGTGCAACACTTTCTTTTCTTATTTTGCTATCTTATTTAAAACAATGCAGCTGCATTCCAGTCAAACCTGTATAAGCAGTCACCTCTATTTAGGAGACACTTTTCTTAAGCAGTCACATTTGCTGTTTCCAATTTCAATGCTTTTGCTCCATCCCTTGACTGGCTGCTTAAGTCAGGTTTGACTGTTATTAGCCAAATAATCAGTGAATTTTGATCAAACCATTACCTCTTTTACAAACGCAAAGACATTTTTAATCGGTGAACATGCATGAATGAGAATGTTGATTGCTTCACAGTGAGACAATTTGTTTTCTATTTCAGGTCCCCTGGAGTTTGTTGAACCAGACCTGTCAAGTCTACCAGCTCCCCGCCCGATGTCGCCCGAGCCCACAAATAATGAGAAGCGAGACAGTATCAGTGAGAAGAGCAAAGCGGGTTGGTAGTTATATACGCGTACAATACGCAGCTTTTTTTAGTGAGAAATAATGGGTGTTTTGCAGAAATCCAAACATAATAAATGACATCAAAAGCTTGAATAAAAAAGTATTAACTTAATTTTATTTCACTGAGTAGGAAACTAATAGATTTGGATTTAAAATTGTCTTATTGTGTAATTTAATCAATTCTGACAAGTATTTCACTTGTAAAAATTAAATTTAGAATTGAAATTGAATTTAATCTTTTCAATGATATAATATTTGAAATGAAGAATAACTTGGCAAAAAAGCATAATATTTATAAGATAATGACATATTATAGACTTTAAAAAGTATTTAAATAGTATTGAAATAATGAAAATCATGGATATAATGAATTTTGAATTACAAAATAATGGACGTTGGTTTGTAAGTTAGCCAGTGGCTGAGTGGTCAAGTGCGCCATCTCAAGATCACTCATCTCTCACTGTTCAGGTTGTGGGTTTGAGCACAGCTCTGTCCAAAAACTTTATGTGAGAAAATTTGCTAGTTGCTGATGGAAGGATAGTGGTTTTAAGTTAATTTGGGGTCATTCTCGACTAATTTAAATTGGATGCCATATACATTTATAGCCTATAATGGGTTGAAAAAGGTGTTAAACCCGTCAAACATCAGTAATAAGAAACAATATAATGTTACATTTATAATAAAAATTGTTAATTTAATTAAATTGAAGACTTTCTTTTAGATCGGATCATATGTCGGATTTACGATGTCACTTTTTAATGTGTTTGTTTTATTGAGCGTGCATTGTTCTTTTTCTTAATATATTTAACTGAAATTTTGTTGGACTATCATTAAGTTGATTTTCATAGCTATTTTCGTATGTTAATTTGTATACTAATAGATTTGTTAGGGGTTACCATGGAAACAATTTTATTTTTTATTCTTTCACAATTGTGGTACATGGGTCTACAAAAATAATTTAAATGATGCAAGTGCTAGATTCATAAAAAAAAGGGCTGGAAAATTCCACTTGTATAGTATTTTAGAAACTGACCTTAATATTTCTTTGAATTAAAGCATTCAATAAAAAATGTTGGAAAGAGAGAACGAGTAGCTTTTATCAGAAATGTCAAGCCCGGATTTAAAAACAAAGGATTATTTTAAATATCCTACAAAGTTGTTGAAATATATCAATTTACCAATGCTTGTGAATTGGTTTAATTGTATTTAAAATAAGGGTTCGGATCTAAAACAACCATGATTGATAAAGAAATTTAAACAAGATTTTTGTAGTTTTTGTCTAAAATCTCTTTAGTATGTCAAATATGTCATTGATATTGTGGTAATTGGGCAAAAAGGGCCATAAAAGGGGACAGGATAAATGGACTGATCAACTGTGAAATTACTTATTATAAGTTCAAAGAAACTAATGTGCAAATAGGGTAATGAGTGAATTAGTTAACAGAAGTGAGAGAAATAATATACAGTGATGAGCGAGCAAACATTGCATTGGGTATCTCAATTTCATGTTTTTAAGTGATTTCAATTTCTGTTCATAAAAAATCATATCAGTTTGGCAGTAACTGTTAATATTTTGCATGAAACTTAATAAGCAAGATAAAGATGAAATACAGAATATTTGTAGGGTTCATTGAAATACCATTTTTTTTTTATCATGCAAACTCTGGAACAGATAATCACAAGTAGCAAGCATGCCAAGGGAAATATATTTGACCTTTCACTGAAATCAATGAATTCTTTTTTTTATTCTATGATGTAAAAAAATCAAATTACCAGCACCACTTATAATTTTTTCCCCATGAATTATAACAGTGAAATTATTAAATGTAATTCACAATGTACATGGTATTGTAATTGATTAACAATTAGAAGTTAGGAGGTGATAATTCCATTGTAAAGTTCCCATGCAGTTGTTAGTGCGATGGTAACGGTACTAATATGACTAATATCTGGACATTTTTATTTCAACACCACATGCTAATCACTGTTATGCAGATGCATGTATGAACTTTAGTCTTGGTCATCTGGAATGCTTGCTTCTGAAAACGACCATTGTCTTGACATTTTCAAATATTAAAATATGTAGAAAAAAAAATATTGAAAAAACAAGATTTGACTGACCAAAATAGACACCTCCAATATGGCATATTTATTAAAGAGGGTACTTTGTGGCCATGTGGGCTAAGGTGGAATCTCAAGATTATTTGCCTCTTGTCACAGAGATCATCGGTTTTAGTCCAGTTTAGTTAAAAAAAACTTTCTATGAAAAATTTGCTATTTGGTTTTGGAAGAATTGGTGATTTTGCTCAGGTACAAACTGAGGTCTTCCACCACCAATAAAAACGGATGCCACATATAACCTCAAATCATATCCATATTTATGAATTGGAGGTCTTGACCTGATAAAAATGGATGCAGTTGAATAAAACTAAAAAAGTATAACTCTGTAATGTTGTTTTTATTTAAGATGTTTTTTTAAATATTTCACTTTGTTTAAAATGATATCATGTCAGCATGTCGAAAGATATTTTTACTCAAACAGATGATCTTACATGAGTGCTTATTTATGATTTAATTTATTAAATGAGTTGTTAAAAATATATTATGCAAGGTTCTTCTGAGCATATCATTTTTCCCAAAGAGTTTGATAATTTAAATAATAAATGAGCACGAATGTAAGATTCTTTTTATCACAAAGCTCAGGAAAAGTTTACATTTACCAAATTTAACAAATTACCTCTATAAGGAACGAGAAAAGATCAAGCATATTTGTTTCTGTGAGTCAACATATGGAGCAATGAATTGTAAGTGATATTACACTAGAATAATATCAAAAATATATCAAGAGTTTATAACACTCCTGCACCATAAATAATGTGATAAAAAAACATAACAAAAAGACAAAAATGAAATACAAACTGAGAGGTCAGCATTTGAAACAAAAGTCTGCTGAACTGCTGGAATAACAGCAATGGAGGACCATGCATCTGCTTCAAACAGTCAGAATCTTTATCAATATCCTGTTATAAAAGTTTGTAAAGAAGGAAGTGTCGAGATGTTTTCTTATACAGAAGCAAGCTTTCGTTATGATCAACACAGTTATATATATGTCTAAGATCAATACGGTATAAGGGAAGGTTTGTTTGTATGTTGTGGATTTGTGGATTATTTGTAAGGTCAAATAAATGTATATTAATATTATATATAAAACTACAATTGAATGCATAAAAAAGGTCTTGATTGTTTTTAATCAAACAAATTCGTGTGCGATTTCTGTTTTTCAATCAGTATTTTTTCACGTGTTTGAAATTAATGCAAAGATATTCCAAACACTTTATGTGAGAAAGTTTGCAAGTTACATTGCCAGAGGACGGCGGTTCCACTTGGATTCATTCTAAGGTCTTTTCCTTGACCAATAAAACTGGATATGCCATGATGCAACCCGTCATTACTGAAAACAGCTTTAAACCCTATTTGAGAAGACTGTTTCAACTTAAATTAATGAACGTGAAATTTCTATGAATCTATATGATTATTATATGGGTACAAATAATAAAATTGCAAGTGAATTCATCTACTCTCCAGTGTGCATGCTTGGTTTTGTGTTTTTACAGAAAAAAAATTTTTTTTTGTCATATCGTTATGTATATATTTTTTTACAGATTCTGCAATTTTCACTGGTATCGTATTCCCTTTTGTCGCATTATATCATTTAACAATTACAAGTTTTAGTACAACGAAATATAAACAATTAAAAAATATTTTATCTTAATAAAGTGTACAATTAAAATATATATTTAGATTTTAGTAATAGATCTAGTTCATTGTTTTAAAGCACTAATTTATTCTTTTATATAAAGGACATTTTTTACAATGATTGCAAAAATACCTCAAACCCTATCTTAAAGAATGATTTCACCCTATAGATGCCATATTAAGTTAAACCTACCAAAGTTGTTCCCATTTGTATTCCTTTATGCTAAATGCAATGAAGTATGCCATTTACCCTCATCCTTTAGCACCTGGGTACTGACACTTTTTTGACATTTTCACATTAGACTAACAACTTTTCTTCATTGCACTTCAACAAATTGCATTTCAGGGTTAAGAAACTAAATTTGTAAAATGCCAGTTATAAATTGAGCAGTCTTTTAAAAATGTACATACTAACTTCATATATTGGTTTAAAATTTTCTGTTCTTTGTTGTAAAACATCTTGGTGAAATAAATTACAGTTTATTGGGAAATGTTTACCATTCAGAAAATTACTTTCCCGTAGTAATCATATATAAAAATTAAAGCTCCCATACTGTGGGAAAATGAAAAATTCCCATTTTTTATTAATTCCCATTTCTTATCCAGTCACAGTGTATCTTTATCTTAATTTGCCAGTGGGGCAAAGGTCACATTTTGTCTGTCTGAACTACCTGGGGATCAGTAGTCACCGTCTGCATTTAAATGAAACTTACTGGGGGTCAGAGCCTTTATCTGAAATTGTCTGTAGGTCAAAGGTCACAGACTTTATCTGGAACTGTCTGCTGGGCTTATAGCTTAGAACTACTTGTTCTATAAAGTGGTTTTGTTTTAATTTGAACTCTAATTTCAATTGGTTGGTCTTACTCCACCATTAAAACTAGATTTCTATTTAAAGGTCTTCAGCCATCATTAATAATTTAAATCTGAACTTACTGGTATATAACATGTTATTTTTTTGAAACCTGTTGTTTTAATTCTTCAATGTTGTTGATAAAGATGTATTGTTTTATTCTCTCCAGCTCAAAAAAAAATTTGTATAATTTATTGATTTTCGACAGAAAAATTGTTCAGTCTATGTGAAAATGGCATTAAATGATATGACCCCATCTGCATTATAAGGGGCTCAATGTAGAGGCTCCCCCGTATTCTTTCTAAACTTGGCATGCTTACACCGACCATATTGCAGGTGCAGTCATAAACACAGCTTATAGATTGAATGCAACTTTAAATACTTCTTTAGGGTCCTCCAAGGTCGAGTGGTCTAAGGCGCTGTCTCAAGATCACTTACCTTTCATGGCTAAGGTAGTAGATGTGAGTCCTCCTCGCTCAAAAAAAATTATGTGAGAATGTTTGACAGTTTCTTGCAGAAGGACGGTAGTTCTACTCAGATTCATTCTGAGGTCTTCTTTCACCAATAAAACACGATATGCCATATATAACCTGAGATGTGTTGAAAATTGTGTTTGAACTTCATTAAAAAGCACACAAAAACATGCTCCTTTGATTTGAATAATTTAAGAAAAGTTTTGCATTCAATCTTTGAATTGTGTTGTCTCTCATCCACTTATAAAATACAACACTAAAATTGTAAGGTTCTTATGAGTCAATTTAATTGTTAACAACTCATTCTGAGTCAGTGAAACTGTCAGCAACTCATTCTGAGTAAATGAAACTGTAAATAACACCTTATGAGTCAATTAAATTATTAGCAACTTGTTGTGAGTCAATAAGATTATTAACAACTCATTCTGAGTCAATAAAACTGTTAGCAACTCCCTCTGGGTTGATAGGGAGTATCGTCTCTGGTGGAAAAAATGCTAGTAGCTTCATTTCATATCAAAACTGGTTTGCAGGTGCTGTTTCAATTCACTTAATCAGAGTAGACAGATAAATGAACATGATATTTGCTAAAATTGTGAAGTTTGACAGTTGTTTGTTTGCTTTTACATCAATTTCTGGTATACCAGATAACGCTATCTCTTGTTTTACCAGTGCCAGCTATTTCTTCTAGATCTTGGTTAATGGGGTGCATGGTCCAGTGGCAGAGCATTGGATCGTGGGGTTCGATTCTCCACCACAGCTATCTTTAGTGTCCTTAAGCAAGACAGTTTATCTGCATATGCTGAGTACTGGTTCTACCCAGGGTGACTTCAAGCGTGATTTGTCTTATGTTGTAAGAACTTGTTTCACAATCAAAGTAAAATATATGAGTTTAAAACTAATAAAATTCATGCTCTCATAATATGGACATGCTAGTATGACGTCATGACAATATGAAAATCTTAGTAGTATGCAGGAAAATGAATCCATCATGAATAACACAATTGAGATAATGAGACTCTAGCCCTTGGCAGTTGAGATAAAAACAATGAAATCTCGCGTATAAGAATATTCTTATCTCAACTTAATACTCACGAAAGAGGCTGATACTGTTACACCATTTTCAAAAAGAGAACACTTAATGTCATTTGTCTATGATCTGCTCAGTCCAAACACTTTATGTGAGAAAGTTTTCCAGTTACTTTTACAGAAGTACGTTGGTTTCCTTAGATTAATTCCGAGTTCTTAATCCACCAAGGGTCCTCCCTGGTTTAAGGTGCTGTCGCAAGATCACTAACCTCTCACCGCGTAGGTTTGAGTCCCGCTCGCTCCAAAAACTTTATGTGGCAAAGTTTGCTTTTTACTAAAACTAGATATGCCATATATAAGCTGAAATGTGTTGAAAATGGTGTTAAACCCCATTAAAAAAAATCATCCACCCTTAAAAATATAAATTCCATGATTATATAACTTGTAATGCGTTGGAAATGGTTTTGAAACCCGCTACCAAAAAAATTGAAATAATTATGATTTCATTAGAATTTACATGTCATAAAATTAATATTGTGCAAACTTCAAAACCTGACTATCGCTTTATATTGCCGTGTGAGTTCTTTTGCTGTTTTAAAAGCCTTGTTTGTCGTTCTGCACATCTCGGTGTTTTTTTTTATTACCTGGTATTGTGTTATATGGTGCTAAGCATTGCTTTTAACAGTCTCTCTCAGTTAACTTCCGCGTCTACTTGAGACAGTAGTATAAAAACTGC
The DNA here is from genome assembly GCA_029582155.1 of Panopea generosa. Classification (NCBI taxonomy): domain Eukaryota; kingdom Metazoa; phylum Mollusca; class Bivalvia; order Adapedonta; family Hiatellidae; genus Panopea; species Panopea generosa. The sequence continues at coordinate 67,874,158 of CM055901.1, forward strand.
TGTGACGGAGAATCATGCCAAAGTGATGCAAGGTGTATTTCCCAACCCAGTCACATGATACTGACTCTGGGTTGTCCGGTCCTAGAACTATCCTCTGAATACTGAATGTTATTAGAAGCTTCTGGTACCATTTTAACATAGTGATTAAGTATGTTACCCCACCCAGTTACATATTACTGATACTGAGCTGACCGATCCTAAACTATTCTCTAAATGCTGAGTCAGTTCTAATTTTTTATTATTATTTTTTAAATATAAAAAAAATAATCTTGACTCAGAATTTTCAAATTAAGGAAGTAAACACCATAACTTGGTTCTGCGATTTTGTTATCTTCAATTGGAAATTGTCATTTAAGTAAATATCTTTTGTGAGCTCATATAGTCTTCTGTTATAAAGGTTGGGTAAACTACAGTTGACCAGTTTACTTTAAAACACTGCTCTTTGGCAGATACCAAAATTACATTTGTTGTGCATTCTCAGGCATTTACCAAAATTACGTTTGTTGTGCATTTTCCAGCAGATATCAAAATTACATTTGTTGTGCATTCTCAGGCAGATACCAAAAGGACATTTGTTGTGCATTCTCAGGCAGTTACCTAAATGGCAGATACCAAAATTACAAGTGGTGCATTCTCTGGCAGATATCTAAATTGCATTTGTTGTGTATTCTCTGGCAGTTACCAAAATGACATTTAAAATTATATTTGTTGTGCATTCTCAGGCAGTCACCAAAATGACAGATACCAAAATTACATTTGTTGTGCATTCTCAGGTAGTTACCAAAATGACAGATGCCAAAATTACATTAAATTTTGTTTTGCATTTTCTAGCAGATACCAAAACTTTATTTGTTATGCATTCTCTAGCAGATACCAAAATAACATTAATTGTGCATTCTTCGGCAGATATCAAAATTACAATTGTTGCGTGCTATCCGGCAGATATGATTTGTTGTGCATTCTCTAGCAGATACCAAAATTACATTTGTTGTGCGTTCTCTGGCAATTACTAAAATTACATTTGTTGTGTGTTCTCAGGCAGTTACCAAAACTTCATTTGTTATGTGTTCTCCGGCAGATACCAAAATAACATTTGTTGTGTGTTCTCAGGCAGTTACCAAAAGGACAGATACAAAACTCAGGGTTCAAGTTCAACTTCATTTGCTGTGCATTCTCTAGCAGATACCAAAATTACATTTGTTGTGCACTCTCTAGCAGATACCAAAATTACGATTGTTGTTTGCTGCATTCTCTGATAGAACTCAAAATTACATTTGTTGTGCATTCTCCAGCAGATACCAAAATCACATTTGTTGTGCATTTTCTAGCAGATACCAAAATCACATTTGTTCTGCGTTCTCCAGCAGATAACTAAATTACATTTGATTTATTTGATTTAATCTTTTATTCCTCCATACAAGGAGAGCATATTATGTGTGTGGTGCGTGCGTGCGTGCGTGCGTGTGAGTGTGTGTGTTTGTGTCAATGGCATAAAGGTATTGGGAGGTGTTGTGTTGAATAAGGCGGTGAGGTGGGGTCAGGGATATTGGTAGTGTGTGAATGTTTTTTTTTTAGGATTTTGTATTTCCTTTGTATATTTGTTTTTTTTGTCAGCAGATTCTATTTTGACGAAAAAATAGCAGAACTTATGAATTGAGAAAAGAATGATTTAAATGAAATAGATTTGACATTGGTTATGGTTATGACTTATACTATAGGACATTAGTGTATAATTTAGAAATAAAAATTCAATTTCAGAATGTTAGTAGACATTTATGTATATGCGAGGGTATCATGCTTATTTTTGTAGACTCCAGTGGTAGCCCCAGCCCCGTACTTGCTGACCAGCCAGGACCCCTCAGTCGAAGTGTCAAGCTACGAGTGTCTCGAACATGTAATCGCTCACAAAACGTTTTTACGTCTGCTTGATCATCATTGTCTTTTTGGGTTATTTTTTCTTGGTTTTAGGCTCACACTGCATGCTAGAATGACTCCGATGTCTTTAGTTTTTTATATAATTTTGTTGTTTGGAAAGAAAATTCTAGAATTTTATATGATTAGCATGTAGCCAAAATGAGCTAGTGACTTGCTGTCTAGTATAGATATAATCCAAGGTAATGGTTTCTGGAAGATTCAGTGCTCGAAATAAGAGAGGTTGTTAAAAACTAAGAAAAATCCTTCAACTGGACATAAGTCTGTCCCTTTAACTAGCAGCCTGACATCTGTCCCTTTAACTAGACAGGTTGCTCCTTCAATCAGAAACCTGCCCCTTCATAGGGATGAGTGGTTCTTTCAATAGGACAGCCTGTTCCTTTAACTTGATAAACTATACCAGCAGTCGGATAACCTGTCATATGGACAGCCTGCATGTTCCTTCGATCAGAAAACCTGTTAAATTTTCTTATTACAAGTACTAGAATCTTCTAGAAAATAGGTCAATGCGCCAGGCAGATGGGATTAACTTATGATCTCATATCCTGTCATGTGACCATCTAAACTTTGCTCTATGGCACCTTCTTGAACAAAGTGAAATTATCTCATACAATTAAAGAAATAGCTCCAATAGTACAGGACAGAGGTTAAAATATGGCCAGCAGACCAAAATAACTTTAGAATGGCCAGCAATCCAAAATAACTTTCAGAACAGCTAACAGAATAAAAATTTCAGAATGGCTAGCAGACCAAAATATAACTCAAAATATCGAGCAGATCAAAATATAACTTTCAAAATGGCCAGCAGGCAAAAATAACTTTTAGAATGGCCAGCAATCCAAAAATAACTTTCAGAACAGCTAGCAGAATAAAAATTTCAAAATATCTAGCAGACCAAAATATAACTTTCAAAATATCTAGCAGACCAAAATATAACTTTCAAAATGGCTAGCAGACCAAAATATAACTTTCAAAATATCCAGCAGACCAAAATAACTTTCAGGATGTTTTGCAGAGCAAAATTCAACTTTCAGAATGGGTAGCAGATCAAAATATAACTTTCAAAATGGCTAGCCAACCAAAATTCTAACTTTCAAAATGGCTAGCCAACCACAATATAACTTCCAATATGACTAGCTGACTAAAATTAAACTTTCAGGATGAATGGCAGATCAAAATATAAATTTCAGGATGACTGGCAGATCAAAATAGCACAATATACCTTTTAGGATGGTTTGCAAACCAAAGTAACTTTCTGACTGGCCAGCAGACCAGTACAACATTTGGAATGTTAACTGAGATGAATTGAATTAATTAACTTTGCTTTCATTAATAATTTGATTATATATACGTTAAAGTATTAAAGTTGACTTCTGGTAGATTCAAATGTTCATCTAACTGATTCCAAGACGGCAGAAAAGATAAGCAATGAGTAAGAATTTAGTTGCATGTTGGGAAGTCATATAGGATGGCAGACATTTTATTTTCATAAAAAAAGCATGGTTGAAATATGTGGATTTCCTCTGCCTCTCCTCTGTATTTTATAACCAGGCTAATATTCATAGGTGGTAAGAATTCTTGATATTAATATGTCCATGAATGTTGGTTACGGTAAATTATTTCACGTGTGATATGCATAAACATAAGTAGCTGTAAGTTACTGTTAACTTATTAATCGGAAAAACAAAAAAACATATTGTTACTAATCAAAAAAAAATATATTGTTTCTAATTAAAAATGCAGATTAGAGACAAACATTAAAATGAAATTGATCTTCAGTACTGTAATGTTTAGATATTAAAAGTGAGTCCTCCACGGCTGATTGTCTAAGGTGTCATCTCAAGAACTCTAACCTCTCACAGCCGGGCGCGATTAGCTCAGTTGGTTACGCGTCTTACTATCAATCCAGGGGTTGTGAGTTCGAATCCCCCGTCTGGCCACAGTCTCCGTGATGATTGATATACGACATTGTGTCTCATTATCATTCGTCTCTCACCACTGATTCAAGTGGGAAGGTTATCAGTTACTTGCGGAGATGGGGTGTGCTTGAGTACTGGTTAATCCCAGGAAACAGTGGTTAGGTTAGTTAGGAAGTGTGTTGAAAATGGTATTAAACACCATTTAAAAAGCAAAAACAGTCATTTTTTTCATCCTACGAACATGTTACCATATTTCTCTGTATTAATTCTCTTCCTTTAAAAGTAGGGTCCCAATTTCTGGGCAAGGGACCATGGGTATATTTTGCGGAAAATTATGTTCATGAATGCAAATAATTAGGTAAGTGCAGAAATGCAAAGATCAACACTTACCTGAGTAAATTCTTCGTTAAAACCTGTTTATATTTGATTTTTTTGACAGTTCAGTTACCCTGCGTAACAAGGGAAAGTCAAATCCTGTTTATAGACTGCTTAGTTTATTGTGCGAATATCATTAATTTGCAATTTGAACCGAATTGGTAAATAGTGAACGACCCTTCTGCAACCTGATGTATTTATCCGCATAAATATTATTGATCATTGATCAATTTTAATGTTATTTAATGATTATTTAATTACCTTTTAAGGAGATGCATGGCAATTTTAATTAAATTTTCATTTAGCTTTTTTATGTCCCTGCTATTTGAAGAATAAGGAAGAGGTATAAAATGTTAAACCTGTTCAGGTGTGCGTGTGTCCATCCATGTGTGGCACCGTAAAACTGGTTTCGAGTAGGGTCTATGAATTTAATTATAAATTTAAATTTAATTGTATCAGTTAAAAAATTTTATTGGTTATACTCATGGCTGAGTGATCTAAGGCACTGTCTCAACAACACCTCCTACCACTCAGGTCGTAGGTTCAAGTACCACTCGCTCGCTCGCAAAAACTTAAAGTGAAAAAGTTTGCTGGTCATTTGCGGAAGGACTGTGGTTCTATTCAGATTCATTCTGAAGTCTTTCTCTGCCAATAAAACTTGATATGCCATCACATATATCCAGAAATATGACATTAAACCCCATTCAAATTTTTTTAAAAAATCTATTCGGTAACGTGATTACTTTGAAGAGATTTTTTTATAACAAGCTTGTACATTTTAATAAGATTACTAGGAGCCAGATGATAGAACAGTTAATTTTCAAAAATATCTTTTTAGATGCTATTATAATGTATATTGTATACCCCCTCCCGTTACTACTGGTGACAGTAATTTATAGGCTCAGTAAAAATTTTGTTTTCCCCTTTTATAAATTAAATAATTAATAATAGTTTGGGTCACACTGGGGTGTAAAAACCTCGTAAAGGTCATAATATGCTTGCACCCCCACCCCATTTTCTAAACTCCGAATATATTATAACTGAGCACAGACTTGCCAACAGATGCACCCACCTCTCTAACATATCTTGACCCCCATTAAATAACATTTATTTAACACTAAACCCTATAGGTTATGTAAAATATTAAATTATTGTATGATTTTCTTTTAAATTAAGAAAAAAATGGTTTGAGTATAACTTATCTTGTAAAGATATGCTCAAAGATGATTCTGTACCTAAATACACAAACATACATGAACAGCGTCTCTGTATAAAGATACAATAGGTGTATCAAGTGGCTATGCAAAATTCATATTTTTGGCTAAAAATTGCAACAGCATATGTTTTGCTGAGTTTAAAAAGTTATGCTAGTTGTGTAATTAACAAAAAAATACATTGTTGCACATTTTCAAAAAAAAAAATACGATTTTTGTTCATAGCCACTTGATAACACCTATTGTTCATCTCTATACAAGACTGCATTTGTCTTCATTGAGTGTATTTTCACGAAATATTACGAAAGTTATCTGTTAAAATGTGAATACCCGGTATTTGAGATCACCTCTGTGTGACATATTCATGAGAGGTGATACAGCTAACATAAGTAAGTTCAGCAATTTATAATATACAGTCAGCTGCAGCTGGTATTTTTTATCTGTTTTTTTTACATCTTTACATAGAATTAACCCTTTACTCCATAGATACGCGTTTTCCCGCACCAATCACAGAAGGCCTTTGAAAACAGTGCAGGAAGAGTTCAGATTGCTTGTAACAAGCAATCTGAACATTTCCTGCACTGTTTTCCACTCTGTCAGTTAATATAAACATAATTCAAAAGCATTCTATATCAGAGGTGTCCAAAGCCTTCTATGTTAGAGGTGTCCAAAGGCGTTTATATAAAGTAAATGGTTAAGTCACAAGAGTTCACTACTGTACGTTAACTATTCTTATAAACACCTGGCAGCCTGAGCAGGGTCTGCATTGCTTGATGCTCAGTATGTTACATCTTATATCCTTATATATTGTCTTTATTAGGCCGTATATTATAGGGATATAAAATGTATATTGACACTAGCCCCTGTGCATTGAACCACTCACTATAAATCAAAAATGGAATAGTTAAAAAAAGAATGGAATAGTCCATTAATATGTAATAATATAGAAATGCATCTAGTTCAAGGGTCAAATAGTCAGAGACTTTCGTGTGTGAGCTTATCTCTATAAAAGTTTGCGTTTTTACACATATTTGTTTTTTTTATTAACATTCACTTTTGTTTCTTTACATGCTTTTGTTAGCTTGCCTGTTATTATTTTATAACTATTATTAACACTATAACATTTTGCTTTTGTTTTTTGTGTGTTGTTTTTAACAAATCTTTCGTTTTCTTTTGTAGCAGCTATCTTACCTTACTTCGGTTGCTACATATTACATGTATTACCGGTATATAACTATGACCTTTCAATATGACCTTTCTGTATGATCTTGTTTAAATGTTTTTCAAGATGCATTTTACAAAAAATAGAAAAAAGTAAAGATGTGTTGTTATTAATAACATGAAAGGAATGTATAGATTATTTATGCATTATTATTCTACTTAAGATAATGAAAGAGTTTTAGTGTTGTCCGCAAAGCATGGTCAACAATTAAGGACTACTTTATTGTGGCCAGTCTTACTTTTTTCAATTTGATAACTTAAAGTATCCTTTAAGATAGTTCAGTGGCATTGGTTACTAATCTGAAATAGAAGCTTGCATTGCTATCGAGCGAAATAGCTCAAGGTCACCATTACTAAAAATAGAAAGTGGTTTCCACTCAATAACTTAAGTTTCACTTGAGATCTTTTGATGAAATTTTGTGAAAAGGTTCCTAACCTGGAAAGGTTGGTTCAAGGTCATTTTATTACAATAGAAAATTGGTTTCCATTCAAAAGCTTAAGTTAATCGTAAGATCTTTTGATGAAATTTTATGGAAAGGTTCTAACATGAGAAGGTCAGATCAGAGATGAAGGTCATTTTACTAAAATAGATACATGGTTACAATTTAATAACTTTAGTTTATGATAAGATATTGTTATGAAATTTTGATATGTTCCTGCTGTGAAACAGAACCATGTTGACTGTAACAATATAAAGTGAAAGTTCATTATTATGTAATGAGGTGACAAATATCACTCTGTGGAATTCTTGTCTGCTTTAACTTTTAAAATTAAATTATTCTTATCCATAAAGCAGTTTATAAAATTTCAATTCTTCCTGACAGTCATGCTATTGGTTAAAACTTGCTTGATTTTATTTTAATATTCGCTAAATACCTGGTAATGTACCTTGTTACTCGCATTTTAACTTAGAAAGATAAGAGTAATAAATTTTGACTAGTTTTAAGTTTGTAAAATGTTGTTCATTTTATTATGAAATTTTAAAGGCAAGAAGTAAATTAAATAAATAACAAAAGTTGCAGAATGATAATTGAACAGAATTTTTATTTTCTATTGAAGGGTTTTTAAAGAAAAAACGAAAAGAAAAGAAAAAGAAGAAAAAGGAAAAAGAAGACAGTAAAGATTCTGAATCAATGTAAGTGTCTTATGGAGACTGTTTGACATCTCCCATGTAGTGCTTGTTATTTGTTTGTACAGTCTAACCTGCCCTTGCAGCCACCTTTTAAGCGGTCATCTGTGTCAAGCGGCCACTTCAAAATCCCCCTGTGTAAATTGCCTATATAAATTACATGTTTTAAACGGTCACCTCTTTAATGTGGTCAGCGGCCAGTCTATTTCATCCCAAACAATGCCCATAAGTGGTCAGCTGCCAGGTGTAAGCGGTCAGATGTACCGGCCAACCCTTATCTCTAAGTGGTCACACCTTTTGGCTGGCCGCTATTCCGATAATATTGTGTAATCCCTTGATCAGTTAATGCGTTTGCTTCTATTACGAAAACACAACACTTTACCCTGAGCGAGAGTATGTATAAACAGTCTAATAAGCAAATAGAATAGCAAGATTAATGAAGTTAGCGAAACTATTACCTAGACTGGGAACAGTGACTATTTAATCGCGTGTATTACAGTAGTTTTATTGGAAGGCGAGCAAAGCTCTGACTTCCTTAGCTGTCGCGCAGCTCTAGCATCTGTTATACACTACTATGTATGGCAGGAACTGCCATATCCATCCGACCGATAAAGAGTTCACAAGTTTCAAAACGCATTTACCGTAGCAGAGGACATATTATACAACAAAAGATTCAAAGTTTTTTAAATATTGCGGATATTTTTCTTAACAAAAGTTCAAAAATATGATACGGGAAGCATACTATTTGCATGGAAATGCGGAAGAATACACTTTTAAAAAAACGCGGCAATTTTCATTGATAAAAAAATGTTTTACGCATTTTAGTGACGTCATCTGGTGAAGGGAGGATATAATCTCTAACACCATTCGACATGTAATCATTAATGGGGTGAAATATTGACATATTGTGCTGAATGCGTTTCGTTATCCATAAATCATAACTATTGAACAGGAGATATTAAAATTGACTGGAGTTGTACGTCACTACTCAATTCTTTCGATTTTGGAGAAACATCAGAATATGAAGGTTTGTTTGTGAAGCTTTCATATAGGTTGTTCATGTTGATAACTTTATGTGGAGATGTGGAAAGGAATCCTGGACCACCACGTTACCAGTTTACAAAATGTCCTGAAATGGAAATTTTCACCAGGGTCATCAAATATTCAATCAATTTTCACACAGAAGACGGTGTGTACCTTGGTGTTTGCATTTTTTCAAATGCATTATTAAAACCGTTTAATAGCTACTGTTGGAAAAGTATCGATATGGACTCTGAATTGCATGCAGGAGATTATTTATACAGATACACAAAATAAATATTAAACACACCACATTCTTTTCTAAATCCCAATGAAATGCCTTTTAACATATCAGAAATCTAACTAAGTTTTTCAATTTTCCGAACCTACATTTTCGAATTAACACAAGCAGCGAGCCTTCCCTCAGGCCCTTCAGGCCTTTGATTAAGGTTTGTATTCATGTGTAAACACATTGGAAGCAAATTTTACCGAGGTGTTTATGCACAATTATCGAACTGGGTAAGATCAAAAAGATAATTGCAATGGGTCAGTTTGTTTAAATTGTAATTAAATAAATTTAAGCGGCTTTGAAAGCGAGTGCGAATGGAAAGAAACATTATTTTTTCACATCATAATACGATTGACCCCATGCATATCGTACACAATATCTGCTGTGAAAAGAAAGTGTTGACTTTGGATAAATTAAGCGTCTGAATTTTTCGGAAAATGTGTCGATAAAACACAGAATCAGAATGTGTCCTAACGGAATCGCGAGATAATGGAAGAATACGAGCTTCACTCTTTTACTGGATTGTAGGGCATTCTGCTAAATGAAAAATTCATATTGATTCATTTTATGCTCAATTGAAACACAATGATTTTAATATTATAACATAATTTATTCATTTCTTTAAATGAACTTCTATATAAAATAGTGTAAGTTCAGATATTTTCTTCCTGTAGATTTTTCTCATTTACCCCCCGTACAACTTACAGGCATGGTACATGTACCATCATGTGGGATCACTTTTTATCTGTCTCAATAAATACCATGAATTCAGCTTTCTCGATAATACAGGTTAGACTGTACCAATATCTTCTATAGTTTGATCTTCTGTGTGTATTCTCATTCTGTGGTTAACCATGTGTGTGTATTCTATTCTCCCTTCTACGGTTAACATTCTTGCCCCTTGTTTGGTCAACCTTCCTTTTGTACTACCCCACCCAGGTTAGCCTTCCTTTTGTACTCTACCATCCAAAGCAGCCTTCTGTTTGTTTTCTCTTTAAGGTTAATCTTGTTTGTACTTTCCTTCTAGGGTTAGACTTTACTTTTGTACTTTCCCTTTTTGAGTAGCATTCTATGTGTACTCTCTCTTCAAAGTTTAGCTTTGTGTTTATACTCTCCCTTTTGGAGTCAACTTTCAGTTTTTCTCTCCACTTTAGGGTCAACCTTCAGTTTGTACTCTTCCTTTTGGGTCAACTTTCAGTTTACAGTCTCACTTTTGGGTCAACCTCCAGTTTGTACTCTCCCTGCTCTTTTAGGGTCGACCATCAGTTTATGCTTTCCCTTTTGGGGCTTTCCCTTTTGGGGTCAACTTTCTGTTTGACTCCCCCTTTTAGGGTCAATTTCAGTTTGTACTCTTTCTTTTAGGGTCAACCTTCAATTTGTTTTTCTCCCTTTTAAGTTCAATCCTCAGTTTGTACTCTCCCTTTTAGGGTTAACTTCAATTTGTACTCTCCCTTTTAGGGTCAACCTTCAGTTTATAGTTTCCCTTTTAGGGTCAACCCTCTGTTTGTACTTTCCCTTTTAGGGTCAACCCTCAGTTTGTACTCTCCCTTTTAGGGTCAACCTTCAGTTTGTACTCTCCCTTTTAGGGTCAACCCTCCCTTTTAGGGTCAACCTTCAGTTTGTACTCTCCCTTTTAGGGTCAACCTTCAGTTTGTACTCTCCCTTTTAGGATCAACCTTCAGTTTGCCTTTTATTTTTTTTATTGATTTACAATTTATCTCCTTGTCATTCATCTCTCACCTCTGATTCAAATGGAAAAGTTATCAGTTTCTTGTGGAGATGAGTGTGCTTAAGTGCTGGTTTATCTTCCAGGATCCAGGAAAGTGTGGTTAGGCTAACTGATATTCTGTCAGCCCTCGATGGCATATAAATGGTGCTAAATATTTAAACATTATATTCTAAAATAATTTTCTCTCCCTTCAGAGACACACAAGAGAGTGGTGAAAATGCCCAGAATGCACCTGAAGTGGATGAAGAAGGATTTAGTATTCGACCAACAGAGGCAGAGAGTATCCTTTTTTTAGTTCATACTAATTTATTTTATCTTGATTGCGATGAAAGCTCTGGCCCCGGTTTCACAAAAATACTTAAGTCTCTTATTTTACTTAAACTCGATAGTGTACTCAATTTTATACTTAAATTGAGCACACTATTTGAGTTTAAGTAAAATAGCAGACTTAAGTATTTTCGAGCTTCTATGGTAGAATGAGTACTGAGTGTTGTTTTATGAGAGGCATCAGGTGGATCAGGGGATCCAACCCAGGAACTGGCATGAGTGGCCAACACTCTATCCATTACACTATCACTCTGCTCCTTTATTTGATATATACAATTAAACCTGTCTTAAGCAGCCAGTCAAGGGAATGAGCAAAAGTGGCATCTTAAAGCAGGTTACTTAACACAAGTGAATTTGTTCTGAATGCATAGAAATGGGAAATGGCAAATGTGGCTGCTTAAGACAAGTAACTGCTTAATAGAGGTGACCGCTTTCACAGGTTTGACTGTTCATGTTATTAAGTTTGAATTGTACCAAGGGTTTTCCATGGCCGATTGGTTTGATTCATTGTGACGTTTACCTATAAAACTGGATGTTGTATACAACTTGTTATGTTTAGAAAATGGAGTTAATGCCGTTCTTCCTGTTCTGAATTGTACCATTGACTGTTTAACCCTTTACTCCATAGATTCACGTTTTCTCGCACAAATCACTGAAGGTCTTTCAAAACAGTGCAGGAAGAGTTCAGATTGCTCATAACGAGCAATCTGAACACTTCCTGCACTGTTTTCCACTCTGTCAGTTAATATAAACATAATTCACCCAATAATTCAAAATCATTCTATATTAGGTGTTAAAAGGCGTCTATATTAGAGGTGTCCAAAGGCGTCTATATCAAGTAAAGGAATAAATTTAAAAAAAAGGTTCATTTGTACAGACTCAGTCTGTACATGTATAATGCTGTGACCACAACCCAGTGTTAATGCCAATAAATAGAACATCACAAATTACCACAAACAATACAAATATTTGAAACCATGAAGAAGTTGTGTTTATACTGAGGTGCTGTGTTGTATAAGATATTTGTCCTTGACCCTGTTATAGATAACGGAGATACTAGGAGCTGGTACTCGTCTGACTCCGACTCAGATTCAGGTAACTATTTTATTATATACCTGTGTTCTAGGTGTTGTAAGCTTAATACTGTCTAAACATGGCTTAGGCCATAATAAATTAATGGCTAGATTATCATCCCCACCCGCCCACATAATTTTCATGCCACCTTGACCCATTTTATTTTCATTTAAAATAAATAAATATAATAAATAAATAAAAAAATAAAAAACATCAAAAAATTTAAAAATAAATTAAAAAAGTAAAAAACAAAATCCTCCCGCACTCCCCGTTTTTAAGAAAAATTTGGATGATAATCTAGTAATTAATTTATCATGGCCTTAGTGATAGAGCATCTATCCCAGAGATTTGACCTCAAGTAAGATTTGACCTCAAGTGAGTTTTGACCTCAAGTAAGATTTGACCTCAAGTGAGTTTTGTTTAATATGGCAGCAAACTGTTTTATGATAAGTGTCTGGATAAACCTTTTGTATTATGTTCACAACATTCAAATTACATGTACATGTATATAACACAAGTAGCAACATTGCCAAATTTTGAAATAAAGTGTTATTGAAGTGTTTATGTTCATAAAAAAATACTTGTCAGCCCAGTTTAATTCTTAGATAGAGTTGATTGTTCAATAAAAAACAATTTTAAAAGTAATTTTTGGAGGGAAGCTGAAAAAAATCCCATACATGTGTGTGGTTACCTTTAAGCCTTTACTCCATAGATACCAATCACAGAAGGCCTTTGAAAACAGTGCAGGAAGAGTTCAGATTGCTTGTAACGAGCAATCTGAACACTTCCTGCACTGTTTTCCACTCTGTCAATTAAATATAAACATAATTCACCAAATAATTAAAAAGCCTTCTATATTAGAGGTGTCAAAAAGCCTTCTATATTAGAGGTGTCCAAAGGCGTCTATATGAAGTAAAGGGTTAAAGTGAAAAAAGGGATGAACACTTTTCTTTCTAGATAAAACGAAGCTAATCCAATTACTATAATATCATATTTGCTGTTTTGTACAAGATTATTTTTCATTTGTGTGTAATGTTTTGTTGCGCAGATGCTGACATCAGTAAAAAGATAAAAGTAGCGATTAAGCCCCTCAGCCCCACGGGCGACAAGCCGACATCGGACAACGTAGATGATATTCGCGCATCGGTTGGCATGCTGAGACTGTCCCCGACTATTGGGGTGAGTCACCTTATTTAAATGTCATCATGCCAAGGAGATCCACAAATCATAATTATAAATCGCAACACTGTTCTATCTACATATAAACAAGGTAGGAAATAGAGCAGTGTTGTGTTGAACAACCGATTTACCAACCAGTAAATAATTTGTAGAACTAAAAATGTTTCAAGTTGTTTGATAAATTTTTAAGCAATTTTTAACATCTAGTTGCCGAATTAATTTTTTTTGATAATTTTAAGCTTTCACGAAATGTCTTATTAAGGAAATATTATTTTTTTGATAATTTATCCTGATTACATACATGTACTCGTAAATGTTTGTATCGGCAACACACCAAAGTTTCATTGTTTGTAAAAAGACAATACTTTTATTTCCTTATACTAAATTACCTGTAGACTTAAGAATAACAGATAAGGAAGCTTCTATCATAAAGATTGGCTCATTACTTGCTTGTATATTGTAGAGGAAAGGTCGGACCACGCCTATAGACAAAAAGATGATGATGAAGAGGTCACAATCAGAGTCTGACACGCTAGAGTAAGTGTTGTATGCTGTGGTAGTATGATGTTTGGCGTCACTTTCAACAATTTTTCAGTTATATTGTGATGGTGTCAGCAGTCTTAGCACTGCCACTTTGGAGTATCATGCCGCAGACACATGGTATGATACCCCACCCAGTCACATTATACTGACTCTGGAGTATCATGCCGCAGACACATGGTATGATACCCCACCCAGTCACATTATACTGACTCTGGAGTATCATGCCGCAGACACATGGTATGATACCCCACCCAGTCACATTATACTGACTCTGGAGTATCATGCCGCAGACACATGGTATGATACCCCACCCAGTCACATTATACTGACTCTGGAGTATCATGCCGCAGACACATGGTATGATACCCCACCCAGTCACATTATACTGACTCTAGAGTATCATGCCGCAGACACATGGTATGATACCCCACCCAGTCACATTATACTGACTCTGGAGAATCATGCCGCAGACACATGGTATGATACCCCACCCAGTCACATTATACTGACTCTGGAGAATCATGCCGCAGACACATGGTATGATACCCCACCCAGTCACATTATACTGACTCTGGAGAATCATGCCGCAGACACATGGTAAGATACCCCATCCAGTCACATTATACTGACTCTGGAGTATCATGCCGCAGACACATGGTATGATACCCCACCCAGTCACATTATACTGACTCTGGAGAATCATGCCGCAGACATATGGTAAGATACCCCACCCAGTCACATTATACTGACTCTGGAGTATCATGCCGCAGACACATGGTAAGATACCCCACCCAGTCACATTATACTGACTCTGGAGTATCATGCCGCAGACACATGGTATGATACCCCACCCAGTCACATTATACTGACTCTGGAGAATCATGCCGCAGACACATGGTAAGATACCCCACCCAGTCACATTATACTGACTCTGGAGTAAAGATGTCTGCATTTTTAAAGGGTTCAGATATTTCTATCTTGCCCTGAGGTCAAGATAAAATTCTTGCTTTGAGGTTGAGATAAAATTCTCGCCCTCTGATGTTGGAAACATGTTTAACATTATGTTTAAAAATTTATGACATCCAGTGTAAAAAGTTGCAGTATATGAATGTATGTTTTAATGGTATATAAAATATACAACTTAGGACTTAAAGAAAAAATATAGTAAAAGGTAAAAAAAATCCAAAAGTTAATTGATTTGAGTATGGTTTATGTTTATATTAAAGAATCAATGAAAACACAGTTGATTCAGATTATGAATTTTCTTAAACTCATTTCATATGATCAACCGCATTTTTCTTGCATAATCCATTGACAGCAACTTCTGTTAATGATACACATATAATATACATATATTTTTTTCTTTTTCAGTGTTGGGAACTCAAAGCCTAATGTAGACTTACTTAATTTAGATTTTTTTGCATCAAGTGCTTCAACCCCGACTGGGGGTGGTTATCAGCTGCCATCTCCATTGTCGCCGATGTCAGATGGTTTTCTGATCAACAGTGAAACAAGTGCTATAAATACACCTCAGTCTTCTGCAAGTAAGTTACCTCCTTTGTGAAGAGCAATACACCTCAGTCTTACCCAAGTAAATTAAATTCTTTATGAAGAGTAATGCACCTCAGGGAAGTAGTAGATTGCACTGCATTCCTCTGAATTTTACAAGTTAAGCTACCCCCATCCTTATTAACTTATTAACACAGTTTATCATCCTTTTTAAACCTACGGACTCTATTGAGGAAAGAAATACATCTCAGTGTTCTGCAAGTAAGTTAATTCCACTTTAAAAAGTGGAGAGCTTCTGCTAGTTGATTCCTCTAGTAAAGGGTCCTCCATGTCCGAGTGGTCTAAGGCGAGAAATGTGAGAAAGTTTGCCAGTTACTTGCGGAAGGATGGTGGTTCTACTCAATTCATGTTTGTGTTTCTGGAGTTGTCTTCCACCAATAAAACTGGAAGCCATTTATAACCTGTAGTGTGTTGAAAATGGCTTTAAACCCTGTAAAAAAAATAAAAATCTTCAATGAAAAGTATTTATGCTTGATGCCATCTGTTGGTTTACTACTTCTGTTGTCAGTCAAAGACGTTCATTTGGTCAGTAAACCATGTGACTGTTATTTAGCACATTGATGTAAATAATGTATATAAGTCCGAGGGCCTAATGGAAGATTGACGTGTTCAAATGAGTTCTCTCATTAAATAAGGACTTATCATTATTATTATTATTATTATAGTTATTTCTCTAATCACATGTGATGAAATCAGGGTATATCCAAATGTGAAAACTCTTATCAAATTGATTGCTTTTTTCTATTCAGCTTGGCCTATTTAGCAAAGTTGGTTACACAGACTATCAATCCAGGGGTCGCGAGTTCAAATCCCCACTGGGCAACAGTCTCTTTGATGATTGTGTCTCATTATCATTCGTCTTTCACCTCTAATTCAAGTGGGTCAGTTATCAGTTACTTGCGGAGATGGGGTGTGCTCTAGTGTTGTTAACCTTTTATGATCCAAGAAAACAATGATTAGATTAACTGTTCGTCCTCGATGGCATAAAACTCGATGCTAGATATTCAATCAATCAATCAATCAATCAATCTTTCCATTTCAGACCTCAGTGATACATTTAACCAGTCAATTTCATCAACAAATGATCAAAACAGTGCATCCCCTAGTCAAAATAGTTTTCAAACAGACACGGGAAGTATAGCTCCTCCCCTTCCACAACGACCCCCCTCCAGAAGCAAGGGTATTGTGCCTCAGGTATGTATAAATAAAATCCGAATGAATTGTTATGTCGAATCTTCCTAGATTGGAGTGGTAAACTTGAAACGAAATCCTAATTCTAAAAGAAAACAACAGCATTTAAATACTGCTTGATGACCTTCGCATCATCATTTGGACTCTTTCTAAGATGAACCATTTTTTACATCATGTAAACCTATATAGCAAATAAAATTGCAATCAAAATGAAATCATGTGACTCATTTAACATATTTGTTACACAATTAAGCGGGACATCTATTTTAGTCTAACATAGGCGCTTAGCCAAAGCTGGGAAAACCCTTTTTATTATATTATTTTGGGTAAGTATTCTTTTTGCAAAATGGGGTCAGTGGGTATACATTTATGTTGGCATGCTTAATTGGAAAAAAAATATTTTAACCAATTTTAAAAACGTGAAAAATCCTGATATATTCCCTTCACGATGATTTTTATTGTGTAATGAAATTATGTGTCTACAATGGTCTGTAGAATATGTGGATTGGTATTGTAGTGGATGGTGTTGAATGTCCACGATAGAAGTTGTCGGTTTGATCCCCAGCTTGACCAGATTGAACAACTTTACTGGTTCTATCAAGGAAGCCGACTTGAGAGTGGTCCATAAAGGCTCTCAGCTTTCTTCAAATCAAACTAAGATAAATTAATATAACTAAAATAAACACTGAGGAGTAGTTTTATAGTTTGGATATTTCTTCAAATATATATATAATTTATGTACGTTTGTTACAAACTTGTAGAATTTACATACGTCTCATATATTTACACAAATTTACATAAATTACCCCCATATGCAGGTACCAGCTAGACCCTCAGGAAGAAACAGTCCATTCAGCCTAAATCGTATTGACTCGGTGGGCTCAGTTACATGGAACACAACTTCCATGCCAGTGGGTTCCTCCCGTGGTCCAAGCCCACTGACAGTTGGTATGGCAGACACTGTTCCACTTGCCGTGGCATTTACTGAGACCATCAATGCATACTTCAAAGGAACTGACGCTACCAAGTAGGTCTATGTCTTATATATGGGTAAAACTGTAGAACAGCCTAAGTGTACCGGATGCAAATAAATTGTTCTATATTTCTTTCAGACAGTTAACTGTAACATAAAGCACCATTAAAAGCTTAAAAGCAGGGCAGTAGTGTAATGGATAAGAGTGTTGGCAGCTCACGTCAGAAGTTGCTGGTTCGATCACCAGCTTGACCTGATGCCTCTCGTGAAACAGCACTCAGTACTGGTTCTACCCAGGAAGTGGACTCGAGAGGGGTTTATATAAGCTCTGAGCTTTCATTGCAATCAAGCTAAAATAACTTTTATATAAACTAAGCACCAGTAACTGTTACATAAAGCACCAGACCTGCCAACTACTACAATTAAGGTGAAATTGGTATGATTTTATGGGTTAAATTACGCTTTTCTTCCCAAAATTACAATTTTGTGAGATTAAGGTGTTGCTCTTCCGCCGATAACGGCGGCGTCAAACATTTATATTTAGCTCCAACGTTAAGTTTTTGTTTTTACACTATTTCTCAACAAGTACAAGTGCTAGGACACGTGTACTTGGATCATAGTTACAACTAAAACCCTGCATTACATTATATACTGCAGATGCTGAGTGTGACCTACATTTCATGGTCCATTGACATTCTTTGATGCTGAATTTTGCATTTACCTCTAACGTTAAGTTTTCGTTTTTACCCTATTTCTCAACAAGTACAAGTGCTAGGACACTCATACTTGGACCATAGTTATAACTAACACCCTGCATTACATTATATAATGCAAATGCTGAGTTCTTTTTTATTATAATTTATTTTAAAAAAAAAATTATTATTTTTTTATTTTTAAATCATTTTTTTAATTTTTTTTTTTTTTTTTTAATTTTTTTTTTTTTTTTTTTTTTTTTTTTTTTTTAAATGTTTTTTTTACTTAGAAATACTGGTTAAAGTTTTTGTTTTTTTAAATATGTTTTACTTAGAAATACTGGTTAAAGTTTTGTGTGCAACTACCATCAAGTTCATATCTCAAAAATCACTTAATGTATTTGATAGAAACTTCACACAATACTTCCTACAATATTTCTTAGTCATTAAACCTACTACATAAACCAAGTTAGATAACTCTTGCATGAATATAGTATTTTAATTTTTTTCTCTCCCATGTGTGTATTAACGGTCAAAGCAGACACGGCAAGACATACCATTCCGCGCAATTCTTGTTTTAAAAACTGCTTCACCATTATCATTGAACACAATCAGGTTCCATGTTTAACTGGTAGTATAGATTCAAAATCTGGGTCTTGCTGGTACTTGTCAGTGTACGGGCTCTACAATATAGAGCTTTTAAATGAAAGGGATTGATATCAAAGCAAATCGGCAGAAAAAACAATCCAGACATTGAGACAGTAGATGGGGAAAAAAAAAGGTTATTACTGTATTTCACTTAATGGGGTTGGCAGGTTTAAAGCACTTATCAAGAGGTTGTGAGTTTGAGCCCAGTTTGATACAAAAACTTTGTGAGAAAGTTTGCCATATAACCCTTTACTCCATAGATATGCGTTTTCCCATACAAATCACAGAAGGCCTTTGAAAACAGTGCAGGAAGTGTTCAGATTGCTCATAACGAGCAATCTGAACTCTTCCTGCACTGTTTTCCACTCTGTCAGTTGATATAAACATAACTCATCCATTACTGATACATGGTGAATTAATGCTTACAATATTAGAGGTGTCCAAAGGCGTCTATATGAAGTAAAGGGTTGCAAAAGAACTTCTCAGATTCATGATGATGTCTTCCTCCACCAATGAACGGGAGGCCATATATAACCCGTAACGTGTTGAAAATGGTGTTAATCCTAATTCTAAAATATGTCAAAGACATTTGATACCTTTAAATCATCATACTTCACTCATAGTGTAGATAAAAGATGTTTCCTTAAGAGTATTAAATAGACGTCTAGTGTAAAGTAAATAAACAAATATTTATTAATATCAGCTTTTCATTATACATGTACATGTAATGCAAATCTGATCGTAAAAATCAGTATTTCATTTTTCGCTTATTCTTGATGTCCATTAGTAATTAATATTAGCAAAAACTGTGTTTGTTATTGACACTATAGTAGATACAGTTATAGTATTTAAAATATATATTTCCCCGAGTGGCTTGACATATTGTCCATTTTTATCCTGTTCTATAATTATATCCAAGTTTTCTATATATCTTGTTCACTTAGAATGTTTCATTTCTTTTAAAAGTTCTTCTATTATTAATACATCACTTAATTTTATTTTGAACATAATTTGCTAAAAATGTTACGCTTTTCAGTTTCATGGGCTAGTGCCTAGTATTTTATAGAGCTGTGCGGTAAAACTGGTATACTGTGCTGGTACATAATGCAGTATTTTTTTTATGGAGTACTGGTTTTTCGGAATTTTTCATGACTGAGAGTTTATGGAAATTACCAAAGTGACAAGGTGTCATATTTTTGTGTCTGTTTACTTAAGAAAGTAACATTTCAGCTTTTTAAAGTTTTCAGATGTTT
Organism: Panopea generosa; assembly: GCA_029582155.1. Taxonomy (NCBI): domain Eukaryota; kingdom Metazoa; phylum Mollusca; class Bivalvia; order Adapedonta; family Hiatellidae; genus Panopea; species Panopea generosa. The sequence continues at coordinate 67,894,435 of CM055901.1, forward strand.
TAATTGTAAAAGTAATGCATTATCAGACCAGTTATACTTGGTATTTATATAACTATTTAAAATAAATCGTCACACGTAATACCATCAACTAATTGAGTGTAATCAAAATGGTGGGCAAATGAGAAATTGTTCACAACAAGTGTGGCAAATCTGATATTTGGAGATATTTGGAGATATTTTGGCCTTAAGAAATGACACAGTATACTGTGGTACATACTGCGATACTTGGTTAAAAAATGCGATATACTACAGTACTTGTTTTCTTGCGGTGCCTCTGTAATATTAATTCTTGTTTTTTTGTTCAAATATCACAGAATAATTCCATTTGTATGACAATAACAAAGAGTCAGTAGAGCACTCAGGCCCTCTTGGGCCTCTTGTTTAAAATTGTCTAAGAAATATTCTTGCTGATAATGTCATGTGTATTAGTATTTTGGATGTTTGTTTGAGCCCAAGAAAAATATTTTGTTATTTATAAAAGCAAATCAAATTGAACATAACTCATTCCTTGACAACATTATCCCATCAGATTTTAGATGTCTCCCATGGTCAAGTGTTAATCAGAAGAAAATCCAGTTAGGGCCTCTGTGGTGAAGTGATCTAAAACATTTGTCTCAAGATCATTTCCCTCTCATAGCTAAGGTCGTAGGTTTGAGTCGGTCTCGGTCCAAAAATGTGAGAAAGTTTGTGGTTAATTGCGGAAGAACAGCAGTTCAACTCAGATTCATTCCACCTGAAATGTGCTGAAAAGGCGTTAATCCCCACTAAAAAAATTATAAATTGTAAATTTCCTTCGGCTCAAACAACCCCCATGTTTATTTAATTAATAGAATGCTAGGAAATATTTATCAATTAATCAGACAATGTTCCCTTTACTACATGCTTTGTTGCTTGATCGTTTCCTTTCAGATGTACGGTGAAAATGAGCGGAAATTTGATGATGTCGTTCCCGGCGGGGGTTGTGAAAGTGTTCACAGACAACCCCAACCCCGCCGTGCTAAGTTTTAGAATAAAAAATTCATCTCGTCTGGAACAAGTGTTGTTAAATAAGCAATTAGTAACAGAGTAAGTAAACTGGTGTACGGGGGCGGAGGAAAAATACCCCACCCACCTGCCACAGCATGCTGCCAGGGTTTAATCCAACGTTTTGTGGTTTTAATATTTTGTTGGTCTTTTTAGGTGGAAACTTGCGTCAGTTTTGTTTGTCAGAAATTGTTGATTTGCTGCATGTGTTGATGTTGTTAAAAAGTATGTTAATGGAGGTTAGTATATCAACTAAATGATACAAAAATGTAAAAGTAAAGACATTGATGTTTTATATTACGACAGTTTTGCACGTGTCAAATCAACAATTTCTGACATTTCGTAAAGCAGTTGTTCTCCAACTCTTTTTTCTTTACAGCTGTCTTGGACTATGCCTACTTTCACATTTATGGAATTATTTCGCCTATTTTTCTTTCATGGATTATGTTTTGTTGTCGCTCACCCGCGTGAAGTAGTATAGTTACGTGTCCTGTTAACTGAGCACTGAGAATACCCACAATTCCTCAAAATAACATATATAAATCTTGTCAGCAATATCTTTATGCATTTACATTGTTCCTCTTCACCCATTTTTATTAAAATGAAAATCTTTAACATTAATTTTGGCTCACATTTCTTATATCAAAATTTGAATGAATGAAAAATTTGATTGAAAAACAAATGTCTTTCATAAAACATTATTTTGCCAATAAGTGGTGCGTGGAAATAAATGATTTACACAAAAGGACAAACAACTTTTATGAGATGACTATAGGTACAACAATTCTCTGTGCTCGGTGTCGAAGTTTGCTCTGTCAGTTGATACTACACATTCAGATTACATAACTAAAGCCACGTTAACACATACATGTTTACTCCTATATTAACAAGAAAACATATATATCTAATTGGTTGTCTTCTTGACAATTTATTCAAAGAGATATAGAGTCTATACATCACCTCTATCATTAATATAGCAACCGGGCCCGATAAGCTCAGTCAGTACCACGTCTGACTCAATCCAGGGGTTGTGAGTTTGAATACAGACATGGTCACAATCTTGGTGATGATTGGTTTATGACATTGCTTCTCGTTGGAAATTATCTCCCACTGTTGATTCAAGTGAGAAAGTTATCAGTTACTTGTAGAGATGGGTGTGTACTGGTTAACCTTCTAGGATCCCATGAAAGAGTAGTTGGTTTAACTGATTATCTGTTATCACTTGATGGCATAGAAATAATGGCAAAGAAATGATGTTAAATATTAAAAAAAACAAAAACATGCATAACCTTTAATACACAAAGTTAAAAAACAAATGAAAACCATTCAGTTTTACCTTTACAAACACATAAAAAATTTAGTGACATCAGGCCAAAATGAGAAATCAAGATAAGCACAAAAAAATCAACATGTTTGTCAAGTTAATTATAGGTAGTGTTCACAATCATCCAGAAAAAACGCAAAATACTCACCTTTTCAAATACTACATATATCCATATTTTCAAATACCAGTATTTTCAAATGTCTGAGCAAGACATTGTAAATTACTGCCTTTTTGAAAACCTGGGAGATTCAGTGAAGCATGGTAACAGATACTTTCAAAGTAATAATCACTGTACGATTCAAACTGTACTTCTGTAAAATGCATATGGACTGCATGTACATATTTTTATTCATTCCCTACTCATGTTTTATTGAATGCTTCTAACAAAAGCATGGTTATGTATACCAAATTCTCTGAATAAATGCCCCCAGGTCCATGTATTTTTCAGGAGGGGTTGGGTGGGGTGGGGTTTATTTGCGTCCAAAGAAAAAAATTAGACCCAAATTGGTGGGTGGGGGTTGAGGGGCTGTTATAAAATGCATGGGCATGCCTTGTCTTCTTTATATAACTTTTCTCACCAGGCCAAATCTAAGCACCAGTTGAATACATGTTTATGTGAACAAATGGAATCAATAAAGAAGATATTGCTTAGAAATCACGCTGGGTCCCCCGTGGATATGGTGATGTGAGGTGCTGTCACAGGTTCACTTACCTCTCTGACACTGCTGAGGTCTTGGGTTCCACCTGCGCTTGATCCCAAAACTTGATGTTTTTGAATCTTAACCAGTTACTTGCTTAATGAGAAAAGGATAATGATTCTTCTCAAGTTCATTTTAAAGTTTAACTGGAAACATACAGTATACCCAAGAATGAACGACCCAGGGCAGTGCATGTTGCAAAGGGGGGGATTTGGGGTGGGGCGTTCATTTGGTTCTGAGAAATCAAAACTTTTTTTTATAAAATATGAGAAATGCCATAAAACACAAAGTCATTAATTAGACATTTAGTCTACTTTAGAATGTTTAAACCAGACTTGAAAACTATATATTTATTTTGCTTAAAGACCAAGTTTCAGAGGGTTAAGACCATAAAAATGGGGAGGTGGCATTTATTGGGGGATGGGGGGGGGGGGGGGGGGGGGCACATATTGTAGCCTGTAATGTGCTGAATTTGGTTTTATTCATACTAAACATGTAAAAGCATACTGAAAAAAAAATATGTTTCACTTTTGCACTCAGCATGACATTGTATCCTGAATGTGTAGTCTGAATGTGTTATAATGTTTCACATGTAATTAGGCATGGTTAATGTAATACATGTAATATGAGACATGCTCACCCCAAGGCAGTAGACCCGCTTGCAGCCACGTGCACGGTGATAGAACAGTTGTGACGTAACGTGTGATTAACTACAGCTAATAAGTATTCATTAGTATTAGTACACTAATGGTAAGTAATGGCACTTGAAGCCATTTAACTTTTATTCTTTTAATATTTTGTTTCTTTTATTTGGTATTTATTTTACATATTTACCGCCGTGGGACTCTGTACAAATTTGTTTATTGTCATTCTGTACCTTGAAGCGTATTAATTGTATGTTATAAAAACAAGAAAAGTAGTTTTATGATCATGAAATGAAATTAAAGATGAAATTATTTACTCTCATTTGGCTTAGCTGTAGATTACTTCAATAATATGACATCTGTTCAAATAGTACAACATAATTATGTGCTATTGCTATCTAGGAAAGAAGCCCACAAAAGTTTGTGGGTTCTCATGCTTGGCTATCAATTAGCCAATCAAAATACAGATTACAAAAATGACATCATCTGAGTCTGTCATAATAAAAAGTAATACATTACTGTTTCTAATTTTAGTAACAATTTAATACATATGACCACTATTGACCAATGAAAAATGGTGTCCTCATTATGTGATTTAAGAAGGTTAGCAGGTGATTTAACCTATAGGAAGGGAGGAAATCTTCCAATGACACTAGATTGTAGAAATTTTTAAGACAGCCGAAGTTAATTACAAATTGAAATTGTATTTCCTTAAAAAGAAAGAATGATGTAAGTAAATTAAGGTTTGCAAGAAAAAAAGACAAATATTGTGATTGAAATAGGATTTCAAATAAAAATATATAAGGAATAAGATGTCAAAAATGAAATAAATTCTATAACCAAAACAAAATGTTAAGATTACAGTGGTTTTTTTTGGCCATTTTTATAGCCGTTATTGGGTCATATTCCCAATGGCAAATAGTATCTTTTTTTCCCAATTGAATGGTAAAAATTCCCAATCGAAAGCTTCAAAAATGTAAATTGAAACTTGCCATACTTCCTTGATAAAATAAAGAGAGTTTTCCCCGTTCTGAATTTAGTATGACATTATTTAATTAAATGGCCTGATAAGCAAGTGTACACTTTTTATAAATATATAAATATATTTAATGCAAAAAAATTTCCCAATGTTAATGAAAATGCCGCTAAAATTCCCAATTCCAAGGGTATGGGTCATCTTCCCAAAATGGTGAAAAAAAACACTGGATTACTCGAATGTAATAAGATGATAAGAGAACAATGTTAATTGAATGAAATAAGATATAAAAAAAAAATGAAAACAAATAAGATAATGCTATTTTCAAATACTGCTGAACCCAATTTTAATGGAAAAAAGACAACTGACGAGTGTACAATTTTCATGTGGACACATGGTCCAGTGGTAAAGCAACGCCCCAACGGTCATGGGTTTGATCCTCCGCCACACCTATATGTGATCCTCCGCTACAGCTATGTGGGGTGTCCTTGACTAAGACACTTTATCCGCAGTAGTGATTCTCCCCAGGAAGACTTGTAACAACTTGCTTCACAATCGATGTAAAATAAATAAGGTTAAAACAAAGCACCATTTGCATCGCCTTACTCAGACTAACATTTCAAATTCTGTCGCCTGTAGCTTATAGGCATTAATCTGCTTCTTTAGGCCTGCATTTTTAGGTCGCCCCCAAATATCTAAACTTTCAAATTCAGCATTTGAAATGGGACTTTGCTTGTAAATTACTAGTATACATGTGAAATTGTCATTTGACTATCACTATTGATTCAAGTGGGAAAGTTATCAGTTACTTGTGGAGATTAGTGTACTCAAGTACTGGGTAACCTTCCAGTATTCCAGGAAAACGTGGTTAGGTAAATTGATCTTTGTTAGCCCTCAATGATATAGAAACGATGCTAAATATTTAAAATGCACCAGCTCTCATATATCTTATTATATATGATAGCGTAGAAGGTTAATAGACTGGTCCTTATGTTAGACAAGAGTTGAAACCGCTAGCTCATATATTAGGTGCAATAGCCCAAATTCAACAAAACAAAGTTTTGAAACTATTACTGGGTAACACTTTATTTACCCCACACGTATTTTAAGTGGACACTTCCAAGCTCAAAGCCAAAACTTTACATAGTCAATTTCCATTGTACCTAGTTATTCTGATAGAGCAGAAAACAGTGCAGGACCTGTTCTGATTGCTTGTAATTGGCAGAATTGTTCTTATTCTGTCTTCAAAAGCATGCTATATCAGAGGTGTTCAAAGGCGTTTATATGAAGACAAGGGTTAATGCAGTATTTTGTTATCATTTTAGATGTTTGGGGGTTTGACAGTAGTGACTGTTTCCCACTCCTCAGTTTAAGAGTAAATATATAAAAATTACTTAAAAGAAATAATTCAACATATATACATGGATATATTTCTTTTGATCCTAATTTAGAATTAAACAGAATTAAAAAAAAATTAAAAAAAATTATATACTGTGTATTGCATCAGTAAAATAAAAAGGTAAACAAATACATGTTATTTGAAAAATAAGCCGCCATATTTTTTATTTATTGGTATCTAAGAATAACATCAATAAAAAGCAATGATAGATTTAATATTTTCTAGTAGATTTAACCATTTAAATAGTTGGTTGTAGTTGATTTAAATTTTTATCTATAGTTTTTTTCTTTCTTATTTATCTAAATATGATTCACGAGTAAATACTTTTCAAGTTTTGGTTAAGTTTTTTTATGTAACTGAATTTTTTATTTTTTTCTGGTTTAAACAACTCATTTTTTGTGTTCGTCAACAGGGATTCTAGTCAGTCTATAGATGGCAGTGCGGTGTATTCATTTGACATGCCAGCTCTCAGCGAACATCTACGCACACAAGGGGAGACAAACAAAACTGCATCATACTTCAATATTGATATACTCAAGTACCAGGTAAGTGAACAATGCTTCTTTTGGGATAAAAAATCAAAAAAAAATCTGATATTTTAAATGAAAAATCATATTTAACGTAAGCATAAACAGTTGGGTCTGGTTAGCTCAGTCGGTAGCATGACTGACATCCAGGAGTCATGAATTTTAAACCCTGTCCAGCCAAAGTCTTCGTAATGATAATTCATTGTTTGTATTTCGTCTTCGCTGTTTCAAATGGAAAAAGTTATCAGTGACTTGCGAGATGGTTGTGCTTGAGTAGTGGTTAACCTTCCAGTATAGAGTAGTTAGGTTAACTCTCTGTCTGTTAACCTCGATGACATAAAAATTATGCTAAGTTTTCAAACAAACTTTTAAAAAAACACATAACAATTAACTTTTTTAATCATTAAACATTAATTCATTCTTTCTGCTTTATAAAGCAGAAGTTTATCTACCCCTTGCTTTATTAGGTAGACTGATACATACTGATATGATACATTGTTATTTCAGACTATACTTGTGTATTATATGACCATATTGTACTATACAGATTAAGGCCAACTCGGGCGTAGAGAGCACTCCACTTCCTGTGGTCGTGTACTGGAAATGTGAGGAGAAATTCACCGACTTTCGCCTTGACTACCGTTTCAATCCCATAGCAATGACCCAGGGTGCCACACTGAAAAATATCACGGCAACAGTGATTGTAGATGGCGGAGTAACTCACATGCAGAGTTTACCGGAGGGAAATTGGTGAGGTTTCATTATGTTAAAGTATTACCGGAGGGAAGTTGGTGAGGTTTCATTATATTAAAATATGACTGATGGGAAATTGGTGAGGTTTTGTTATACAAAGATTTTACCGGAGGGAAGTTGGTGAGGTTTCGTTATGTTAAAATATTACCGGAGAGAAGTTGGTTTTGTTATGTTAAAATATCATCGGAGAGAAGTTAGTGAGGTTTTGTTATGTTAAAATATTACCAGAGGGAAGTTGGTGAGATCTGTTATGTTAAAATATTACCGGAGAGAAGTTGGTTTTGTTATGTTAAAATATCATCGGAGAGAAGTTAGTGAGGTTTTGTTACGTTAAAATATTACCAGAGGGAAGTTGGTGAGATCTGTTATGTTAAAATATTACCGGAGAGAAGTTGGTTTTGTTATGTTAAAATATCATCGGAGAGAAGTTAGTGAGGTTTTGTTATGTTAAAATATTACCAGAGGGAAGTTGGTGAGATCTGTTATGTTAAAATATGACCACAGGGAAATTTGTGAGGTTACGTTAACTTAAAATATTACAGGAGGGAAGTTGGTGAGGTTTCGTTGTTAACATTTTACCTGTGGGAATTTGGTGAGGTTTTGTTACGTTAAAGTATAACTGGAGGGAAGTTGGTGAGGTTTTGTTATGTTAAAATATGACTGCAGGGAAATTGGTGAGGTTTCGTTATGTTAAAATATGACCGCAGGGAAATTTGTGATATTTTGTTACGTTAAAATATTACCGGAGACAAGTTGGTGATGTTTCTTTATGTTATAATATTACCGGAGGGAAGTTGGTGACGTTTCATTTTGTTAAAATATGACCACAGGGAAGTAAGTGCGGTTTTATTATGTTAAAATATTACTGAAGAGAAATCGGTGATGTTTTGTTATGTTAAAATATGACCGTAGCTAAATTAGTGAGATTTTGTTATGTTAAAATATGACTGCAAGGAAATTGGTGAGGTATAGTTATGTTTAAGTATTACCGCAGGGAAATTGGTGAGGTATAGTTATGTTTAAGTATTACCGCAGGGAAATTGGTGAGGTATAGTTATGTTTAAGTATTACCGCAGGGAAATTGGTGAGGTTTCATTGTGTTAAAATATAATGTTAAGTACATGAGTAAGAGTTATTCTAAGTTTCTCAGTGACAGTGTGGTCTCAAGACCACTCACCTCATACTGTTACGGTTGTGGGTCCGAACCCAGTTCGTTCATAGACTTTGTAAAGAAAAAAACGGCAATAGCAAGTTGTGTGAAAAATTTACAATTACTTGCCTAAGGACGGTGGTTCTACTCAGATTCATTTCGAAGTCTTCCTCCACCTATAACACCAGATATGCCATATATAACCTAAAATGTGTTGAACATGGCATTAAGCCGCATTAAAAAAAATACTAATACTAATACAATTTCTGACTAGTATTTTGCTAATGCAGTCCCTGGCTAGTATTTAAATTATACAATGCCCGGTCAGTATTTTATTTATACAATCCACCACCTTTAAAACAATTGGCAGGTGATACATATCATTCCTTAGTTAGAATACTTGTCTCTAAAATAATTTACTTTCTTTCAGGAATAACGAAATGAAGAGGGCGACATGGAAGTTGAACGACATATCAGAAGTTAGTGAAAACAATACCCAGGGGTCCATACGTGCCAAGTTCACTCTCAGTGACAGCAAATCTACACCCTCAACAACTGCCCTGCAGTTCATCGCGGAAGGGGCAACTCTGTCCGGGGCGGACTTTGATCTCGTGGGGCAGGGCTATAGGGTGTCATTAGCAAAGAAAAGATTTGGTGCAGGTATTGATGACTCCCATTTTTATAATACAGTTGAACCTGTCTTAAGCAGCCAGGTACTTGAAGGAGCAAAAGTGGCTTTTAGACCAGAATGTTGCTTAATACAGATTTATATACTCTGGAAGCATAGAAGTTGGTAATAGCAAATGTGGCTGCTTAAGACAAGTGGCTGCTGAATAGAGGTGATCGCTTACACAAGTTTGACTTTAATTCCTGTCATGTTGCTTACATACACTATCCACTATCACAACTATACCTTCAGTTAACTGATTTTAGGACCATGTACTACTGTTATAAAGATACCTTAAATTAGCTGTAATTTTGGAAAAGATAAAAGCTTTGAAATATAGGAGACTTTATAACCTGTATTTTAGGATCAGGTACCATTATCATAAAGTTATCTCAAATTACATGTATTTTTGGACAAGGTTCCAGTATTGCAACATAACTTTAAAATTTTCTGTGTATTGGAAAAGAGTACATTATCACAAAGATACCTTCACCTCAGGGCTTCTAAAATCATCGGTTTTTCAGTTTTTGGACCAATTTCTACTGTTCAAAACCGGTTTTCCTTTCAAAATTCAATAAAAAATCGGTCCAGCTATTTTCTATTGGACGTATAAATTACCCTTGCCACAATAACATTCGACTGTTTGGTCACCTGCTGTGCGAAAGGAGGTCAATTTTGCCTGAGCCATAATGAATAGTAGGGGAGTTTTTTGGAAGAGTCTATCGCTATGTAACATGCCTTAGATGTGTGATCAGCGACCTGTATCGGTTCATCAAACCGGTTTTGCTTCGGTAATTTCTTTGATATACGCTTGCCACAATGTGTTAACTTGTTTGCCATATCGCGTGTTTTTCCCAAGTGGTCAAAGTTGGGACTTTCGGACTGGAAATTGCTTGCTTCATTAAAATATTTAATATAAAACGCGCAGTATTATTTGTTTGTTTGAGTTTTTTAACAATACTTTAATTATAATATTAATGACATTAATTAAGGAAAGTGATCAAACCTGGACAAATTTTATTTTGATGTCTGACCAGAATTTTTTGCATTAGCCATAACGTTTGGAAAAGTAGTTGTGGACAGAGTACAGATCTGTGCATCATCAACGTAACTTAAACTAAATAATTAATATAAAATGTCCATACCATTAATATATCTTATCCATTAATTTGATATATTTCCTCCATATTACTAACTTCGCAATCCAAAAACATGCTTCAATTTTTAAAAAGAAACGACATTCAAGGACTTAAAATCATGTACGGTTCACTCTTACAATATCCGTTTGATGTTAGCTGACGCACGCCGACATCACAGTCATCAAAGAGAAGCCAGCAAACATGTTGTTTCATTCATTCCATGTAAAGAAATTGTGCAGTTTGTTTGTGTTCACTTAAAATAGCATTTCGTCAATAAGTATTATATTCCATTTTAAATATCTTCCATAAGATGCGAACGTTTCTTTGATGCATTGATAATAATATAATAGGAGACAGAGTTGAAAGTGGTTGAACACAAATTTACATATATTCACATTTAGTTTAGCGAGAATAATACTGTTAAAATGTCACATTCAATAAAAGTGCTTTTGTCAATGTTCAAAGAGCTGAATGTGGTGACTTGAGACGACCCAAGGCTATATCCGGTATGCACAGTACTTCTGGTTTACATCTTGAATCTATTTTTTGGTTGAAATTGATTGAAACTGGTTCAGTCAAATGGGAATACATGATGTTGGAAATAATGATGTACATATTTAGAATAGTTTAGTTAAATTAAACACAGAAAGCAGGAAAAATAAACTTGAATAAACTGATAAAATTGCACGGAGGGTGGGATATTATGATATATATATACATGCATGAGCATAATGTAAAGGGGTTTTAAAAGGAAAAAGTGTGATTCTTAAGGAAGCAATTATTATGGCAATAAAAACCCTGGACCGATTTGTATTTTGGAATTTTAGAAACCATGCTCCACCTACCTGTGTATCAGAACATAAGAATCTTACATGGGTTTGAGGTTCGGATGGAAAATTTCATCCCTAGGGATAACTGTTTTTGAGAGCCTTTTACCTTGAAAACAGTTATCCCAAGGGACGGAATTTTCTATATAAACCGAAAAAATCATATAAGATTATTTTTCTTGCATACCAAACACATTAAATTTATATTATTTTTATTTTTTTACAAAGATGGCTTTTAAGACGTCAAGTTAGATATATAACATTGTATGTTTTAATATGTCACATCATAAATTGCTCTGTTACTGCAGGATAAGATAAGCACATGGAGTAGGTGTAGGAAGAAAAAATCCTTACCTGGTAAAAATTAAATAGACATACAAGTGAATTGGTTGTTAAAAACATGGTTTTAAATCTTTATTTTATTTCTTTTTCAGGGAAGTATCTTGCCGATCCAGATTCTAGTATCAAATATGTATGATAGAAACACATTCTAGGTCAAGTCTACAAATTCCAAAGTAAAGAACCATTCCAGGTGTTGTTGATCTCACCACCACTCAAATTCCAGTCAACATTTTTTCCACCAATCAGCAATACCCATCAAAATCATATGATCTGCATCAACAAATCAGGAAATGGGATGAAAAAATGGTTTGCCAATCAGGATATTGACAATGATTGAATGATCCAATCGGACTGTTTTAAAATGTCATGTGATTAATGTAATATGATACGAAATATTTTATGAAATATTTTACATTTGCTTGACGTCAGTTGTGTTCAGTTATGATAAATGTATTTAAAGTATTTATAAATGCTGATGCTTTGCAACTGAAGGAACATAAAAATAAAGTTGTACTACATTTATAATGTTCCATTACACTTTTAAGTCACATGATCAAACACAAGCAAACAGCTCTCAAACTTGTTCTTTATGCTGATGTTTTCAGTGAATACATCATTCGTTTGACTTTTTACCTCACGGGGACGAAGTCCAAGGAGAGCTATTGCCATAAACCCAGCGTTGTCATCAGCGGCGTCGGCTTCTGTAGACGCCCAGGTTAAGATATCTATGCAACCACTCATTTGATGTGAATGAAACTTCCCATGTGTGTTCACCATCATCAATGGAATACATACAGACAACAACTCTGGATTGCATTTTGACACAGTTATAGCCCTTTTTGGACTTAGATACCTAGAGTTGAGCTTTGTTCTGACAACTCTTGTTTTTATTAATCGTCAGCTAATGCGTTAAATAGTTAACATTAATTTTGGATGAAGCCCGGTACAAAATTGTATTACTTGTACATGCTTTAAATTTAATGGTGTTTAAATAGACAGATTATCAAAGCTAACATAAATAACAATGGTCGCTTAAGAATAATACTATTTTGTCACATATTTAAAAACTATTCGGATGGTTGCTTTTAATAATGGAACACAGACGTCAATTTTCATAGGTTGCTATATCGACACTACCTCCTCAATGAAAGTAGTTCCCAAATTAATTTGGTTGCTAAATAATCAGTAAATGGTATAGTACTACAGTACTTATGTATTCATATATAAGAAATTTAAATGAATTGTTTGCCATGGTTGATTATTTCCCCCACTGTTATTGTATGCCATGGTTTATTACTCGCTCATTGTGAGAGTTTGCCAAGGTTGATTATCCTTCCCAACGTGAGGGGTGGTGGGATTGTCTGATTGCAACATGTGAATCAGTCCATTATATTCTTAATATTCACAACATTATAGTTTGCCATGGTTTATTATCTCACATCTATTGCTATTAACTGTTACGTTATATATTCACAATGTTGTATTTGCAATGGGCATTTCATGTAAATATTTTATAACCGTGATTATGTAACAAGGCCTATCAGTATGTTGCCACAAGTGAAATTGTGGTACCGTAAGAGTGCATTGTTTTGAGATGTTGTGATTTTGAAGGCAAAATGGTACAAGTACATTTTTAGCATAAACATACCGAGATATTCTGATTTCATATTTCCATCACTACTCAACTTTCATAATCGGTCACATGGAGTTATTGATGTTTCATCAAGTAAATTTTATATTATTATCTACAATCTAATGAGCAAATTCTTTAGGCATATTTTAAGAGAATTTCAATTAAATTACAACAGAGATAAGCATGTAACAACTTTTTAAAATTCACCACCTGCAAAATTAAACTCACAATTGTATTGGTATCTTGTTTTTCGGCCATATGCTGCGATTAAGGCATTTATCTCGACCTTATTGGCCTTGTCCATATTGAGTTTGTATGGGATTTGTTTGAAAAAAATAAGACAACTTTCACAACCACATATGTTAATGCATTTGTATGAGAACGTTGACCAGGCATGGAATAACATTGTCTTGCAGAGATGCATTGTTTCAGTGAAGTCAAATCGCTGCAAATGGTGTGTGTATAAGCTCAGTAACACTTCTAACGCCAAGTTTGTGAGTTTGAATCCCTGCCTGAACACAGTCTCTGTGGTGATTGGCCATGAACTTTGTTTCCCATCTCTGAATATGTGAGAAAGTTGTCAATGATTTGCAGATTAAAGGTGTGTGTATAGTAATAGTTAATCGGTTGGTGGTTTTCGGAAACAATGATAAGCTGTGCTGGCTGCTTTTATATAACTTAAACACTGTTAAATAGATGTTAAATACATGTAGTACAAACAAACATATACAATATAAGCTAGTAACATATGATTAATTTTCGAGTTGTTCATTTTATGTTGATAGCCTCTACCATTCATTTATGTACTTTCACTGTCCTTGTAAACTATATGTACTTGCTGGTGGTTGTATGATTTTTAATTTTGTACTTGTGTCCTTTCTCCTTTTTAACATATTTCCACGACAATGTTGAAATTGAATTGTATTTTAGTATTTGCTCAGGAGAAAAATCAGATGCTGCAACTTGATTGCCTGTCTGTAGTACCGGTAATCCATGAATAGAGATATATTCCCTGTTTGAGGACCTCCAGGGCGATTAGCATATGTGATAGTCACTAAATACGAATGTCTTCCAGATCAGAAAGAAGTTCCTCTGTATGCAAATTTCAGTGAAATTTAGTACATCCCAAATGGCAAAAACGTTTTTACAAACTCCCAATTTAGACATAAAAGAGTACGAAAGAAATGTTGGAATTTTCACATTTGTTATATTTAATGTTTAAGTTACTTATTTCATTGAAATGTATGAAATTTTCATTTTGAAAAATGTTTGACCAGTATTTGAAGTAAATGATTTATTTTGTTGTGGTTTTTTTCTTCAAATTTTAAGTTTGAATTTTGTGCTTAAATATTGGATGAATTACAGGTACAATATATTACCAGTAGTCAATGTTCGAGTAATCAAGAATTGAATTTGATTTCAAGTTCAAATTTTATGCTTAAATATTTAATTGGCTGCTGTTTGCATGTACGAGCAGTTTGATATACGACTTTTTTGTTATTTATGGATAAAAATTTAAGCTCCTATGGTTTAAGTGAATATTCAAGAAATAAATAAAAAATGTTTTCATTTTCAAGTATATATTGTTCTTAAATTTTTGTGAACTTGATATCCGATGAATTGTATATTGGAGGAATAAATAAATAAATTTGATTTTAATTTTGATTTCTGTGCCACATATATAAATTTCAGGTCTCCTGTACAAGTGAATATATTATAGGCTGGAAAAGATATTTTGCTCAGTTTGTGAATATTTCCTGTTGATTTCCTTTTTCTTATCATATACATGTATCTAGTTTGATTGAGTTTAAACTTTTATTTGCATTCACTTCGGTATATTTTTACTCTCAATCAAGCGTGTCCTTATAAATATGTAAGATTTATTCTCCAGGATTTTCCAGATTTGTATTTATTAAAGAGTTTTATTCTGTCATAGATATTTGGTATTTATTTTGATACTGATAATTGTAAAGGTTGGTGGGGTTGGTGGAGAAATACCCAGTTTATACATGTATAATATAATATTTAAGAAAAAGTGCTTATCATTTCATGTTCTCAAAATTGTCTTAAAAGTTGAAGAAGACTTGTGCGGTAATGATACCATTGTGAAAGTTGTCTTTGACCACATGTATGACTGTTTTGATGTGTAGATGTGTTTGAAAAAAGGTATGTGTAAAGTTAGTTTTTGTGGCTACTACATAAGTCATTTGTATTTGGCAGCATGACTTGGGTAAGTTTTATTTGACAACATGTGTAAAATTGAATTTAACTACATGAGTCAATTGTATTTCCAGAACTTGAATTGTGCAAGTTGTATATGACAGCATGTGTAAGTCGTATTTGACAACTGACAGCATCTGTAAATCTTATTTGACAACATATGGAAATTGTATGTGACAGCATATACAAGTTGTATTTGACAGAATGTGTTGTTCACATAATCCTGATAAAACTCACAGTTTCAAGTTTAGCCTTTCTTCATTCCAAGTTTTGTTTATCAAGGAAATCAAAATTATTTTCATAATCACTAAGTGAATTGATGATATTTTAAGGAAAATTAGGCTGCAAATCCTTGATTCTGGTAAACGAATAACTCAAAATTATTATTCAGAATTCAGTCATTATTTAGAAATATGTTAGTGACTCTGAACCAGGTATGACCTTGACATTTATAGGGTTACAAAACACTATCAAGAACTCAAGGAATTATATAGAGAAGGAAAAGCAAATGATTGAGTTTTTGTGAACGCTTGTGTATTCGTGCAAAATCTAGCAATATCTTGTTTTTAATTATCTTAACTTCTATTCATCTCGGGAACACAAATCAAAATTCTTACATTGCAGACTGAAATTGTCATCAAACCAATACCATTCCCATAAATTTGTGTTAAAAATTGTTGAAGTACTTGTGATTACAAAATTGTATATTGCAGTTAAGATAACGACAAGTTACGATAAATTTTCATTCAAACCTCATTATTTTTAATTCAAGATCATTTGGCGTGATCGATACATGTTTGAACTTCTAAGTTTACATACAACTTACAGTTGATGTACACGAAATCAGTTGCCTGTGAATTATGAATGATTAATTTGCAAATTACGAATCCTTCATTTGCTATTCCATCAACATTTAGTCAGGAGATGCAAGTTTCCTATCCTTCTATACATGTCCTTGAATAAATGAACCTGTTATTATCCTAAATGTGTTTATGGAGTCAAGGACTTATATAGAGACGGATAGAAAACTTTCCTCTTTCAGACAAAAATTCAAAATTCACAGGCAACTGCTTTCATGCATATATATTTAAGTTTTATGATACCATTATTGTTTTATGATGTTTTGTTCACGCAAAATTATCTTGTATCTAAAACATTGCAGTTCCAGAAGAAGAAAAAATCAAGTAAATTTACTAATTTTTAGTGACATTTTTCTAATCTTTTTATCACTACTACCTCAACAATTGACCTGATGTCAGAGCAACTATGGCTCAAAATGTCACAAAATGGCTCAATATGTCAAAAATTATTATATATATAGAATTAGAGAGTTCAAAATCATGATATTTATTTAGAATTAGAAATTAACAAATAATGTAAAAGATATTTAATAGTAAGAGTAATTGTTGGTCAGCTCAATTGACCTGACATGGGAGCGACTATCACATTGCCCTCTGGCCATGTGGTGTGATTTGTTTAAGTAAATACAATGTAACACAATGTGGTGTTTATTTAGAGACCACTCGCTTGTCTTAGGAAAATGGCAGTCCTGGAAACAATATTGATCGCTGATTGGTTTATCAACTTGTTTGATTGACAGCCACTTCAGGTCAATTGAAAAATAGATTTCATGAGAGTTTGCGCATCACAAAACGTGAATAAGCTGCGTTTCCTTCTCTATACATGTCCTTGATTAAGTTACTGACACGAGTAAATTATAGCTGTATATTGTAGTGCTGTAGTGTTTTATGTTTTCCGTTAATTTTATTGCGATTCTGATAATTAAAAAAACTGCATTTCTGGCGGTAAATATGTACATGTACCTGTTATTTGGAGCACAAGTTTCGGTAATAAACAATATTGTTTTTGATTTTTGTAAATGTGTTTTTACAAATAAGCAAATACATTTTATATCCAATAAACAATTTTTTATAGTGGTAATTAAAAATTATTTATTTTTTGCAATTAATAAAGTAAGTCCATGAAATTTAAAAAGAAAAAGTTTGAAAGAATGAGAAAAAAAAACAACATATTTTTTTAATAATTTATATGAGAACTTTATTCCAGTTGAGAATAACTATATTAAGAAATTCTTAATCCTGTAGCATTTTTTTGAGTTGATCTGAAGTTTATTTATCATACTGAAATTATTTTTTTGCTAAACTACTTTTCAATAAAAAAATCATTTTTATTTACCACTTAAAAAGGTTTGTCTTCCGATATAAAATATATGTATGTAACATTTATATCGTGTTTCAAATCTCAAAAAACTTTTTTAACTGAAATACGGAAAGCATTTTCACTAAATTATCTCAACTTGAGATTTTTTTCTCCACACGAATTTTTGAAATGCCATTAAAAAAATCGTAAAAAAATTTACACTGATCAATCTGCATGTTATCCTTAACCAAATGAAAAAAAAATGTTCTGCAGGGTCATTAAATGTGTAATAAGTAATCAATAAGAGAGTTTGAGATTTTTGAGATGAGAAATATCTCAGCTTGAGATATTCAGTGAAAGTGGTCCTTGGCACAATAAGTTTGTACCATGCATCCATTGTAATGCTTTACATGTGTATTTACATTTAAAGTCTTGTATTTTTAAGGGAATTGTGCAATAAAATACAAACTGGCTTTTAAGGTTATAGCATTATTTGTGGTTCTTTCATTTGCTGTTGATATATTAGATTTTCTTGTATTAAAATTATGCAACTTTCTAAAATTAATTCATTTTATGACTATTATGAAATTGAGCAATGTTTCCGAGCTGAAATTTTAAAGCTTAATATTACAATCAATTACTATATCTGTAACCTGTAACCTGCTAGTGGGGGAGGGGGAGCCGTCTGACTAACTTAGCCTATAGATAATTTTCCCTTTTATTGAAAGGTTCAGAGTTCGGGTTGCCGACTGACTGCATATTTTTCTCATTCTAATATTTAGCTGATCCCAGTTAGCTCAGTCTATAGCACGTCTGACTATCAATTCAGGGGTCATGAATTCCAATCCCACCCGGCCACAGTCTTGGTGTTAATTGATAAAAGATCTTGCGTCTTGATGTCATTCATCTCTCACCGCTGATTCAGATGGGAAAGTTATCAGTTACTTGTTGAGATGGGTGTTCTCAAGTACTGGTTAACCTTCCAGCATCCCAGGAAAAGTGATTAGGGTAAGCGATCATCTGTAAGCTCTTGGTGGCATAAAAATTATGCTAAATATTCAAACAAACAAACGCATCGTATTAATTATTGGTTTACATGTGGTAAGAAAACCCTTAACCACTGTAAGGGAAGTGTGACCAGCTCAGTCGGTAACACGTCTGACTATCAATCCAAGGGTCATGAGTTTGAATTCCTGCCCGGCAACAATCTCTGTGATGATTGATATATGACATTGTGTATCATCATTTGTCTCTCACCTCTGATTTAAGTGAGAAAGTTATCATTTGTTACAGACATGTGCTAGAGTATTGGTTTACTTTTCAGGAATCGCAGGAAACAGTTAGGTTAACTGATTGTGTGTTAGCCCTCCATGGCATAAAAATGATGCTAAATATTCAATCAATCAATTCACTATGGCTCTTTTGTCAAAATGTCACAAAATAATGATATATTTAGAATTAGAAATTCAAAATTATGATACAGACATGTATTTAGAATTAGAAATTAATGAATAATGTATTGTTGTACAAGAAATATAAAAGTAGGAGCAATTATTGGTCAACTCAGTTGTGACCAGTTTGTTGATCGTTGCAGACATCGGAATTCTTCAGAAATACGAACCACAGATATGTTTATTTACCTTTGCAGTCCCACATTACAAAGTCACATTCTAACATATTTTATACCTGTATGTTGTTTTGTGAAATAGCGTTATTGTTCCTGTAGTTGTTAGGAAAGATGTTTATTCTAGATAATCCAGCATAACCATTCATTTAAATTCTTTTTTTATGACCTTGGTATTTGCAAATCTGGAGTCAAAACTTAAAAGAGTATATGTTGGTCCCATTTTACAATCTCATTATCTGTTTAAGTGAGAATATTTTGTTCTGTTTTGGCACTGATGATTAGCAGAAGTCAGTGAATTTCATAATTTCATGGTATGGTCGATTTTTCATATTGAAAAATGTGTCCCCCATAAATGAGTGGTCTAAAGCGCTGTCACAAGGTCACTCACCTTTCACCGCTGAGGTTATGGGTTCAAACCCAACTATGTCCAAAAACTTTATGTGAGAAAGTTTTCCAGTTTCTTGCGAAAGGATGGTGGTTCTACTCATATTCAGACTCAGGATTGTCTTTCCCCACCAATAAAACTGACACATGTTGAAAATGGTGTTAAACACCGTTTAAGAAAACATTTTTGTTGATAAACTTAAATCAAACAATGGTTGCAGAGGGTCAGTTGTTATTTTTTTAATCATTCTTCATAGTTCACAGAAATTAGTTTGCTTTTTTTCTCCTATTTATTCAACACTAGTGTTATCTGTCCAGTGTATTTTTAGAACACCTGTTAATACCTTTAATGTCAACAACATTGCACTTGGCATTAATAAATACCTCAAGTTGACAAGAAATGGCAGCCTTTTGACATGGCTTGTAAATTTATGATATAATTATAAACTTTTTATAATGTGTATGTGACTTAGTAATGTGGCGTGAAGATGTGGCTAGGATGTTTTTGAGAGATATTTTATCTTAATGCTATGCATGTTATTTATCATAGTCGCTTGCTACGTTTAGCGTAAATTAAAAAAATAGAACTTATATTATAATATAATATTACCACATCTACCACGAATATATCTGGGCTGTCACTAGAAGCCGGGGACCGAAGTTTTCCCACGGCTTTTCTTACTTGAATACCCAGCTATTTTAAGTTTAGTTTCTTCAGTTTTTGAGAACGACCCCCAAACCCCCTTCTACTTTTTCCTTTTATCCTCCTACTTCAAAACTTAATGAAAGCCCTGATATATACGGATTAATTCCTAATATACGGATTAATTCCATATATACGGATTAATTTCTGTGGTTGTTGTTGTAGACTTGAGAATGGAATACTATGAATGTAAAAAATTGCTGGAGCCCGTTTCACTAAACCTCGTAAATCTTAGATTTTTGTACGAAAAAATGTTGACACCTGCAGATGTACTCTTATCATAAAGATGTTGTTATTTTTTTACCCCTTTACTCCATAGTTACGTGTTTTCCCGCACCAATCACAGAAGGTCTTTGAAAACAGTGCAGGAAGAGTTCAGATTGCTCGTAATGAGCAATCTGAACATTTCCTGCACTGTTTTCCAGTCTGACAGTTGATATAAACATAATTCACCCATCGCTATATTAGAGGTGTCCAAATGTATCTATATTAAGTAAAGGGTTAAAAGGAAAAAAATTAAAATCTTTCGACGGTTCTTATACCATATTGTTATTAGTAAAACACTGCATTAATTTCATTACTTTTTAGCTCATCGGGACGAAGTCCAAGGAGAGCTGTTGCAATAACCCCGGCAGCGACGGTGTCGTCAGTAGACACCCAGGTTAAACTTTTGCGTTTAAGTTTAAGATATCTATGCAACCACTCATTGGATGTGAATGAATGTTCGCATGTGTGTTCGCCATCATCAATGGAACTCACACAGACAGGAACCATAACTCAGATTGCATTTTGGCACAGTTATGGCCCTTTTTGGACTTAGACACCCAGAGGCGAGCTTTGTTGTCTTCTGACAACTCTTGTTATTCTTACTTCAAATTTAACATTTCGATGTTTGTAATGTGATGAACATCAGTGAAACGGACCTTAGAACATCAGTGAAACGGACCGTAGCATTTCACCTTCTTATTACAAAAGTAGGAACAATACGTTATTTGTTTTGTGACCAAAAATTTGATAATGTAGCTGGATTCATAGGATTGTGTTATAACAATTATTATTTAATATTTTATCCTAAAAATATCGATCTTTTGGGTGATTCCTTTTTAAGAAACATTCTTGGGAATTGACAAGGGGCTTCTTATTCCCATTGTCTGTTTTTAACGTCGGTGAGTATTTTCTTGGTTCAAGGAATATCATATTTTTATTTTTATTAAAGCTTGGATATTAAATACTGTATTATTTAAGAAACATGTAACATATGTGATATAAACGGATGTCTTATACACAACTAGTAATATCTACTTAATGTTGATTAATCATGGTCATAATTGGAATTTGTATTGTTGTAATTAATTAATTAAATTTAGTTAATCTGTATGGGAGTTAGTGATTTTTTAGTAAATCTATAGTTATAGTATAGGAACAATTAATAATGTTTACTTTAGACGGTAAAGTTTTCTCATTACCGTCTATAGATTACAATCTACCATATATGGATTAACATAGTTTAGGGGCAAATGTTTGCTCAATATTGAGTAAATCTATATAGATTGTCATAGTTAAGGGACAATTGACAATGTTTGTTACTCATCAATGAGTAAATCTATATAAATTGTCATAGTTAAGGGACAGTTCACAATGTTTGTTACTCATCAATGAGTAAATCTATAAAGAGTGTCATTATTAAGGGACAGTTCACAATGTTTGTTAATCATCAATGAGTAAATCTATAAAGATTGTCATTATAAAGGGACAGTTCACAATGTTTGTTACTCATCAATGAGTAAATCTATAGAGATTGTCATTATTAAGGGACAGTTCACAATGTTTGTTACTCATCAATGAGTAAATCTATAAAGATTGTCATTATAAAGGGACAGTTCACAATGTTTGTTACTCATCAATGAGTAAATCTATAAAGATTGTCATTATTAAGGGACAGTTCACAATGTTTGTTTCTTATAGATGAGTAAATCTATAAAGATTGTCATTATTAAGGGACAGTTCACAATGATTGGTACTCATCAATGAGTAAATCTATATAGATTGTCATAGTTAAGGGACAGTTCACAATGTTTGTTACTCATCAATGAGTAAATCTATATAGATTGTCATTATAAAGGGACAGTTACTCATCAATGAGTAAATCTAAAAAGATTGTCATAGTTAAGGGACAGTTCACAATGTTTGTTACTCATCAATGAGTAAATCTATAAAGATTGTCATTATAAAGGGACAGTTCACAATGTTTGTTACTCATCAATGAGTAAATCTATAAAGATTGTCATTATTAAGGGACAGTTCACAATGTTTGTTACTCATCAATGAGTAAATCTATAAAGATTGTCATTATAAAGGGACAGTTCACAATGTTTGTTACTCATCAATGAGTAAATCTATAAAGATTGTCATTATAAAGGGACAGTTCACAATGTTTGTTACTCATCAATGAGTAAATCTAAAAAGATTGTCATAGTTAAGGGACAGTTCACAATGTTTGTTACTCATCGATGAGTAAATCTATAAAGAGTGTCATTATTAAGGGACAGTTCACAGTGTTCATTACTCATTGATGAGTAAATCTATAAAGATTGTCATTATTAAGGGACAGTTCACAATGTTCGTTACTCATCGATGAGTAAATCTATAGAGATTGTCATTATTAAGGGACAGTTCACAATGTTCGTTACTCATCGATGAGTAAATCTATAGAGATTGTCATTATTAAGGGACAGTTCACAATGTTTGTTACTCATCGATGAGTAAATCTATAGAGATTGTCATTATTAAGGGACAGTTCACAATGTTTGTTACTCATCGATGAGTAAATCTATAGAGATTGTCATTATTAAGGGACAGTTCACAATGTTTGTTACTCATCAATGAGTAAATCTATATAGATTGTCATAGTTAAGGGACAGTTCACAATGTTTGTTACTCATCAATGAGTAAATCTATAAAGATTGTCATTATAAAGGGACAGTTACTCATCAATGAGTAAATCTATAAAGATTGTCATAGTTAAGGGACAGTTCACAATGTTTGTTACTCATCAATGAGTAAATCTATAAAGATTGTCATTATAAAGGGACAGTTACTCATCAATGAGTAAATCTATAAAGATTGTCATAGTTAAGGGACAGTTCACAATGTTTGTTACTCATCGATGAGTAAATCTATAGAGATTGTCATTATTAAGGGACAGTTCACAATGTTCGTTACTCATCGATGAGTAAATCTATAGAGATTGTCATTATTAAGGGACAGTTCACAATGTTTGTTACTCATCGATGAGTATATCTATAAAGATTGTCATTTTAAAGGGACAGTGTTCACATATTTCTATTAAATGTATATAAGTTGTCATAGTTGAGGACAGTTCACAATGTTGAATAATACTTAAATTTATTTATAGGGACAATTCTCCATGATACCTTGTTAATGATGAAATCTGTATAGATTATCATACATATAGTGGACATTTGAATTGTCAAATCTACATAGAATGTCATAGTTGACAGTATGATATTGATCTATATATATTGTCACAGTTAAAGACAATTTACAATGTTGACTTACTAAATAGTAAATCTATATAGATTTCCGATATATAACAATTCACAATGTTGACTTTTAAATGAAATTCACATTGTTGACTTATTAAAGAGTAAATGTATATAGATTTCCAATTGATAACACTTCTCAATGTAGACTTATAAATGGAATTCACAGTGTTGACTCATTAAAAAGTAAATCTATATAGATTTCCAATTGATAACACTTCACAATGTAGACTTATAAATGGAATTCACAGTGTTGACTCATTAAAAAGTAAATCTATATAGATTTCCAAATGATAACACTTCACAATGTTGACTAATTAATAAGTTGATCTATATAGATTGTTGTAGCTAGTTCAAATAAATCTGTATAGAATGTTGATATATGATAATCTGCTTAGAATATAGCAGATAGCGAGTAATTCACTCTCACATGATCTTTATAGAATCTTTATACACTTAGAATTATAGTCACTAGTAAAGAACTTTGTCACACATGGATGGACTTTAAAATAATTTGGTACGATTTTACCACCATGACATGACAATGTGTCATACGCCAGATCTGGGCCATAGCTAAAAAATCAAGGTCACACTTAGAGGTTAAACATATGAAAAAGGCGAATAAATGTCTCACATTCACAGACCACTTGGGGGGAGGGGGGTATTTGTTATAAATAGTAACTAGGTTTGTGGGAAACGGGTTATCATTGTTACATTGATTTACAGAAGACACTTAACCCCTTTTTATTAATGCAAATGTTATTATGTGTAAAATGATTGTTTTAATTTCTGCCATTGTAATGTTTTAATGTTTTAAATAACAATAATTGTTTACTTATCATATTAAATTAATGCTTTTTGAAGTACACAACATTTAATTATTGCCGTTTAATAATATTTATCACTTAATATGTGTCAAATTTATATATATATATAGATATATATATATATTATGTATATTATGTATGTATGTATGTAAACGGCAATGCAATGGAATAAACAAAAAATGTAACCGCAAAGTTCAATAACATTTATGGCACATACATTTATGCCATGATTTATTATTAAACTTGAATATAAAATTAAGTTGTCTTGGTTGTTTTAATTTCTTCTTCCAATAAAGTCTCCTAGCTTTGAGCTATGAGTTAAGCTGCCCACTATGCCACAGAGGAGTTTAAACCCAGTGCACTCAACTTAACTCTTCCCTTGTCATCACATTTGGCCCAATGGAAAACATCTTGAAGAACAACTAATCTGATGACTGCTCAGGTAAGTGATTGTTTATTGGGATAAGGGTGGCAGTCAAACTGACAAGCCATTGAAACACAGCTGGAGATGAGATTAATGATCTTTGTATAAGTATACATCTAGTTTGTGCCTTTGTGGGTATTTCAAAGCTGTAGATTTTACACCTAAAATGGTAGAGCAGAAATCTTACAAATATGGCAACTTGTCTGTGATGTAAAACACAGAAATACTCCGGTAAATATATGTATCGGTATGTAAATAGAAAACCAGCAAAGCTTGATGAAAACTGATTTTGTTTCAAGTATGATGTCATATAGTAAGTATGATGTTGTATAGTAAGTATGATGTTGTATAGCAAGTATGATGTCGTATAGTATTCACTATATTAACAAGGGCCTCCTTTCAGCTACAAGATTAAGATGTCGTACATGAAAGTGTGTCTGCCTAAATAGTCGAAAAAAAGGCCAGTAATATGAGGAAATTATTTTGTAATCATGAAAAACAATAGTTAAATTTACTATTTATTACATTTTGAAAATTAAAACTGGCTCTTTTTTTTTTTTTTTTTTTTTATCAAAATACCACTTTAATACCTAACCATTCTTCAAAATTCGCAAGTGTCTGCAATAGTGACGTCGCTATACATATAATTGACATTGGTAACACCAATATGCTCGGATGCAGAACCAAGAGGTAGTTAAATACCGGTGAAAGTAAACCAAAGTACTTAAAAACATTTCGTAAAAGTCAATGAATTCTTGATTCAAGATAGACAAGTAGGTGATTCATCATTTGAAATGTAATAAGGGTCCTCTGTGGCCGAATGGTCAAAGGCGCCGCCTCAAGCTCACTTACCTCGCACCACAAAGGTCATAGGTTTGAGTCCTGCTTGTTCCAAAAACTTTACATGAGACAGTTTGCCAGTTACTTGCGGAAGGACCCTGGTTTTACTCCTATTCACTCTGAGATCTTCCTCTGCCAGAAGAACTGGATATGACAGAGTTATAGAACCTGAAATGTGTTGAAAATGGTATTAAACCCCATTCAAAAACAAAAAAAAAAGAAATGTAATAAATAATATCTACAACAGGTGTGTGTTACCATCTCCATGGCAATGACTTTTGATCATAAAAATTGGTTTTGAATATTAAGCATCATTTTTACGCCATTGAGGGCAATGGACAATCAGATAACCTGACCATTCTTTCCTTGGATCCAAGAAGGTTAACCAGTACTTGAGCACACCCATTTCTGCAAGCAACTAATAACTTTCCAACTTGAATCAGTGGTGAGAGACAAATGACAATAAGATGCAATGTTGTATATCGATCTTCATGGGGTCTGTGGCTGGGCGGGGATTCAAACTCACAACCCCCAGATTGATAGTCAGATGCACTACTGACTGAGCTAACCAGGCCTTGTATAACATTGGTAAAAATGTTTATCCCTATTGTGTGATATGTTCTGCCAAGAAAAGTCAAATTATAGTATTTATTGCCCTTGAAATAATGACAAAATACTTTTTTGTCAATCTTGGACCAAAGCTTTGTAATGGCCAAAGTGTAATAAAAATTTGTACAACCCCAAATTGTTATTTCAATGTCTTGTAATTGTGATGTGTATCATTATCATGATTGTGTAATATGCACGAGGTGGATTTCTATGACTGAATAATATGCACATGTTACATTTTTCAAGATTGTATACTTCCAAGGAACTTATGGCAGTTTGATTTTCACAATCAAGTAATATGCACATGTTCAATTTTCATGATTGTGTAATATGCATGATTTCGATTTTCATGACTTTGAAATATGTTCAAGTTCAATTTTCACATTCGTGTTAACTCTTAAATCTGTATTGCGCATGTTCGATTTTCACAAATATATTATAATACACACGTTCGATTTTCACGATATTGAAGTATACACGAGATTGATTTTCACGACTGTGTAGAAGGAAGCAGTTCAATTTTCACGAATGTGTAGTATGCGCAGGTTTGAATTTTACAATCGTGTAGTATCTCAGACCAGTTCTGTAGCACAACCAGATCACCACAAATGCCCTCATACCACAAAATAAAACAATATAAAATAGGTCAATGGGTATAAGCATTTTCAAGTTTAAAACGAAAATGGAGTGTCGAGAGAAAGTTCTAGGTTGTGTCAGAGACATATAAATAAGTCACTGATCGTGTATGTACTGTTGTATCATGTTAACTAACAGTTTCTGAGACGCTCCCTGTTATATACAAGGAGGTCAATTGGTCACATCTAATTAGGGGTTCACATCAACACACTGACACACTGACCAACTTACTCGTATAAACTATTCAGCTATTAGAAAGGCATTCGAATATTATCACTCTTCATGTAGACACGTTATTAAAGTAGCATTCTAAAACATATTGTGTCTTATAGTTATCATACTTCCAGCCTAATAATATAATAATATAACATGGTGGCATCGGTGCTTTAAATGGACAATTAACTGGATATAATTATTATACCATTATTGTTGGATATACGGACAATGGCTTCATTTAAACTTCAACATCCACATAGATTTGATTTTAGTCCGAGGAGAGAAGTCCGAGGAAGTGCAAGTTAATTCCATATTGTATATGGGCGCCAAACACTACTTTAATGGTCAATTTTCATTATGATGTGGTCCAATGACAGTCTGCTGTGGTTACTTATCATTCGGATGTGGTCACTTTACATTATGATGTAGTTCGATGTCATTCTGTTGTGGTTCGATGTCATTCTATTGTGGTTCAATGTCATTCTGCTGTGGTTCGATGTCATTCTGATGTGGTCATATTACATTATGACGTAGTTCGATGTCATTCTGTTGTGGTTTGATATCATTCTGCTGTGATTCGATGTCATTCTGCTGTGTGGCTCGATGTCATTTTGATGTGGTCATATAACATTATGATGTAGTTTGATGTCATTCTGTTGCAGTTCAATGTCATTCTGATGTGGTCACATGACATTATGATGTAGTTTGATGTCATTCTGTTGTGGTTCTATGTCATTCTGCTGTGGTTCGATGTCATTCTGTTGTAGTTCAATGTCATTCTGATGTGGTCATATGACATTATGATGTAGTTTGATGTGATTCTGTTGTGGTTCTATGTCATTCTGCTGTGGTTCGATGTCATTCTGTTGTAGTTCAATGTCATTCTGATGTGGTCATATGACATTATGATGTAGTTTGATGTCATTCTGTTGTGGTTCTATGTCATTCTGTTGTGGTTCGATGTCATTCTATTGTAGTTCAATGTCATTCTGATGTGGTCATATGACATTATGATGTAGTTTGATGTCATTCTGTTGTGGTTCTATGTCATTATGCTGTGGTTCGATGTCATTCTGTTGTAGTTCAATGTCATTCTGATGTTGTCATATGACATTATGATGTAGTTTGATGTCATTCTGTTGTGGTTCTATGTCATTCTGCTGTGGTTCGATGTCATTCTGTTGTAGTTCAATGTCATTATGATGTGGTCATATGACATTATGATGTCGTTTGATGTCATTCTGTTGTGGTTCTATGTCATTCTGTTGTGGTTCTATGTCATTCTGCTGTGGTTCGATGTCATTTTGATGTGGTCATATTACATTATGATGTAGTTTGATGTCATTCTGTTGTGGTTCGATGTCATTCTGTTGTGGTTCGATGTCATTCTGTTGTAGTTCAATGTCATTCTGATGTGGTCATATTACATAATGATGAAATTCGATGTCATTCTGTTGTGGTTCGATGCTTTACAGAGGCGGCTCCAGGATTTCAGTTAAGTGGGGCGCGCAGGTGCGGATCCAGGAATTGAATGTATATACATTTATAACTTAATTCTTTAAAATAAAGATAAAAATAATAACACGAATAACTTGAACTTTTTCATAAACAATTTTATTTACAAAGCAGGTGCGAACGTTAGACCTCTGGATTGACATGCGTACGCCTTACCTATTACGCTACAGCGCCACTTAGATATTGAGCATTTATTCACACAATCATAGCACATCACTCTCTTGTTAGGAGCAGGCCGATGGCATATTGTTTTACTGGCTAAATCTTTCTTTTTTTTAATATAACATTGAATGAAAATAGATAAACATAGATTTCAGTGTTGTATTGATTATTTGTTTGCCACAGTTTGTCGACCAGTTTGGTTCTTTTTGTCTCGGTGTTTTTGAAGGTTTGGCATACGCAGTGTAGATATTCTAATTGTATGTTTTAGCAGACTGGTCCATTTAAAATCATTTACACATGTCATGACATGCAGATATACATACATTTTCTTCTGCGTTTGACTTTCTGCAGATGATGATCTACTTGTAAAAAAGCTATTCAGCTTTTTTTGAATTTTTGCTCACTTTTGTGGTAAAACTTAAAAAATGACCAAACACTGGGCGACAGTAGAATATACTCAAGCATCATGCTAGAAGTAGTAAGTTTGTACATATTTTAGGTACTTTAAATACGTGCTTATTTTTTTTAACACAATTCGTTTATATGGTAACTTGAGTTCAGAGTAAATGTGTAGAAGAATAACCTATGATTGCCAAATTTTAGTTGTGTACCCCCCTGAATCCGTCCTTGCTTTATATATATAGTCTAGAAATAAAATTGAAATATCATAAAGCGCAAGAGCAGTACAGTACTGATTAGAAACTCAAGAACACGTTCAACTTAACGACTATCATTATACGTCAAATAAAAAATACAACGTCATATGTTTTAATACGCCAAGTCATAAATTGTTCCAACAGTGTAGGATAAGCCCGTGGATGGTGTGTAAGTTGAAAATTCCGTACCCGGTACTTAATACGCGGAAATCCTTGTCCGGTATGCAAGAATCATCAAGCAGTACCCAATGTCATTAAAATTTTACAGAACTCATGAAAATGTGTCAAATGTTCTCATATGTACAAAGAAATTATGACAATTATATGCATTTTCAACAGAAATAGATCTAATGCCAAACCGATTTAATCTCTTGGGCGCAACAATCTTCCTACCGTGGTATCATAACTTTCTTTTGAAGTAAAGATGATACAGTTGAGGATTACAATTCAGGCGATTCTTGTTCGAATCCCGGTGAAAGTTATTTATTGTTCATCTTTCTAGCAACATTCATTTTATTCTATCAGCACTTTCTCTTTGGCTATCAGTCTTCATCTACATTGTTTGACTCTCAGACTCCATACACATTGTTTGACACTCTGTCTACTTCCACATCTATAAAGTTTGGCTCTCAGTCTCCATGTACATTGTTTGTCTCTCAGTCTCCGTCTATATTGTTTGGCTCTCATTCTTTATATACATTATTAGGCTCTCCGTCTATATCGATATTGTTTGACTCTTAATCTCCATGTACATTGTTTGGCTCTCAGTCGGCATCTATTTATTTGACTCTCAGTCTCCATAAACATTGTTTCGCTCTCAGACACCATCTACATTGCTAGACACTCAGTCTCCATTTACATAGATTGGATCTCAGACTCCATGTAAATTATTTGTCTCTCAGTTTCAGTCTATATTGTTTAGCTCTCGGTATCTATCTACCTTGTTTGGCTCTCCGTCTATATCTGTATTGTTTGGCTCTCAGTCTACATTTACATAGTTAAGCTATCAGTCTCCATGCACATTGTTTGTCTCTCAGTCTCCGTCTATATTGTTTGGCTCTCAATCTCCATCTACAGAGTATGGCTATCAGTCTTTATCTACATTGTTTGGCTATCAGTCTTCATCTACATTGTTTGACTCTCAGTCTCCATATGCATTGTTTGGCTCTCAGACTCCATCTACATTGTATGACGCTCAGTTTCCATCTACATTGTTTGGCTCTCAATCTCCATCTAAAGAGTTTGGCTATCAGTCTTCATCTACATTGTTTGACTCTTAGTCTCTATAAACATTGTTTGGCTCTCAGACTCCATCTACATTGTATGACGCTCAGTTTCCATCTACATTGTTTGGCTCTCAGTCTCAATATACGTTGTTTTAATCTCAATCTCCATCTACATTGTTTGGCTCTCCGTCTACATCTGCATCGTTTAGCTCTCAAACTCCGCCTATATTGATTGGCTCTGAACCTCCATCTTCATTGTTTTGCTCTCAGTCTACATCTACAAAGTTTGGCTCTCAGTTATCATGTACATTGTTTGTCTCTCAGTCTCCGTCTATACTGTTTGGCTCTTCGTCTACATCGATATTGTTTGTCTCTCAATCTCCATGTACATTGTTTGGCTCTCAGTCGGCATCTACATTGACTCTCTGTAATTAAAGAAACAAAAAAAAATAGCAGAAAATACTGAAAAAGGCCAGACTTGGAATAACCAGTTACCAAAATATGGACTCAAACCAGTTTCTTCAAACACAAGAAAAGGATGTTACTTTATTAGACAGAAGAAATATAGAGATAAGACTGTGAAAGGGACGCTCAATCATCCACGACCGGCGATTGTATCAATTGCATGGCAACCACATCTCACAAGATGGGTTAACTTCAAATTTATGAGGATTTGAAAACTAGGCTATCTGCTGTACTAACAAATCGATGCTATGTACACATTTCGAGGTATTTTATACTCACCAGCAAAACCTTTTAGTAGGTTACAACAATTTGCATAGCATAAAACGTATATCAAACGTATGAATTAATTCCAGTTCCGGTCAACTAGAATGACGCCCCTTTTATGATCTAACAACTTTAAAAGGTGTTAACTGTTGTAATATTATTAGGCTCCAAAGTGGCGCAGTGGCATACGCCTTTAACTGTCACTCAGAATGTCGAATGTTCAAGCCGCAGCGAAGGCTAAAAAAATAATTAAATGATATATATATTTTATGACTTTTTCTTATTGAAAATATTAACACTATTAAATTAACATACATTTTTTTATAATAGATTACACAGACACAGGATATAAGTTACTGATATACGTGTATGACAGTAAACATTAATAATAACGATAATGTTGTGTGTTTCTTTATTTTACGTTAAACTCCAAGGTTGATTTAAGTTCAATCTTAACTGAGGTCCTCAATTGTGCGTAACGTCATTTTCAAAAAATGGCTGATTATGTATTGCATATCCAATTGTATTAGTTGACGAAGACCTCAAGATAGATTTGAGTAGAACCACTTTCCTTCCGCATGTAAATCGCATACTTTCTCCGATGGAGTTTTGGACCGATTGAGGCCGAACCTACGGCTTTGAAGGAGAGAGATAGGCCGTCGCTAATCGACTGCTCCTCTGAACAATCCGTCGCAGAGATCCCTTGTTAAAAGTAGAATTAAACATGCAAATATGAAGCTTCTTTATTAAATGTTAAAATTCAGTTTAGTGAAGTTTATACATATCCACTTATTCGGGGATCTTCGCCGATTATCCTTATTCAGTCCGAATTAAAATGCCGTCATGTTGGAGCTATTTTCAGTATATATTACCTTTTTAATGCATTTTTTATTGATCAGTATTCTTTTTATAATGGTGTATACAATAAGCATAGCGCGAACTCAAAATGCAATTCAGATAAACGATGTAACTTTCTTTTGCAGTAAAGAAGATACAGTTGAGGATTACTATTCAGGCGATTCTTGTTCGAATCCCTGTGAAAATTATTTATTGTTCATCTTTCTAGCAACACTCATTTTACTCTAACATCACTTTCTCTTTGGCTACCAGTCTTCATCTACATTGTTTGACACTCAGTCTACATCCACATCTAAAAATTTGGCTCTCAGTCTCCATGTACATTGTTTGTCTCTCAGTCTCCTTTTATATTGTTTGGCTCTCAGTCTCTATCTACATTGTTTGGCTCTCCGTCTATATCTGCATTGTTTGGCTCTCAGTCTACATCTACATAGTTTGGCTATCAGTCTCCATGTACATTGTTTGTCTCTCAGTCTCCGTCTACATTGTTTGGCTCTCAATCTCCATCTACAGAGTATGGCTATCAGTCTTCATCTACATTGTTTGGCTATCAGTCTTCATCTTCATTGTTTGACTCTTAGTTTCTATAAACATTGTTTGGCTCTCAGACTACATCTACATTGTTTGACGCTCAGGCTCCATCTACATTGATGGGCTCTCACTCTCAATATACGTTGTTTTGATCTCAATTTCCATCTACATTGTTTGGCTCTCCGTCTACATCTGCATTGTTTAGCTCTCAATCTCCGTCTATATTGTTTGGCTCTGAACCTCCATCTTCATTGTTTTGCTCTCAATCTACATCTACAGAGTTTGGCTCTCAGTCTCCATGTACATTGTTTGTCTCTCAGTCTCCGTCTACATTGTTTGGCTCTCAATCTCCATCTACAGAGTATGGCTATCAGTCTTCATCTACATTGTTTGGCTATCAGTCTTCATCTTCATTGTTTGACTCTTAGTTTCTATAAACATTGTTTGGCTCTCAGACTACATCTACATTGTTTGACGCTCAGTTTCCATCTACATTGATGGGCTCTCACTCTCAATATACGTTGTTTTGATCTCAATTTCCATCTACATTGTTTGGCTCTCCGTCTACATCTGCATTGTTTAGCTCTCAATCTCCGTCTATTTTGTTTGGCTCTGAACCTCCATCTTCATTGTTTTGCTCTCAATCTACATCTACAGAGTTTGGCTCTCAGTCTCCATGTACATTGTTTGTCTCTCAGTCTCCGTCTATACTGTTTGGCTCTCAGTCTCTATCTACATTGTTTGGCTCTCCGTCTACATCGATATTGTTTGGCTTTCAATCTCCGTGCACATTGTTTGGCTCTCAGTCGGCATCTATACTCAGCAAAAATAGAAACGTCCCTCCTTATTTCAGGAAAGATTTATCGAAAACCAAAAGGGTTACTTTTATGAATCAAAATAGAAAAACAAGTTCATTTATTTCTGTATCAAAACCAATTAATTACATCTGGCTATCTTGTTAACTTTTCGAGAGATAACCGGTCAAGAGAGGTAGGGGTCAAAATCAAAAATCCCAAAAACTCAGAAAGGTGTTATTGAATGTTTAGAGATGGAATTTCAATAAGAAATGTGGCACATCCAGAAAATCTCGTTAGTACCGAGTGTAGCCACCATTTGCATGAATGCATGCAATGATCCTACGCCGCATCGACGTAACGTAACGCAATACCAGTGCGTTGGGCAAATTCCTCCATTCCTGTTGTAACGCCCGTGTAAGATCGCGAACATTGTCTATCTGATGGTTAGCTCGTGCTTTGCGGCCCAGCTGATCCCATATGTGCTCAATGGGGTTGAGATCCGGGGAAACCGCGGGCCATGGCATGACGTTGACATTGTTTTGCTGCAAGAATTGAGTGGTGACCCTGGCTACATAAGGGCGGGCATTGTCCTGCATCAATGTTACACCAGGACCATGCTGACGAATAAATGGTAAGGCATATGCATTTAGCACGTCTGCAACATAACGCTGTGCATTAATGTTGCCCTCTACAACAACCAAATCTGTCTTCCGGTTTCCCATGATCCCACCCCAGACCATTACGCTCCCTCCCCCAAACCTGTTCTTCTCAACAATGCAACAATCGGCGAATCTTTCATTTTTACGCCTGTATACCCGTAATCTTCCGTCAGCATGACTACTGTGAACCGAGATTCATCGGTGAACAAAACTCGGTTCCAGTCGGCCCTTCTCCAAATCAGATGACGTCGCGCCCATAACAGCCTGGAAGCACAGTGACGTTGGGTCATTATCTGACCAGTGTACTGGCGGCGTGCCCTGATTGGTTGGACGTTACGACGAAACCGGTTGCGAATGGTCTGCCCTGAGACACCGTATTGCCTAGCAGTGACTGTGGCTGCCAATTGACGTTGACGTAAGTGCGTCAACGATATGAAACGATCGGCTCTAGCCGTCGTTACACGAGGCCTACCAGGTCGCTGCCGGTCGTGAACAGCCCAGTCTGCTGGTACCGGGATGCAAGACGATCAATCGTCTTCCGACAGCACCCGAACCGACGCGCGACTACCCTGGCGGACATCCCACCCGCAAGCATCCCAATTGCCTGATTTCGCTCGTTTTCGGAAAGCCGTGGCATATCGAAAACAGTGAAAAATTAAAGAAAAAAATTAATTTTCAGAATAGCCCCTATCGCATGAATGGTACGACATGAACTGAATCAACATATGGATGACATGTATAGCGTGCACGTGCAAAACGTTCAAATGACCGTTCCGATTACTGGCCGATATGTAAACCGTGCGTATCGGTTAAACTGTACACGATCGTATTCTGAACATCGCCAGGGTTTAAAATACATGTACATTGAACATGTAGCAACTACACAGACAAAGCTTCACCGGCTATAAAACAGGGACGTTTCTAGTTTTCCTGAGTATACATTGGCTCTCGGTAAATAAAGAAAGAAAAAAATAGCAGAATATACTGAAAAAGGCCAGACTTGGAATAACCAGTTACCAAAATATGGACTCAAACCGGTTTCTTCAAACACAAGAAAAGGATGTTACTTTATTAGACAGAATAAATATAGAGATAAGACTGTGAAAGGGACGCTCAATCATCCACGACCGGCAATTGTAGCTATTGCATGGTAACCACATTTCACAAGATGGGTTAACTTCAAATTTATGAGGATTTGAAAACTAGGCTATCAGCTGTACTAACAAATCGATGCTATGTACACATTTCGAGGTATTTTATACTCACCAGCAAAACCTTTTAGTCGGTTACAACAATTTGCATAGCATAAAACGTATATCAAACGTATGAATTAATTCCAGTTCCGGTCAACTAGAATGACGCCCCTTTCATGATCTAACAACTTTAAAAGGTGTTAACTGTTGTATTATTATTAGGCTCCAAAGTGGCGCAGTGGCATACGCCTTTAACTGTCACTCAGACTGTCGTATGTTCAAGCCGCAGCGAAGGCTAAAAAAATAATTAAATGATATATATATTTTATGACTTTTTCTTATAGAAAATATTAACACTATTAAATTAATATACATTTTTTATAATAGATTACACAGGATATACGTTACTGATATATGTGTATGACGGTGAGAGATAGGACGTCAATAGTCGACTGCTTCTTTGAACAATCCGTCGCAGAGATCCCTTGTTAAAAGTAGAATTAAGCATGGCAAATATGAAGCTTCTTTATTAAATGTTAAAATTCAGTTTAGTGAAGTTTATACATATCCACTTATTCGGGGATCTTCGCCGATTATCCTTATTCAGTCCGGATTAAATTGCCGTCATATTGGAGCTATTTCCAGTACATATTACTTATTAATGCATTTTTTATTGATCGTTATTCTTTTTATAATGGTTCATACAATTAGCATAGCGCGGACTCAAAATGCAATTCAGATAAAAGATGGTTTTATATCCGTTTTAATACCAATGGTATCGTAACTTTCTTTTGCAGTAATGAATGAATGAATGAATGAATGAATGAATGAATGAATGAATGAATGAATGAATGAATGAATGAATGAATGGTGTTTTACGGCACGTCGACACATGTAGTAAAGAAGATACAGTTGAGGACGACTATTCAGGCGATTCTTGTTCGAATCCCTGTAAAATTATTAATTGTTCATCTTTCTAGCAACACTCATTTTACTCTATCATCACTTTCTCTTTGGCTATCAGTCTTCATCTACATTGTTTGACTCTCAGTCTCCATATACATTGTTTGACTCTCAGTCTCCACGTACATTGTTTGACACTCAGTCTACATCCAAATCTATAAAGTTTGGCTCTCAGTCTCCATGTACATTGTTTGTCTCTCAGTTTCCGTCTATATTGTTTGGCTCTCAGTCTCTATCTACATTGTGAGGCTCTCCGTCTATGTCGATATTGTTTGACTCTCAGTCTCCATATACATTGTTTGACACTCAGTCTACATCCAAATCTATAAAGTTTGCCTTTCAGTCTCCATGTACATTGTTTGTCTCTCAGTTTCCGTCTATATTGCTAGACACTCAGTCTCTATCTACATTGTTAGACTCTCCGTCTATATCTACATTGTTAGGCTCTCCGTCTATGTCGATATTGTTTGACTCGGAGTCCGTGTGATGGTGTTTTGGTTTT
Organism: Panopea generosa; assembly: GCA_029582155.1. NCBI lineage: Eukaryota > Metazoa > Mollusca > Bivalvia > Adapedonta > Hiatellidae > Panopea > Panopea generosa. The sequence goes on from CM055901.1 coordinate 67,931,537, forward strand.
GATACAATATAGTATCTCAATTACACATATTCTTTATTCATTTTTCTTTTCATGTCCACTGAATTATTTCATAAAAAAGATATTAAAATATAAATTTGTGCTGAAAAGAGTCAATTAAATAATGTTTACGATTACATAAGAAATATATTTTAATTTGAACGTTTTTTGAAGTTTTTTAATTAAAAATATGAAATTAATATAAAGCTTTGCTTTACAATATTTATAAGTAAAATACATAAAACAAAACAACACACTAAAAAAATATACACAACTTGCAATATCACCATGTGTTCTGACCAGCAACAGCTGCATGGGGTTCAATAATACGCTATATTGGGTACAATAGTACGCTGTATTGGTTACACGGAAAATAAATCAGAATTACATTTTATCTCATTTTCAAATGAAAATGGAAGCAAGATGCATTTAATATATTTTTTTATATTTCAATATCATTGTAAAGAGACTTGTATTTGCAATAAACTTATACGTTGTAATAGGTTAGCAAAAAACCACAACTAAGGTTTATAAGACATTAAAAGTGGCCGAAAACGTGTTTTGAGTATTTTTTTTATATAGAACATATAAGGAGCATATATGCTGTTATAAAATAGGAAGCAAGAAGGCATAAACTTATTTAAATTTCTATTTTATCATAATAAAGGTTATATTTTTAACGTAACGACTAGACGTTGTAGTAGGTTGGCAATGTAATAATTGAAAAGTTATAACGATAAAATTAAATTTCTCGTATATGTTTCCATGTAAACAAGATATGACGGTTTAGCCAGGTAAGTGATAAAAACGGTCGATACCAAGGGGGTAACCTCTCTCGATAAGCCAGTGGGATGTCTGAAATAGTCCCACATGCAACAGAAGAGATACATGTTCGAAACACAAGATATATAGATTGAGGAAAGATAGCATGAGAAAGGTGCTTAGTTCTCCGCGACCGGTGATTTAAGCTCTCGTCATACAAGCACATCAGAATGAGAATTCTTTAATTTTACATTTTGACAATGGTTATAGTTATATACACTCAATTGTGATGGATTAGTATTATATATATGTATTATATATATGTTTGGTTTGTCATGTTCTTATTCACCGAAAATATTTCCTTTTAAGCTGTACATGTACATTCAAACCTGTTTAAGCGGTCACCTCTGTTGAGCAGATACTTGTCTTAAGCAGCTAAATTTGCCGTTTCCCATTACTTTGCTTCCAAAGCAAATTAACATGTATTAAGTAACAACTTATCTTGAAATGCCACTTTTGCTCATTCCCTTGACTGGTTGCTTAAGACAAGTTTGACGATATACATGTATATAATTGAAAAGATTTCATATGTAAACAATCTTTTATTTGCGTAGCTTCAATTTGTTCATTTTTTTCCTCGGACATAGACGGATCACAGTCTAATACAAACCCAGATTTTCGCAGATTTCTCAATCTGCGAGGGAGGGGTGGGGTTACTACTACAGAACATACCTACTTCTCTACAACCAACATGCAAACATTTCAAAGGAACAGAACGATCTTTGTACATGTTTTGACTATTTATTTCTGAAATAGTTTTTTTTTGTATTCTTTGGAGCGCAAATTCCAGGGAAGTCGAAGTATATATGTATTTCACCATTTTACAAAATATGCTCTAGATCCACCAGTGCAAAATCTTAATTATAGAGTCTTAATTACTCTTTACTCCAATTACACCTGGGCTGCGTCTCGCAAAATAACTTACTATAAAAATCGCTGTAAGTCAATTTGACACATTTTTCGTGGACTGTTTAAATATTGATTGACATCCAGAAAATATATCATTCTCTGCATGATTTCAGCAAACTCTGGGTTCATTTGAATGAATATTAAAACTATTATGAATAATTGTTGATTAAGTTTACGTCGATTTTTGCCATACGTTATTTATGTTAAACACGGTCCAGAACTCCTTGATTTACAACAGCAAAGTTTTAAGTAATACATTGATTATATATAATATAACTTACTGACATCTGAGGCACAGGTTATGGACAGGGGTTGCGAGGGTAGGAACCAGGTAGGGACGTTAGGTTGAGACGACAGGGGTCGTGATGATGGTATTCTTCTATATAATAATATTTTTTTCTCTCTCTTTGTTTTTTCGCTTTCTTCAATTTGAAGTATTTATTTATTTTATTTATTTATTTGTTTATCCCCGCCATTTTAGTTTAATAAACGTAACATGTAACGCTGTGGGAAGGACTGTAACTAATGTTGGAATAACTTGTAGTCCAACCCAATTGCTTTTTTGGTATAATTATTATACTACTGTTTATATATAAATGTATTGTATAATGAAGCTTGCAATAAAATATTATTAAAATAGACCAAGGCGGTATCCTCTTTTGCTACACCGTTCAGATCTCGGTTTCACTAGACATCTGAAGCTGAGATTTTCCTCAACTCAAAAATTTCATTATTTTCCTTAATAATTATCTGAACTCATATAACATGCAAAATGATTAATGTAAATGAAGCTATACAACAACAAAAAATTAGTTGAGGAAAACATTAAGTTAACGTGTTTGGTGAAACCTGTGGCCAGGTCAATATATAGATATAAAGAAATAAGTAACACGTGATGAAAAACGATTATGTTTTAAGTTTGACAGGGAACGCCATGACTGTCCTGTGAAAGTCATTGTATTTATAGGGTTATTTTTGGCCTAGTGGCACGACCACTTACCTGTAGCGTCGAGGGTTCAAATCCCGCTCGATCATATAACTTCATGCGAGGTGGTTTGCCAATTACCTGCGGAAGGACGGTAGTTCTACTCGAATTCATTCTCAGATATTTCTCACCAATGAAACTGGATATGCCATGTATAACATGTGTCTGTCCTCTTAAAAAAAAAAATTGACGACCTCGTAACATAGTGTTACAGCTAAGCGGATGAAATCCACGAGTGGCTCGGAAGAGGTGAAGTCGTTCGTTTCTACATCAATTACATCGAAAAACTAATGTTCAGTATCCTCTCTTCTCGAGCCGCAATAGCAAGTTTCATTCTCTACCAAGCGATTAGAAAACGAATATGATTTTAAGTCACTTTACATCCATTTCGAAATCGGGCAAGGTTAACAGATAATTGACGTGTACCAACTAGATAATATAATGGGATTTACCTTCTGTTGAAATGCGCTTTACTTATGACATATTTAAATGATTACTAAGGGATTCTACTTTTTTTTCAGAAATTGGTAAAGTGTTTCATAGTGAAACAGAAGATGGCACAAAAGATTTAGATACAATTTCTGTTGTTGTATTAACGATAACGTTGGCCTAATCATAATCAGGGGTATCACCTTTGTATTCTAAAAGAAAGAATTAGCTTTTTATATTGTTTAGTCTAAGAGCAAACTAATATTAAAAAAAATCTCACGTGGCACCCCATTGGACAGAAAAAGTCTGTCACTTGGAAACGTTTTGTAGATACATATAAATATAGATCATTATCTGACCTTCAGTACTAACGAATTGTGGTATCACTTTCAAGATATTTTGGGTTGAAAATATGAAAAAATCGAAAAAATCGCCATTTCCTGGAATAATTAAAAATAATACATTTTTATGTATACTGAGTTTATAAAAGCTCTGCAATACAATTTATATATACATATATGCTATACAAGTCAATGTCTACTGAGTCACTGACACCGTGTGGGATTTTTGGGTTAAAAATAGGAAAAATCGAAAAAAAACGTCATTTTCTGGAATAATTAAAATTGAGATATATTTATGTATGCTAGGTTTATTAAAGCTCTGTAATACATTGATATACATATATATACATATATGCTGTACAAGTCATTTTCTACTGAGTCATTGTCACTGTGTGACATTTTAAGGTTAAAAATGGAAAAAAATCGTCATTTTCTGTCGATAGTGAACGGGTTGGTAGATTGATAATAGCATCCACGTTCAGAGAAGTATTTTTAAGATGTTCTGACCTATGAACTATCAACTGTTCCATTCTCTCTTGCACACACATGGAACTTTTGGGAAAGCCAGTTTTAAGTTTATTACTTATAGAGCTATGCACAGAAGCAATTGTGTACGTAAGATTTTCAACATCTGATGTACAACTAAGTAAAACGTACATTAAAGATGAAATGGCAACCATCCAAGTAGTTAAAGGTGGAGATGCAGTCACATTTAGAGACATTGGATTCTCAGCGACAGGTGGTGTAAAGTGTACCTGAAAACTGCCTACTGGGAAAGCAGTTTTCGCCAGGTGTTTGGTTCAAGAGTGTTTTGGATACATCGACTATCCTACCAAAAAAATGTAGGATACATCAAGTCTGATACTAAGGAAGCAGATGTACATATGATGCTGAAGTTGAGTCCCATTCCTACTCATGATGTCGTAGAAGGCTTTGACCAATCCATCTGCTCTGTCTTACCTGCAGTTCAATGTATCACTCGATTCATTAGTTCTTTAGTTGAAATAGGCCAGAGAATGGTTCTTAATTTATGAAAGTCCTTTGACGTCCACCGAGAAGAATTGTCGCAGTTAGGTTAATCTGAACATTGTCTGAAGGGTGCTTCAGCTCATCTGTACCTTATATTTGCCCAATAACCTTGAATGTGCTGCTGATAACGCCAGATACTGATTGCTCTGTCAAAAGAGACAGCAGAACAATATATGTCGCCATTGTCAAAAAGCTCAAAGCATCACTTAGTTAACTTCCAATCACTGTTTTTGAAGCATTATTTACTAGAAATAAAAAAACTGCTATATTTCGTCGGAAGAGGTGGGTATCTAAAGCTGCTACTTTGAAATTTCTTCTGGTGCTCAAGAAACCTGCTCTTAGTGTATTGGTGGAGTTTACATCATGTAAATGTAATAGATCAGCACTTTAAAGGGTTGATTTGTACCCATGTAAAGCGAATAATCCAGTTTGTACCGAGGCTTGTATATGTGTGGCACGTGAAAAATGCTTAAGGGCATTACTCATGTAGGTAAATCAGACACTGGGTCAGATGACGCTTAAAGCTTCTGCTAGTTTATCATATTGTAATGTATCAATAAACACCTTTATATTGTATTTACATATACGTTCTAATTATCTACTTGTATTACATTGGGTATTATTTCTGATAAAAAAAACCTAAGCATAGTCTGAAAATAGGAGACTCTGTTATATCAAATCTGATCTGTTCATAAAGGGGTAAAGAATATACGACAACTCTCATGACCTATGCATATGCCTAAATATTGTATTTTATGTGACAGTGATTGAGAAAGAGTAAAAATAATAACAACACTAAGTCTAGCGAAATGAATACATTTATTGCTCCATATCGACTAAAAATTCTATTGGTCGGAATTTGCCCCTACCCATTCCATTAAATATAAAATTCTAGATTCGCCACTTATAGAGCTGGTATATACATTTTCATTTGTTATCAATATGAAAAAGTACAAATTTGCCTACGCATGATTTAACATATTGTTGTAAGATAAAGGCATTAATGGATCCATATCGACTAAAACATCCGATTTTGTAATAAGTAAACAAAAAATGGTCTGAAAATGAGAATTTGCTCCCACCCATTGCATGAAATCTTAAATTTTAGATCCGCCACTTATAGAGCTATTATGTACAAGTACATTTTATTTGTTATCAATCTTAAATAGTGCAAATCGCAAAAAAAAATCAGGAGTATAAGTATAATTTTAGGCTTTATGACATTATTCCCCAAATCATCAGCATAGCCTACGGTTTTGTTATATATTTCGATGTCTTTAGCCCCAAAACTTAAACGTTATACCACAATTCTTTTGTACTGAAGGTCTTGCAACATCCCTTGGGCGTATAACTAACAGATTATGAAGTAAAGCTTTTTCTGTACAAAGGGTGTTACGTGCACCTATTTCTAGGCTTCATATAAAAATGCGCTCTTCGACTATTTATTTTCGACGATATTTTAATGATAGCCATCCTATTTTCAGATAGGGAAATATTTTTTATTTACACTGACCTTGTACGGTCTGTTAGTATATGCTGAAACTGAATATTGGTGAGGGGTCTGGCTCCTACGTCTATGAAATAAAACGAATATGTAAATAAAAAACAAATGAAATGTAATAAGTAGTTTTTAAAAAAGAACTAATCACTGCCCCCAACCCAGGATGGGCTTGGTAAGAATTACTTCCCTTGACTACTCTTTTCGCATGCGAAGTATGTACAAAATGGCGGACATTTGGGCGATCACTTTGGAAGTTACAAGAACTGTGTTCATTTTCTTGAAACATTAAGGCAATTGACAACGAAAAATGAAATAAGCATTCACTGGAATAACTTCTTAACATTTTGCAATAATGGAGGTGGACGAGGGAAATGTCCAAATGCTGCTAAGCATGGGGTTTCCCAGCGAACTGGATGTGAGAAAAGCTCTACGTTTGGCAAAGAACAGTTTAAATGATGCAGTTGCTATCTTGACAGACGATCACCCAACCACAAATTTTGACACATTAGATGATATTGATATAGAGATGAAGGATATAGCTAAGGGGTCGACGAATCCCGTGTTTGGCCCAAATCTCCCACCGTCGTACGACGATGCTGTAGATGCTGAAGTATGTGCAACTTTTTTTCCAAAAAAAACCATCTAGGTCAAGAGATCTAATGACAACATTTATCATTTATTTCTCAGCTGTCAAGAGATCTACACTTTGCATTAATATGCATGTCCTATGCATCTCATTTTATTGTTATTTGGTCTACCAACATGTTATTGAAAAAGAAAGTAGGTGACAAGACGTGACAAGAATGGCATATATATATATGTACAAATATATTAATGGAAAAAACACTGTAGAACCAGTATTGGGATCAAAGCGCAACCTTTGGTGTTAGCTTTCTTTTCATCATCTCTTATAATCATAATCTAGAAGAGTATTCTCAAGATGTATCATGTAAATATATTAAAACTCACACATATTTAAGGCATTTTATGTGAAATCATTTGCATCAAGAATTTTTTTTTGAAGAAACAATAACATGATTTGAAGAGGTCATAGGCTGAAATATAAGCTGTTTATTGGATGACATAGTGAGGTCCTCCTTTGATCTGTACCTTATCGGCATGGACCGGGTCACAAACATACTGAGTACCAATATCAATACATAATTCTAAATGTCCCTGTATTTACCTGTCATTTTATTTTGTTCCCTTGATTAGATTTTTGGTTGATCTATTTTGATAAAGTATTTTCCAAAATGGCCAATATACATATATTTTTTTAAAAGAAAATAAAGTATTGTTATTAAGATATGTTTTTATGATAAATAGAGAATACCATGTTAGTGTCTGATAGTCTAAACTTTATCAGGTGAGAGAGAAAAAAAATATACATGTGATATTTTCAAGACCCCAACCTGTGAATTTAGTGATTATTTTCTGTGAATTTATGCCTAAAACTGTGAGGTTTTTTAATGTATATTTTAGCACGTGAAGTTCAATCATTTTTATCAAAATTTACATATGTGGATAAATTGATTTAATTATGAGTATCATGATGTTTAAAATTAAGACAGTGTATAATTAAGTAACTTTCAACATCTAACAGGAAAAGAAGTTTCAAAAACAAATATTTTCTTTATTTATATCAAACTTTATTTTCATGATTTATGTCATTTTTCTACTTATTTTTACATTGTTTCTATTGCATTTCAATTCCATATTTTGAGTTTAATTACACACACCAAGGTCCTGTATAGAAGGACTTCTTTTTATAATTCCTTGCACACTCTCTTTCTCTGCAGTTTTAAAAAGGCAGTCTTGTTACTTTTAACTGATTATTGATTTTGACACTCAAAAGATTGAATAATTTCACTATTCAAAACAGGTAGTCTCTGGACTCAGACACTCCAGGGATCAAAGAACACTTCATGGAATGAAAACGTTTAATAATCTTTGAAACAACAACCTGGTAGAACATAAATAAATCATCAGAGTAAATGTAATGTATATATTGCTAAAAAACTACGAAAACAAAACTTCAAAGACTGACCTATGAACACCAAACATCAATTCAATGCATTAATAATCAATTATTAAAATACAATACGAATCTCTTCTATCTCAGTATCTGTTTACTCACCGATGATTGTTTGCAAATCCTCCATCTACCATCGTTTTCTATATGATCTGCTGAGACAAATGGATTCCTTTAAGTCATAAACCCACTTCAATTATAAAGATTATCTTCCAGTTGTAATCATTTAATTACATAATCAGTTAACACCTACTCCCCCGAGGCATATTTTTGTGGACGCATGTTTTGTTTTGCAAATTACCAGGTGCGCATCATTCGGTTTACTCGGTTTTGTTCCCCAAAACTAATAAGAGTAAACATGCTATAAGGCGGAGATTACTGTAAAACTCAGAAAATAGCGGTCAATTTCTCTACTTCTTTTAAAATATGGTTTTACCGTGAGATTTGATTATGACCCGTGAGACTGTGAATTGGTAAAAAAACTGTGAGATTTTGTCTCATGTTGTGAGATATCACATGTATGCAAGTGCAAGCCAGCATTGGCGTGCGCTTAATATTTTCAAACAGAACAAGATAAAGGTAAGACTATCAGGCACTAATATGGTATTCCATTTATAAAATCATGTATTTATTTGCATCAAGGACTTCAAGGATAGGAAACTTGCATCTCCTAACTTAATGTTGATAAAATAGCACACAAAGGATTAATTATTTGGAAAATTAATCATTCATAATTCACAGGCAACTGATTTCTTGTATATAAAATGTAAGTTATATGATATTCTATTGAAATTTATAAAATCATGTCTTTATTTGTGTGTTTGATTTTTAAGCTCACCTGAGCTGAAGGCTCACAGGTGAGCTTTTCAGATCACCTGGTGTCTGTCGTCCGTCGTTTGTCGTCCGTCGTTAACTTTAAGTTTCTAACAACTTTTCCTCTGAAACCACTGGGCCTATTTTGATATAAGTTCACAGAAATGTTCCTTGGGTGACCTTCTACCAAGTTTGTTCAAGCCATCTTGATTCGTCAAAAACATTGCCATCAGGTAGCAGAGAAAGTTTGATTAGTAAAAACTTAAAAATCTTCTTGTCAGAAACTACTGGCTCGATTTTAAAATAATTTCACAGAAATGTTCCTTGGGTTACCCTTTACCAAGATTGTTCAAGCCATCTTGATTCGTCAAAAAACATGGCGGCCAGGGGATGGGGTTAGTTTACTATACAAGCTAAAGTAAAAACTTAAAAAATCTTTTGTCAGAAACTACTGTCTCGATTTTAAAATAATTTCACAGAAATGTTCCTTGGGTGACCCTCTACTGGGTTTGTTCAAGCCATCTTGATTCGTCAAAAAACATGGCGGCAAGGTGATGGTGTTATTTTACTATATAAGCTATATTAAAAATTTATCAGAAACTACTGGATTGATTTTAAAACAATTTCGCAGAAATGTTTCTTGGGTGACACTTTATTAAATTTGTTCAAGCTGTTGTGATTTGTTAAAAAACTTGACCGCCACAGTGAGGTGCTAGTTTACTAAATAGGCAGCTTTAGTAAAAACTTCAAAAGCCTTCTTGTCAGCATCTACTGACCTGATTTCGATGTAATTTCACTGACATTTACCATGGCTGAACCTCTACCAAGTTTGAACTCTTCTAAGCATCTGTTACATCTTCAAAAACAAATAAAAATTCTAACTACTCGCCCATCTTGTTTTTCTGGAATTTTGAGTGTACATGTTTTATATAATCTACTTAAGTTGGGTGACTCAAGGTCAGTCAGGTGAGCGATATAGGGCCATCTTGGCTCTCTTGTTTTTATTAAATGTCAGCAGCTGATTTTAGTCCTGCAAACAAACTCATGTGTACATCTGTGGTAAATGTTCCTAAAAATAGTTCCAAATTTGATCGATAAAATAAAAGCAAAACAAATTTATGTCATTTTCATGGAATCTGTTTGACTCTTATAAAATTATCATTTATATTTATTGACATAATTGACTGTTTATCAATGGTAAGAAAATATGTTTAAATGCTGGTTTAACATAATGCAAAAACAATGACATCATCAATTTGTGTGTTGTTGCAAGGTAAACCTTCCCTGCCAATAAAGGAAAATTTTATCTTACCCGGCTTTATTACCCGATACGTAGAATAATACATATATATATATATAATCATTTCAATGTCAAGGCCAATTTTAAAGGTCAAATGTTTTTTGATATGTAGGGGCAATAGTAATGTGTCTCCAATGTCAAGGTATATTTTGAAGGTCAAATATTTGCATTAGAGGCAATAGTAAGGCTGTCTCTCAAGCAAAATTAAAATTTATCTGTTTAATGTCAAGGTCAAATAAAGGTAAAATGTTTGTAAGTCACAATAAATAATTTATGGGTAATAATATTTTTTACTGCAATATACTGTGAAATCATTAATTTTTGTGGTGGATAAATTTTCATTACTTTCACGGGGATCCTCAACAACAAAATTATATACACACAATATAATCATAGGCAAAAAAATTTACAGCGATCTTGTATAGAATTTACCTGAAACTTGGACATACATTTCCTAAGCTTAGTTATTCAATATTTTCTATCTAGTGTATGCTTTGTGTTATTTAATACGGTTCATGTATTTATGAATCACAATAAATTTAATCATTCAATTAAGTGCACTGATCAAGCCTAAATATGGTTATCGTATTTAATATTCTCTGTCATTCATTACATAAAATATATGCATGTCATTATCAGAGGTCGTGTGTTAGCTAATGTGTACCGGTAGTAAATATTTACCAGTATCAAGGTGCTAATATAGACCATTTGCTTTGCTGTCAATTTCAGTAATAGACAACATATTTTACATAGAAATAAGATACAGATTTTTAGTATAAAATTAAAAAGTTTTGTTCCATTCCATCTACGAATAATTAGTATTTTTATCAAGTAAATTTGCAGTCACAACCTATTCACACCTTTCAACAGTAAGCATTCAACTAACAGCATAACATGTCTTCTCCTTTTGTGTTTGCATAACATTTTAATCAATGGTGTAGGCTCATCGACATCTCTCCCAACAATTACCCCATGTTATAATGCCATGAACTGTGGTAAAGGTCAATAATTAGAACATGTTATGTAATCAAAATATTTGGAAAACAATGAAATATGATTGGATATCCAAATAATAAAAATAATACCCACCAAAGTCTTATTTAGTGGAAGTACATATGATATCGTTTTGAGGCAAGCTTGAAAAGTCAAGCATACTGTCTTCAGATAGCTCTTATTTGTTTGAATAGTACAAAAAAATATTTGAAACACCTTTTTTGAAGAGGGCCATAAGGTTTCAAAAGAAGGTGTCCTTGCAAAATGTAGGTTTCAAGTTCTGTCTAGCATGTCCCATTGAATATTTCTATTATATTTATACTAGAAACAGCCAGTAGAAGTGATGGATGAGACGTCTGAAGCAGACACAGTCCAGGAAGAAGGAAATCCCCTGGAGTTTCCCATCACAAACCTGTACGAGTTGGAGGGCCGAGTATTTGCCGAACATTGGTCCATTCCATACAAGAAAGAAGAATCTCTCGGCAAATGTTTGATAGCCGCCGCAAATTTAGCAAAAGCAGGTTAGTAGTCTGCTTCATTTGTTCATAAGCCTCTAAGTTTTTCTTTTCTGATTATTAAGCATCATATTTATGCCATCGACGGCCATCAGAAGATCATTCAATCTAACCATTCTTTCCTGGGATTCTGGAAGTTAAACCAGTAATCAAGCACACTTGTTTCCCCAAAGTAAACTAATAACTTTCTCACTTGAATCAGCAGTGAGCGATGAAGCGCAGTGAAATACAGTATCATATATCTAATCATTAGTGAGATTGCGACTGTGCCCTATATTGAATGTCAGAAGTGCTACTGATTGAGCTCACCAGGCCTGTCTCTCTAAGCTTAATTAGATTAATGATTAAGTTTGTAAGGTAGATGGAAATGTTAAAAAAAGACTGATCTTGTATATGTACAAAAAGTTTTCTTTTGAGCTATAAGTTCAAAAAAAAAGGTGTGGTCACTATTTCACTTCAGAAAAATAATGGACAAGTCAATATGCTTTTTATTTTATTATTTATTTATTTTAGTTTTAGTGCACAATCATTTTTTTGATTTCATTGTTTTTAACAATAATCAAAAATGTCTGAATCTTGTGAAGTGCTATTTATAAAATGTAAATTTTCTTTGTATAACTCTCCTTGTTTTGAACGAGTGAAAATGTTTTGAGAAGACCTCCGAGAGCACTGCTCTTACCCTTGAATTCTATCCTGTGTGTTACAATTTTATCTAGTTAATGTGGCTTGTTTAGCTGAAGCCGCAATGTAGCAGTTTGGTTTTGGATTTTTTATTGAGCATACGCAGCAGCAAGATCTAGACTGTGTTTCTGTAATTTACTTCATAAGGCAAGATCTAAACTGGAATGCAGTCTAATGCCCATGCATCATTACCGAACACTATGAAGAGTTCTTCTTCAATGTTGAGTTCTGAAGACAAATCCAATTACTGGATCTTGTGTGACTTAACCCTTTACTTCATAAATGTGTTTTTTCTGCACCAATCACAGAAGGCCTTTGAAAACAGTGCAGTGCAGTGCACTGTTTTCCACTCTGTCAGTTAATATAAACATAATTCACCCAATAATTCAAAAGCCTTCTATATTAGGTATCAAAAGGTGTCTATATTAAAGGTGTCCAAAGGCGTCTATATGAAGTAAAGGGTTAAATAATCTGATAGCAGATGTCTAAATGTACATACAACCCCTTCCTATTGCATTGATCTGACCTGTTAACCACACAAGTAGATAATCCAATCATGGATCAATATTGTTTCCATCTCTAACAATATTACTTAGACAAGCTGACGATCTCTAAGTAAACACTACATTGTATTTACTTGGACAAACAATGCTGCATTGTTAGTGGGCAGAGCATCAGGATCAATAGATACACATGTACATGTATCATACCAAGTAAATGTTAAATTTCGTAAGTCTAGTTTGTTTATTACATTTTCTCCAGGTTTGATGGACAGTGATGAGAACTGTATGAGGTTTATCGACAAAGTTATGACGGAATCTTTCCAAAAGGTAGGTACACTTAAGTCCGTCTGTCAATTTTTAAAGTTGTGTTCAACATAACACCTCGAAAAACCTTTTTGTTGGATCTTAACCAAATTTACACAGTAATTATATAATCATAATATATTGAACTGTCAAAAAATTCATTATTTGACCTTGTATCGACTCAAGCACCCGCAATTTTCATAGTACTTGCTAAACTTATACAGTCCCAATGGATTGAAATGGCTCTGGATGGCTGACGGTTTCTGACCTTTAAAATCTTTATTGATAGACCTATTTTGATGAAACTTGATACTTGGCTTTATTGAAATCTACAATGTATTTACAAAGTGGGGGCATCTGTGTCCCATGGAAGCATTTCTAGTTTTGATAAAGGACAATTTTGGTTTTATGTAATTGAAATGTAACCAGTGACATTCAGTAATAATCATGTTCACATTCCGATTACTTTCAGTTTGTGTTGAACTAATGCATTGTCAGATACTGCGAAAAGAACACTTTAGTTCAGTGGTTTGAATCTGCAACTGAGATGCAGAATTAAAAAATGTCGACACAGAAATTAAATGTTAAAAATAAAATTAATTACCATTTAGCTACGAAATTTATTTAATTTTTCTTGTTCATGTGGATAAGCCATAATTAAATAAGAAAGTGTTTTGAAAAAAGCTAGGCCAGCTGGCAAATTCATTTTTAGCCAGGTCATATGCCTAAGGCATAGCCCTGATTATGTTGTCTAATCAAGTTTTGCAGTCTTTATCATACGCGACAATGACATTCCTCAAATTACATTTTTTCCATGTATTTAATTATATACAAGCATTAACAAATCAAACAAAAAATATATTGTGGACATTGTATTGTCATTTTCAGAAATGTTGCATAGAATAAACCAAACTCTACATTAATATAAAACAAATTAGTTTATACTAATTTATTTAAGTTCAATTGCAAAGAAAGCTTAAACCTTATATAAACCGCTCTTTAGTTCACTTCCTTGGTAGAATCTTTACTGAGTGTTGGTTTTTGAGAGACAACGGGTTGAGCTGGGGATCGAACCCGCAACTTCTAGCATGAGTGGCCAATATGCTGTCCATTACACTACCACCCCCCAGTCATATTAGGAAGGTGTATGGTTATTTATCAAAGCCAGGCTATTAGTACTTTGAGTATTTTGATTTAGTGTCGCCACCCCCACCTCTCATAACCTGCTTATCAAACAAAGAACTCTTGGCTGAAATGTACAACCACGGATGTACATCTATTCTTTGACTAGTCTGCATTAGAAACAAAAGTAATCGGTATAAACCAACATTTTCGATTTTTTTTCACAATGATGAAAACATTTATACATAACTGATACAATATCGAAATGAAAAATATAAACTATTACCATATTTTGAACTTAATTGTGTTAATAACGTAGCAGTAGTGCATTGGATGGAGTGTTGACTGTTCAATTCACTCTAGAGGTTGCGGATTCGATCCCTAGCTTGCTTTGATGGCCTCTCAGAAAAATAACACTCAGTGCCGGAAGCAGACTGGAGAGTTGTTTATATTCATAAGCTCTGAGCTTACTTCGCATTCGAACTAAAATAAATAAGTATAAACTAATGAGTTGTGTAATTTTGTATTCCAGTTAACGACATCTACTGCGGTACATCGGTGGAACAGTGAGATACAGGAGGGTATAAACAACATGCTACAACTACTGATAGATCTAGTGGCGGCCCGTCTGTCTCACCAGCCGGTACCCCTCAACATGATGGATGTCTTAACCATGGTGGGTAGTTTACATATTTGTGTTACGGTGAAGAGACATTAAACATTGTCTGTCTGTCTGTCCGTCCATCTATCTGTCGTTCTGGTGTGCCTGGTCAAAAATTGGTTTCTAATCAATAAATACTGAAGAGGTCTATGTATCTAATTATTATCTTTACCTGTAGAACTAAAACATACAGGATAAGTTCAATATTTGTCAACATGTCATATTTTACAGAGGTTATGATCCCTTTTCCACTTGATTTTCAGTAAAAACATTGATTTCTGATCAATACCTGGGGGGCATTTGTGTTGGCATACACATTTCTTGATTTTAGCTTATCTGAGCTAAATACTGAAGGCAGGGATATTACCACCGTGGCTGATGGAGTTAAAAATAGAATTTGCTGAAACTGTTCTTCAGGTATCGAAGTTCTGGGAACAGCATTCTTCACATTCGTTTGTTCATGTTTTTTTTTTCAATCTGTCAATAAATTTGTTGTTTTAATATTTGGAGAGAGAGCCTTCTTTTGTGGAGCATGTGGTCCAGTATTAGAGCGTCAGATCCAAAATTAGGGGTCCTGGTTCTGATCCTCCGCCACTGCTGTGCGGAATCCTTGAGCAAGACACTATATTCACATATGCCTATTACTGGATACCCACTAAGACTTTGAGCATGATTTGTTGAAATTACTTGTTTCTCAATCAATGTGAAATAAAAAAGTTTAAGATCAAATAAATAAAGTTCCTGTCAATTTTATGTTGCTATACTCCAGTTAACTAATTTATCCATTTTTTAGGCATTCAATCCAGAGACAGAATTTCACTATAAGAACAAGGGTCGACGTGACGGCACCGCGTGGGAGGAGAAGTTTGAAGGAGGCGTGCCTTATTCCCTGGTTGTTATTAACAATTACAACAAAGATCTGTATGGATGGCTCACGTGCCTTATCAACAGGGTATAACATAACAAGATTTTACATAATAATCAATACCGGATAATTTAGCTGGGCCCGTAACACATCTGACTAACAATCCAGGGGTCATGAATTCTCACCCGGCCACAACTGGATATTTTTTTTGTTGTGAGATTATAAGATGCGGGATACATATGATGGATTATTTTCTATTCGTCTCAGTCAAATGATTGATCATCGATAATGGCCTTCATCACAAAAATATCCTGCTTTATAAATGCGTGTTTAATGTGAAAATATCACATTTATATGAAAAAAAATGGACATTTTAAAGTATATACCATAAATATATAACGTCCATCTCCTTTTTACAGTTTCCTACAACAAAATCAAGTTAAAATTTTTTCGTAGACGTGGACATGAAAATATATATGGGAACGATTTGTGGATGAGGAAATAAATTACAATAATTGTAAAAATGTTTTCGCATATGGAATGTATTGACACTTGTTTTGTGCTATGATGGTAATGTAACTTGATTGTTTTTTTGTAGTTCGCGATGCAAGGTGGTTTTGACAACATTAAGGCAGCTCTAGAACAGGAAGAACTTGACGCTCCTGTGAGTATATTACATTTCTACAACACATCTCAGTAGAAGTTGAATTGCACATAAAAAGAGTCTTCTGCGGCTGAGTGGTCTAAGGTGCTGTTGTCTAACAACAATTTACCTCTCACTGCTGAGGTCTTTGGTTTGAGCCCAGGGCCTAAATTTATCAACAATTTGAGTCATAGAGTTGGACTCAGACTCAAAATCTTACTTTTTTGTAAAACCTTGTAAACACACAATTATGGTAATATATTTGGTCCTGTAACATTTTCTGATAAATATTCATTAAAACTGTTTGTTCCTGCAAATAAATACAGTCAAACATGTCTTAAAGCAGCCAGTCAAGGGATGGAGCATCAGTTGCCTTTTATGACAGGTTGTTGCTTAATACAGGTTAATTTTCTCCGAAAACATAGAACTGGCAAATGTGATTGCTTAAGGCAAGTGGCTGCTTAATAGAGGTGACTGCATACACATGTCTGACTGTATAGTAATTTGCTTGTTTGATAAATGTTATTTCAGTTATGTTAAAGTTTGTGTTAAATTTGCTGTGAAAACATAAAAATGGGAAATGATAAATGTGGCTGCTTAAGACAAGTGGCTGCTTAATAGAAGTGGCCACATTCACAGGTTTGACAGTATTTGGTAAATTCTGAACACTTGTACATTTCAGTCTATAGCGGGCCTTTTGAAACCCCTAGGTATGTGTGCAGAGTACCTAAATCCTGAGGTGGTCCGTAATCTACTGTGGAACGGAATAGAGCGCTCCATAAAATATGTACAAAATCTTGAGGAAAAAGATTTTAAAGAAAAGGTTTGTTTCATTTTAAAAAAGTAAAACATTGTTTAAATTCAGTGGAAAGGTTTGCTTTTGTATCATTAGGTTCTGTATACTTTTTACAGTTGTGAATTGTAAACATTCATGCAAGATATATTTAACATCTGTCCTTTAAGCAGAACCATGAATCAGGGTTTTTCAAAAATTTAGAATTAGAAAAGATTAAAATATTATGCTTAGAGTCCTTATTGCCTCTTTGCCATTTGCCAACATACTGCATTGATTTAAAAGTGTTTTGTAACTTGACCTATGTGCCCAGGTTAGATTAAATTATTTTCCAACTTGCAATCCTTTTTATGACATATGAAATGAGACCTATGACTTCAATTTGATTTCAGTTGGATCGTCATACTGGTTACATATAGTTGCATTGGTTAATCTTAGAAAGAGGTGAAGATCATCAAGCATGTTACAATTTATTTAATTATAGAATAAAGATATTGTTAAAATATTGCTTTTGTCACAATTGGGCAGATTTGAAATTCAAAATCAAGCGTAATTTTGTTTTAAATTATAATAAGGGCTTTTCCAGAATTAAATGTATGGGGGGGTCGGACGGCACTTATTTTTTTTACCCACAGAGCATAAAATTTAATTGTGATATATACCACCATGCATAAAATTTTAATTAGATAAAATACCACCATGCACAAAATAAAAATAAAAAAGAGGCTTAAATCCCCTTTCTAATGTTTTTTTATTGTAATGCTTCCAAAATTACTAGTCTGGACGGTTGCCTACTTTCTTTGAAGTACGCCGACGTTACACTTTTGATCTAATGCCGATATGCAAGTGATTACGTCACAAATTACCTCAGGTCGAGAATTAAATAAAGGGGCACTACAGATAACAAACGCGAAAAAACACACAACATAATAATAATTAAAGGTTAGTGTTTGTTTGTAACTAGTTGTCTTCTAAAATGTTTATTTTCAGTATACTTATTTCTTAAAAAAGAATAACTATTAAATTGATACGATCCGTAAAGAGAGTTATGCTACACATGCCTAAATTTATGCACAGAATGAACACGCTGTCCCTTTCATTAACGCCTTGTGCCAATGTACGATGACGTCACTCTGACAGTGAAACAAACATTATTATGACACATGTTATTTACTCCCTACTATCGATAAAGGTTTGATCTAATTTGACCTCATTTCGCGCACCCGATGGCAAACAATCCGTTTATGGATGCTCAAAGACAATTTCACAGTCCAATTTATGTTTTTGTACGACCGTTAAGAAATATCTGCTTTTCGCCATGACTTTTTCAGACACTGGGGTAAGAATGAGAATTGTTTGTCACAATAGACTTTGCATTTCTTGGTGTTTCTTTTAGTGCGGAATAAATTAGTGTTTTACACTATCTGACAAACAGCGCGGATATGCATATAATTATAGCAATGCCGCCGTAGAGTTGAATCGTAGTTTTTGCAGAATTTAATAATATACACGTCTGTATATTCATTTCCGTATTGGAGTATTTGTAAACTTATCCGTTACATCATATATTGATATATAATGCGTAAAATTTACTTGAGATAATTTTGTGGTACGGCATCTCGGCATCAATTTAATAAAGTAGACGGGGTTACGGCCTGCTACGAGTGTATTCCGCCATCTGATTAGCTCGTACATTTCCGTGTTAATAATTTATTCACACTAAGAGTATGTTTCTTGTTCCTTTTCGGGAAGTCCGAAGGTAGATAATTGTTTCAAACAAACAAATTAAATCATATGTTGTTGTCGGGTGATGTAATTATATTATGGCGGTCTTAACAAAAAAGATCAATCAGTTTGAGATGAAAAAGTTAATTGAAGACAATTCCTAATATTAATATCACCAGTGTATCGAGTGTCCAACTGTGTAGTCGCGTAAAACGTTCACTTGGTCATGATGTCTGGAGGTTGTGTATTACAATCGTTACAACACGCGTGTCAGTGGCAAACATAAAGGTCAAATCAAGGTAAATTTAAAAAACTGCTGCGATAATGATAAGACGCTCGCCGAAATCTAGACGCTGCGGGATGTTGACTCGGTGCGGTACATGGAGAAAGCCAATTTTATGTTTTTGTATACGACGGGAGGAAAAATCTGGGCAGAAAATGTATAAAATTTTGAGAAGAAAAACGGTGTTGAAGAAAAAATTCGGTTCAGAGACGGAAATACCGGCAAGGCATAAAATTTTAATAAGATTTTACCCCACAAGGCATCATTTTTTTTTATGAAAACACCCACCAGGCATAAAATTTTAATTATACTGCCGTCCGACCCCCCCATACATTTAATTCTGGAAAAGCCCTAAGGCGATTTATATTCATTTGAAATTTTATTTTTTAAACATTTATAGTACCATTAAAAGATACTGCAAAAAATATATATAGTCAGAGACCCAGTCTACAACATTTTTAGCCAGTCTACTAAAGTTTTCATAGCATATAGCTCGACTATTTGTATGACTTTGCAGTGTTTTCTCCAGCTCCAATTTTTCATTAATGACTCACTGACTAAAAATCTTGGGGTCATTTTCAAAATCTGGGGGTCATCAGTTGACTTAAACTTAATCAATTTGAATAAATGGAGGTAAAAAAAGTACATATTTTACTTAAACGGTTTTACTTCCTGTTTCCCACAAATTTCTCAATCAAAGGTGCAACTTCAGTTAACAACTTCAAAACAATTTAACTTCAAATGAATGTTTCACTTTTGGCAACAAGTTACAAGTAGAAACTAGTTGTTTTTATGATCATGGCCACAGGGCCATGAACTTTTTAAATGTCATGGCCCCAGCTTGATCACCATGGCCCTGACTATTTTTAATGAATAACACTAAAATTATTTCAATATGTTATATTTCAGCTGAGCTACATGTATAGCATTTCTAAGCATTATATTCTTTGGAAAACAAAACTTTGTTGTTGTTTCCTTTCTCGCAAAAGCATTTCTCTTCTGGCACATAGAAAAGACTCATTTAAGAGTAATGTTACCTAAATATAAAAACATTTTAATTGTAACTTAACAAAAATTAATTTCTGAAATTACATAATCATTTTTCAAAATGAATATAATTTTCTAAAAGTTTATTTTCTTTTTTCCATAACCTTTTAAACATTCATTAAAGAAACTTATACGTCGCTGGGAATACCGCCGTAAAACTTGGACTGGCCGATGTTTAAACTGGTATTAAAATGTTGCATATGCGTGTCTCAATACCTTATATAAAACAAAATAAATAGGCCTAGAGTAGGTCGTCCGTACATTGTAAACAACTTTTTTGGAAAGTTTCACGATTTCCACATTTCATCTTTATATACAAATATATATACAAACAACCTAAAACTGGGTATATATCAGTGCTATTGTTACAGCGTATGTTTGTTTTCACAGATATTGTCTTCAAACTACAATATTGCTTCACGGAAAATTATGTATGTGATCATAATCGTCTTTGCGATTGCATCAATATAGCGTTAATAACCAATTAAAACGTTTATTTAACATAGTATAACTGCGTGACCGGAGTTTTCCCAGAATCACACTACGTGATCTTGTCAAAACAGCTAGCATTGTAAAAAAACTGAAACCAGCTTGCCGAAACAAATATGCATAATTTGAATTTCTGTAATTTTAAGGTTGCGTCATAGTGGACGCACTGAAAAAAATTGATTGCGTCAAATAAGATTTAATTACGTCAAAAACGCAAGAAACGCGCTCTGGAGAAAACACTGCTTTATATGGAAATGGAACCATCTAAGGGAGAAACTTTGCTGAAACTGAATAAAATTATGATAAAAATGTAGAAAATGAAACTTAATGTTATTAACGGACTGTAAGAATGCAGACAATGTAACTTTGAAATGTCTCCAGTCTTAAGTTGTTTTTGGCACAGAGTGATACATATACATGCATTTCATTAGAAATAATTTTTATTGTGTTTATTACCTAGTTTTATGTTTTGTATAACAGAAAGTGGGCAGTGTGTCAGATCTGCTTGCCTCCATGAAGTTGCTGTGTATGCATATATGGCCGAAGGACACGGACAACCTCGACGATTTACGATTAGACATTGCTCTACGCATGCTCAAGTCTCCACACTTCAATGCCAAGATGAATTCACTTAAAGAGGTATAATAGTAATATGTGTAAAGTGTTGTTTATAAAATGACCCTATATGTATTATTTTTTTGTATAAGAAATCATAGAGCTGTGAGATTTCAAATAACTGATTTAAAATTTAAATTAAAACATAAACACTGAATGCTTGTTTATACAATGACCCATTCTCGCATGAATTTTCGTCTTTTTTTTTAACTGGAACTGGAAAATTCTGTTGCCCCCCCTGTTGCAAAAACAATTTAATCTTTTCTAGAATTGTATTATGTGGTCCTTTGTGGCTGTGGTCAAAGATACTGACAATTTAATGACCGCTAAGCTCTCAATGCTGAGGTTGTCGTTGTGAACCCTGCTTGGTTAAAAAACTTTATGTGGGGAAGTTTGCCAGTTACTTGCGGTAGGACAGTGGTTCTACTAAGGCGCATTCTGAGGTCTTTCACCACCAATAAAACTGGATATGCCTTATATAACCAATCTTGTGTTAAAAATGGCATTAAATCCTGTTCAAAATAGTAGTATGGATTATCAACTAGTACCATTAAAAAGAAATAGAAATTTTACATTTCCGATCTTACTAAGAACTAGAATAATCCTTTTTTTAGCATTTCACGTTCTGTCGTCACATGTACCATACTGTAGCATTTCTTTTTTTTCCCAAAAATAAGCTCCGATTAAGATGATTAAGTGTTTGAATTGCACAGATTGTTTTATGTTAGTGATTTACTGATGTGGTAATAAAGAAAAAATATTGTAATTGTAATTTTACATTAAACATAAAAACAGTATTTTTAAATACCGGTCAGACATATAGTATTGTTAATAATGATGTATTCCATTTTAGGTAACCAAACTGATAGAGGATGCCACGAGCACGAAGAACCCCAGGTTGAAGACCGCCATACCTGTAGATAAAATACAGGAATGGTTAGTCAAAAACAAAGTGTTGTCTATAGCCCTTGAAGGTAATCTATTTTGTAACATTTACTTGTTTGTATGAGACACTGGCTTATATACATATGATCATTTTCATATCAAAAGACATATATTTTACTTGTTTTTAACTCAAAGTGAATAATTTTGGTAACATTGTGTCTGCTGCTTGCCCGGAAACTTTTATTTTGTGATAAGACTCAGAACATTTTTTGTTTCAGTGGGAGGGGAATTATCTGAAAGAAGAGATAAAATTGCGATTTGAGTGATGTTCACAAATTGTTCATTTACATTTTAGAAATTGGAAAAAAAAATGGTTTTGCAAGATTACTGTAAGTCAATGTATGACGTCACTGTCCCAAGATGACATCATTTACAATGGTTGATTGATGTCATTTAAATGTTTAGTTAAGTATGAAAATAATATACGCACAACACTGAGTGATGAACTGACCCTGAAAAATATGCCCTGGGTTTATATACTCCTACACCGTAAATTATGCGACAAAAGTTAAATTATTATATTTCTGATCTTTATATTACCAGGCAATATAGACCAGGCCCAATACTGTGATAAAATCAAGGGAATAGTTGACTTCCTTGGAACAGAACTATCGTCTGACGAACTTACGATGATTTGGAAGATGCAAATATCCCAGACGAATAATGTGATTGATAATATTCACTCGATCATTGCCGCTGCTGCTGTAAAGTTTGACCCCAATCAGCTGGAACACCTCGTCTTGCTTATACAGAAGGTAAGACTTCATAGAATTAGGCCTGGTTAGCTCAACCGGTAGCACAAGTATCAATCCAGGCGTTGTGAGTTTGAATCCCTGCCTGATCACAGTCTCCGTGCTGATTGATATACAACATTGCATCTCATTGTTGTTCATCTCTCAACTCTGATTCAAGTGGGAATAAATATCAGTAACTTGCCAAGATAGATGTGCTTGTACTGGTTAATCTTCCAGGATCCCTGGAAAGAGCGGTTAGGTTAACTGATCGTCAATTAGCCCTTGATGGCATAAAAATGATGCTTAATATTCAATCAATCAAAATTACCTGCCGGTTGTATACAATAACATATTTTCAATAAGGTCATAATGAATAATTCCTAAATGTTGTCCTTGCCCACTCCTGTTTTTTCACTTCCCAACATATTTTATTGTCAAACAACAATATGAATAAATAAATATACAATTTTATTATTTCTTTTTGTTATTGGACTAAGGAAACCATAACAGCACCCGTATTTTAAACCTTTCGATCTTAAAATGATTTTCTTACCTTTCATGCCCAATACCACACTTCTATTTTGATATCTGAATAATACAATTTCTTCTTTATTCTTCATTCAAAACAAATCTACCTGAGATAAGTGAGTTGATGCAATACAACCGTCTGTTTTGTAGAAATGGCAGGAAGAACATGATAAAACACGGGAGAAGCTGCTGAGTTTGATTGGTAAGATTGGACGAGATGCTAAAATATCAAAAACAACAAATCAGGTACGGTTATTTTTATTTCTGTGATACTAGACTATTTCTAATTCTGTGAAAATAGACTTTTTCTAATTATGTGATGATAGATGAATTATTTCTAATATTGTGATACTGGATTATTCTAATTATGTGATGATATATGAATTATTTCTAATTCTGTGATACTAGATTATTTCTAATTATGTGATATCAGACATAACTATTTCTAATTATGTGATGATAGATCAGTTATTTCCTATTCTGTGATATCAGACTAACTATTTCTAATTATGTGATGATAGATGAATTATTTCTAAATCTGTAATACTAGATTATTTCTAATTATGTGATGACAGATGATTTATTTCTAATTCTGTGATACTAGTTTATATCTAATTATGTGATGACACATTTATTTATTATTATTCAAAATTCAGTGATAATAAGCAGACATGACAATTTGCTAATATGCCCTAAAAACCTTCAGATATGGTTATGGTACAGTAATTTATTTTCTGTGATTAATTTCGTAGGAAATAGCTAAAAAGCCAAAAAACAACAACCATAAAAGATCCGTCAGATATCTTGATGAAACTTCCTAAGTTTATTTCTGTTTGGGATTCCAACTATTCCAAATTTTCATTAATTTATTTTCTGTGATAAATAACGTAGGTCAAAGGAGGCAAGTTGCTAAAAGGCCAAAAAAAAACAACATCCCATATTTTAAGATCCGTCAGACATCATGATGAAACTTTCTACATTAATTTCTGTGTGGTATTGCAATCAATTGTGTATATCCTTGATTAAACATTTTAATCACAATTGGTCTACACTCTTAGAATTGACTTGTTTTCCATTTTTTGTAAAATATCGTTTAAGTTAACCTTTGGACCATTTCACTGACCTTTAAATCTTAAGATTTTTATTATGTAACAGACAACACAGACACCAACAGATATTTCATCAACACGAAGTTTCTGTGAATTTTAATACGCATAATATCTTTTTGCACTAAGCCTTACAAAGTTTTATGTTGATGTTTATATAGGGAAATGCTAAACTAACTTTAAAACTTGCACTAAAAAATTTTGTAAACTTACAAAAGTTAAGTGACAAGGGACCAATGTTTCTTGTTGCAATGCTATATCTTCTGAATACAGTAACTTAGTAATATTTACTTCTTTGTTTCTGCTCACCAAGGTCCTACAGTTGTTATGGGACTTGTCTCATTTACCGGCGCTGTCCACACATCTGATAGAACTAGCCCTTGAAGAACATCTAGCAATACTTAACGACTCGTACACGGTCAAGGACCAGATCAAGAAAAGTTACGTATCTAAATGTGTCGACGATATCAAAAAGGTATGAACACTCATGCTTCATTGTTTAACTTATGCCACACAT
Organism: Panopea generosa; assembly: GCA_029582155.1. NCBI lineage: Eukaryota > Metazoa > Mollusca > Bivalvia > Adapedonta > Hiatellidae > Panopea > Panopea generosa. The sequence goes on from CM055901.1 coordinate 67,956,763, forward strand.
ATGAAAGCTGACCTTTAAACACTCATTTACATATTTAAATATGAATTGATATATTTATGTTTATTTTTTATTTTTCTGAAGAAAACCTGTGATTTATTAGACATTTTTTTATATCAATTCAATACAGTATGAGGGTCCTCCCATGTCTTGAGTAGTCGAAGGAGCCGTCTCAAGATCACTTCACCGCTAAGGTCATAGGTTTGAGTCAGACTCGGTCCAAAAACTTTATGTGAGAAAGTTTGCCAGTTACTTGCATACGGTGGTTCTACTCAGATTCATTTTGAAGTCTTCCTCCACCAATAAAACTAAATATGCCATATATAACCTGAAATGTGTTGAAAATGGCATTAAACCCCATTAAAAAAAAATAAATAAAAAAAAATACTTTATGTTACTGTTTGATTTGTTATGCGATCACTAGTACGACTTTACTCACGTTGATACTGTTATCAACAATACTAATTCCAAAAAAATCGCTGGTGGTATTGCTTCATGTAAAAAATAGTTCCTGTTCATGTTGACCTTGTTATTTTTTTCATACTGACCCAGTTTGTGTCATATTGGCTCGGTTCATATGGTATCGGGTAAGTATTTTCTTTGAGAACAACAAGGCTTGTATAAAAAAGTTAATTAATAATGAAGAAACTTGCACCAATGTTGTAGTCTATATTGTCACACACCATGTGTCACATATATTTACATGCTGGTATGTACATGTTATGTAGCTCGTGTATTCACCTGTGCTGTAAAACATTTCAGGGTGTGTGTGTTTTACCATCCCTCAAGCAACTGCACCAACTGAGTAAAAATATACTCAAGCACAGCTTTAAACAAGATAAGGTACTCACTTTTGTATTGTAGTAGTTGAATAGTAGTAGACAATGTAAGTACATTTTTAAAATCAGATGTTGTGAATGTGTTGGCCACCTTGGCTTTCATCTTTACTTTTTTTGCCCCCGCCATAAATGAGTTTGGCATATAGATTTGCAATTGTTTGTCTATATGTTGTCCATCTGTGCATCTACTGAATTTTGATGCAATTATTTTTACGAGAATTATAGTGCCTTCTTATACATACATGTATACCTTATTGCGCCAATGGGATGAATTATTGGAATAATTTAGCACCAGTGATTTACTATGATGAGGTGTCAGTGGGTGGTGGGGGAGGGGATGGGGGGTGGTGGTGGTCTTTGTATTTGCACAATAAATGTGCTGATGTACAAAGTGCTAATTAGTAATTCTTGCATCAACTGATTAACCTGTTTAGTTTGGTTTTAACAATTTGTGTAATGGATATGAGCAGGGCTACTCATCACCTTCAGTGTTTGTCTAGTTGTTTTTGTTATTTCATATGTCCGAAAAATGGTGAAGGGGCATTAAGTGGTTGCTCGATTGTCCTAGGTTTAACCCTTTACCCCATAGATACGCGTTTTCCCGCACCAATCACAGGCTTCGTAACGAGCAATCTGAACATTTCCTGCACTGTTTTCCACTCTGTCAGTTAATATAAACATAATTCACCCAATAATTCAAAAGCCTTTTATATTAGAGGTGTCCAAAGGGGTCTATATTAGAGGTGTTTGAAGGCGTCTATATGAAGTAAAGGGTTAAAAAAAAATGTTTTCCAATCAATAAATTCTGAGGGGTCTCTGTATTTAATTAATACTTTTTGTGTACTTATATAATTATAAAATACAGGTCAGTAAATTTTCCCATGAGCCTTGGCTCTATCTGACTCAACTTCAGTTAAAAAGAATGGTTCACAAAAATCAATAGTGGGGGCATTCATGTTGGCGGACACATTCCTAGTTTTAAATTCTATGTTAATTTTTTTGCTATCAACCAATAGCGAGGGCATTCATGCCGACAAAATCATTTGTAATTAAATTTTATGTTAATCTTTTTGCTATTAACCAATAGCGATGGCATTCATGTCAACAAAATCATTTCTAGTTAAATTTTATGTTAATCGTTTTGCTAATTGATGTGTTCACATAATAAACTACAACCCAATGTTGATTTCAGGGTATTTTACATGATCTCAACAAGAACTTTGATATTATCAAGCTGGTAACCCAGAGTCTTGTCAAATGTCACAAACAGGCAGCAACAACGGTCGGTGACGGTCAGTTGGACCAGAGTACACTCGTTGATGGCAGATATCCACATTCTGAGGTATATGAATGTTATTTATATATAGAGAATCTTACACAAGTACTCATTTATTTTTTTAATTTATTAAACGTGTTGGCAAAAATATGTTATACGAGGCTCTGTCGAGCATTATATCATTTTTACCCATGAGTTTAATAAATTCAATAATAATGAACACGAATGTAAGATTCTTTTTATCAATTAAACCATTTATATAACAGATCACCACTATAACGAACGAGTACAAATTGAGCATGTTGATTGACATTGGTCCATGTATGATGCGACATCTCAAAATAACGTCATTTCACCATGACAGATTAATGTCATTTATATATTTTTACTTTATGTACGAGCGCCGAGCTATACAGAAAAAAATCAAGTGATCAATATGAAGTGATATTACACTAGGGCTGGTATTCACCAACTGTTCTTAAGAATATTCCTAGATTTGAACTCAAGAATGGGTTTTGGATTTTGAAAAACACTTTAAGAGACCATTTTTGAGACCAAAATTTGCAAGCATGTATGGACACCTTATAATATATTATTACATATATCTCACAATTATTATATCAGCCATGGTAAACTAAATATCTACGGTTGAAATTTGTATTTTCAAGTCTGAGAATATTCTCACGAATGATTGGTGAATATGACCGTAGGTTTATGTAAAAAATATGTTTTGGGTTTATTACATTCCTGCACCATGAGTGGTTATAAAGCTGTTTCGTGATAACTATTGCTGAAAGTGCTGAAACATTGTTTTTAAAAAAATGCATATCTCTATGATGCAGATGTGATATTGAATTAACCCTTTACAGCCTATGAAAACAGTGCAGGAAGAGTTCAGATTTCTTGTAACAAGCAATCTGAACACTTCCTGCACTGTTTTCCACTCTGTCAGTTAATATAAACATAATTCACCCAAAGTGTCCAAAGGTGTCTATATTAAAGATGTCCAAAGGCATCTATATGAAGTAAAGGGTTAATGTATGCAGACCTTTAATTAGTTTTCTATCATTTTCACAGAAAATAGGGATCCTGCGATTACTTAAGATAGAGTCATGAAATTTGGCATAGTGATAGAGGGCAATAAGGAGATTATTCACATTATTTAAATGTTCTGCAGACCAATACATTGCTTGCTATGGCTATGCTAATATATGGTTCCTGTTGCTATGGCAACGGAAATAAGAAAATGTGAAAAATAGTGCCAATATCTGAATAAATGATTGTTTCTATACCATGATGTTCATGACATGATCCTTTCATAATGCTGTCTGGCTCTGTGACTCCTGTGTAGTTCCATATTATGATAAGTTGGTATATTTGAAAGCCCATCCGTAGTGTACAATTCAATCTGTCTTAAGGGACCATGTAAGGAATGAAGCAAAAATGACCACTTGATACAGATTGATTAAAGCTAAAATTGTTTAAAAAGGTAAATAATATACATGTATGTGGCTGTTCAAGACATTTGATTGCTTAATGGAGGTGGGCACAAACACAGGTTTGACTGTATATTGTATTATTTCTGTATTTTGTTTCAGTATGTACAGTCGCACCTGCTGTTCCTGCAATACGTCCTTCAGGAGGGTGTGTTGTATTTACCCTGGAATAGAGCCAGAGAGATCTGGGGCACACTAGTGGCATCACCTGAGTCCTGCACCTGGGACAAAGAGGTATGTAGACACTGTATATGAGTCTGACAGCTCATTGACATCTGCCAAGCAAATTCATCCGTGTACATGATTTCACCAAGAACCAAATTTATCAATATTTTTAGTCCGAAATTTAAACAATTTGAAATTCAAATAACACAAGTGAAGCAAGCGAATTACATACTATATTTATCTGCATCATCAAGCAGTTGACAGTTTGTGGAGCACCTGGTCTAGTGGTAAAGCATCCAACTAGAAATTGTGGGATGGGGTTCAAATCTTAGCCATGGCTAAGTTCGGTGTCCTGGAGCAAGACACTTTATCTGCACATGCTTAGTGCTGGTTCTACCCAGGAATACTTCAAGAGCAGTTTGTCTAAGTTGTAAGAACTTGTTACACAATCAATGTAAAAGAAATAAGTTTAAAGTTAAATGTTTGAAAATCACATTTCTTACCCATAGTTTACAGGTTTTGTGATTCTCAGAATCAACATTTGATGAATTAAGACGCAGACCTCAAATTTGATAATTTTCAGTAAATTCAGCATTTATTGATTAGAAGAAACCACAATACCTGTTTTTTGTCTATGAATTCCTTGCAGTCTTTAAATGTATAGAAGTGTTGGCCTTAAAAAGGAAAAAATTTTATGGGCATGGATTTTAAAATAAATTTCAGTAGTAGTAGTCATTGAATTAAAATAGGAAGAAAATGTCTTATTGATTATAATTTATACTGTACATGCTTCTCCACAGGCCATTTAAGCACAGGGGCAACACAGCGCTTCACTATCAGAAATAGTACTAGCACTTGAATTCTTTAACAAAATTTTGCAAAAGCTTACTTTCCTTTAAAGCATTGTTTTTCTTGTAGATCTTTTCTCATTTAAATGCCTAAAATGAAACATACTAAATATGATGACTTTAACTGATTAAAACAAGTTTTACTAGTGAAATTTATTTCAATGAGTGCCTTACACAGCGCTTGAAAACGTGTTGAAGGTATTTACTCTTTCTTACCCCAGTGCTTGCATTCCTTCTTGCTGTATTTTAGCAAAGAACAAATGACATCCAATGATAATTTGATCCCTTAGAGCATCAGGATCTTATGTGTATATATGAAACATGATGGTACATACTACTACATAGTATATTGATGTGCTGAGAGGCCTAATTGCAGTTTAAAAATTTTGATTCTCATTACAAATTTCTTTACGCTAGACATGCTATGAGTGGTTCAGTAATGGACTGATGGACTTGGACAATGAGACGCAGAGTAAACTGTTCCAGAATGAATTGCTTAAGATGGACCCCACCAAGATTAGTGAAAAAGGTACATACATGTACATGAATGTTATAGAGATTTATTGTACGCTTTTTGTTTCAAAATGTTGGATTATGCAAGATAATGGAAAATTTTGTATATGTTAAAAAAGTCTTAGAGGTAACACTTATAATATATTCAACGATTCATGAAGTTTCTAAACATGTTAGAATGATCGTCTTTGATTTTTTGTCGTGAGTTTGATCCTCCCAACAGCTATGTGTTTTGTCCTTGAGCAAAACACTTTATACGCATGTGATTAATACTGGTCCTGGCTCCAGAAAGACTTCAAGCGTGATTTTTTAAAGTTGTAAGAACTGTTTCACAATTGATGTAAAATGAATAAGTTTAAAAATAAACAATGTATTTACAGGGTTCGGCTGTTTCAAGACCTACTTTGAGAATGTCAACAGAAACGACCACAGATTAAAGAAGGACGCTGGTGGAACTATGGTAAGAGTCTCTTGGATGATATGATAGTCTGCGCAATTCCAGGCTCCCTATTCACAAAGCGTCGCTTCCATTTTTAGTTAACATTATTTATGGAAAGTTATCAGTTATTTGTAGAGATGAGTGTGCTCAAGATGGATAATCCTGAAGTTCGTTCATGCTATTGGAAGGTGATATTCTTTTAACCTTTCATTGGTTATGTTAGATACACAACAAACTATAAAGACTTTTTGCTGATTTTCAAAGCTTGTTATACCCTGCTGTCGGAGTAGGTATATATCAGGACCATGGTGTTCACCTCAAAAGTTAAACCCTGCTGTTGGCAAGATCAGCTTCTAGATTTTTTTAAAGACTTCCAAAACTTGTTGAATTTTTATGTAGGGATCGTAATATTATGGTCCATGAGTCCTTCATTGTCTGTACACATCCAAACCTAACTGAATTATGTCAAACTACAGGTACATGTAGTATTATAATTAGTCTAATACATTGTGTACCGTATTTCTCCGAATAAATATTCGGACCTTATTAATGCCTCCAAATTTTGATCTTAGAAATCAATTTTCTTTGTTGTTTAAAATGTTGTCAGAAGAAAGAAACTTGCAAACTCTTAAACTTAAATTGTAATGTGTATAAACTTTAAAATAAAAATGTTGATATCTCGTACCCAAATAAATGCCCAACTTTTGAAAAATTCATCGCCCCTGTGGGCATTTATTTAGGGGAATACAGCTTATACACACTACTATTTCATGAACTTCGTTTATCAAATAATTCAAACTTGTTCTTGAAGTGATATATCAAATTTTGTCTCATAAAACTCAATTTTACATCTAAATTGCATTCATTTGATAAACTTGTTATTGCCCTGATATACAGGTTGCGGAGAAGACAGAGTTGCTAGGTCTGGAGTTCCTATGGGAGCTATGTCTAAACATTACAGACGAGACTATAGCGGATAGTGCCATACAGTTACTTCTTAGTATGTCTTACACCAATCTTGCATCTCGGCTAAAAAAGGTGAGAATTTTATGCAAATTTATAACAAAAGTTTACAGACTTACTCTGGATTTGGTGTTGTGTTTGGTTTTCCACCATAATCAGAGGTATGTAAAAACATTTTTTACTATTTTAGTATTAGCACGGTCAGTTTTGTCATATTTATACTTAAAGTCAAATCTGTCTTTAGCAGCTGGTCAAGGGAAGGAACAAAAGTGCCCTTTTAAAACAGGTTGTTTTTTAATGCAGGTTGATTTGCTCTGAAGGCATATAAATGGAAAATAACAAATGTGGCTGTTTAATAGAGGTGACCACTTTTACAGGTTTGACTGTACTTGGGAAAAATCTATATGTATTTGTTTTTATTTATTTGTGTAAATATGTTAATTTGCCTGTACTTTCATATACTAGCATTTGTCATATGCACTAAAATTGACTGTGTGTGTACTGGTGTAGCCTGTAGATTCATAAGGGCATCCCTCTGGTACATGCCTATCTGTATTTTATGTCATTTGGTATGGTATTTGGTATTTGGTACAAGTTTTGTTTTATAATTTCATGTGCCGTTTTCATTTCATATCTTTCTTTAATATATACACGTATGTGTAAATATTCATATATTTGAGGACCAGAAGGGAGATTAGTGACGGCTGTATTATACTTATTGTGTTACCCTCTTTAAATAAAGTCTTTATTATTATTTATCATTATCAGTATTTGATATTATATTGGATTGATTTTAATGTAAACTACAACTAAACTCGCTTAATGACACTTTTCATATGTGACAATGGATGAAAGTTTATTCAAATATTAAGATCAAAACAGGAGACAGATTCAATCAAAATAACCCTTTACTTCATATAGACGCCTTCGGACACCTCTAATACAATAAATTGGTTATATAAAACTGATTGTTTGTTGGCCCTTAATAGTCAAAAATGATGCTTAATACTCAAAGTGTTTTTTTATGTGAGAACTATTCTAACAATTATATTTCTATAAAAAACTCTTTTATTTTCAGGATCCTATCAACCTTCATAAAAAGTTCATCAATGAATGCAAAACAAGATTGGAGGTAATTTTCTTCTTAATAATATGGAAATATATATCTTGACATTTTATACACTTGGCTTACAGTGTTAAGTTTATCTATCTTTTAAACGTCTGTGTGACTCCTAACATTGGGGTTATGATGAGTAACAAATATTCTCCATGTCTGTAATTGATCTGGCCTGAGAGCGACTACCACTCTGCCCACTGGTCATGTAGCTTTGAATGTCCAAGTAAATACAGTATGATACAATTTGGTGTTTACTCAGAGACTGTTCGATTGTCTGAGTAAAATGCTAACCTTGAAACCAATAACAATCACTGATTGGATTATTGACTTTTTAATTGACAGCCCACGTCAGGTCAGTTATGATACTATGCAACTAAACCCCTTTGTTGGTTTCCTTAACAGGCAAAGTAAAAGCAATATGTTTCTGACAAAGTCGAGGGAGATATATCTATTCTCTAAAAGCTGATCACCAAGTAAAGCTAGTAACACTTAATTGGGAATTGAACCAATTTCTTGATGAATTGTTATCTTGCCATATCCTATTTTTTAAAGCGAAATTTGACCAATTGTTTCATAAAAGCCCATTATTATCAGTTGTATGTCAGCATTGGTTTAAGCAAGAAGAAAAAAACTATTAATATTTCAATTCTTTTAAAGATTTCACTAATTTTTTTTTCTTATCAATGGTCAGTGTTTAATATTAACTTGATCTCTGATATACATGTCAGATACTGTCCTACTTTCCTAGCCAATTAAATTGCTGATTTTTCAAAATAGAACATTCCAATTTACATAGACTATTATGACCGTCAGTATATGTGTACCTGCTTCCTCAGCCAATGAAATCGCTCCAGAAACGAGCAAGTAGATCAACATCTATGCCGGTTAGAAGTTACATGGAATTTTACGCCTTATAACTTCTAACCTAACCTTGTCTTTTATGTTTTGATATGACAAGTATACTTGTCAGATGAAGTGTTGACTATGATAGCAACTAACAGGTTACACACTGTCTCAACTGGACATTATTGCAATATGACTGAATTACTTTTTTTGAAAGCGATGTTTTGTTTAATTCAAAAGCATGTGTATATATAATTGATATAATATTTCTCTTACAGGCGTCCATGATTGGTGTCAGCGGCACTGCCATTACTCAAGCGATCTCCAGCGCCACCAAAACTCTTACCGCTCCTGTTGTGCCTGAAGTTGCAAATGTCTCGGTGCCATCAAAGTAAGTCTTTTTATAACTTTAATATTTATGATACATGTATATATAATTCCTTCAAAGCAGATATGTGTTAAGTTAAATTTTTCATAGATTCTTTCAACACAGAGTGATATCGTTATGTTAAAATGTTTGCCAGTTACCAGTGGAAGTACAGTGGTTCAACTCAGATTTATTCCGAATTATTTTCCCGCCAAATAAAACTGTATGGTGTATATGACCTGTGATGTGTTGAAATTGGCATTAAACTTCTTAAACATGCACAAACAAACAAGAAAACATTAAAAAATATATTTTCTGTGTTCAATGTGTAATACCAAATTCAATACAGCTTTTACAATGACAGGCCTTTCATTTAAGAGAGGATTCTCATTTAATATTGAATTTATTAATCTAGTTGGCAAATATATATTGTGCGAGGCTCTGCTGAGTGTTATACTATTTTTGCCAAAGAGTTAAATAAATTTAATAATAAATGAGCATGAATGTAAGATTTTTATAATCACATAACTCTGGAAAATGGTACATTTACTACTTTTTTAACAGATCATCTGTCTGGAACGAGAGTAAATCAGCCATCCAAGTTTCCATCAGTCATTGTATGACTTAATGTCTGAAAAATAACAATGTTTTACTGTGACAAATCAATGTCATTTATATATTTGGGCAAGGCAGAAAGTATTTCAGCATTTTACATATGAGATCCAAGTTATACGAAAAACACAGAGCGATCAATTGAAAATAGTATTACACTAAGTTAATATAAAAAACATATCATGGGTTTATTAAACTCCATAGATTATACATGTATGATAAATTGCTCTTTTTATATTTCAGATCCATTAAACTGCTCAATATAGAACGGCTATTGTGGATAGCTGAGATGTATGTGTTGAATGTGGAAGAACTTCATGTCAGCCCTCGTACCATTCTCCCCCATGGGGCCTCCTTTCAGGGATATCAGATTAATCTATTTGTAACTTGCGAGTCGCCGAAACAAGAGTTCATGTTAGTTGTAAGTATTTGCAGGATTTTAATATTCTAGGTATCCTGTAACAGATAAGTATTTTATCAGTGGGATGTACATGTACATTTCGTATTAAAGGTGTCATCCGTGGCTGAATGGTCTAAGACGTTTCATGATCATTTTCATCTTACTGGACTCGACTCCAATTGATTGTTTTGTGTAATTCCTTATGAACGCTTTATTAAGTTTATACTAAATTACTTTAGCTGGAATTTGAAGAAAGCTCAAAGCTTATATGAACCGCTGTTGTTTCCGCTTCTTAGTAGAACCAGTACTGAGTGTTGTTTTTTTTAAAACCATTGGGTCACGATGGGTATCAAACCCGCTTTGGCACAAGCAGCCAACAATCTAACCACTACACTACTGCCTGCTTGAAGTTTTATTTGAGAAGTTTATCAGTTATTGGAGACTTGTTCAAGAGTTCTCAGCTTCCTGTATATCAGTTCTACTGGAGACTTGTTCTAGAGTTATCAGCTTCCTGTATATCAGTTCTACTGGAGACTTGTTCTAGAGTTCTCAGCTTCCTGTATATCAGTTCTACTGGAGACTTGTTCTAGAGTTATCAGCGTCCTGTATATCAGTTCTACTGGAGACTTGTTCTAGAGTTATCAGCTTCCTGTATATCAGTTCTACTGGAGACTTGTTCTAGAGTTCTCAGCTTCCTGTATATCAGTTCTACTGGAGACTTGTTCTGGAGTTCTCAGCTTCCTGTATATCAGTTATACTGGAGACTTGTTCTAGAGTTATCAGCTTCCTGTATATCAGTTCTACTGGAGACTTGTTCTAGAATTCTCAGCTTCCTGTATATCAGTCCTACTGGAGACTTGTTCTAGAGTTCTCAGCTTCCTGTATATCAGTCCTACTGGAGACTTGTTCTAGAGTTTTCAGCTTCCTGTATATCAGTCCTACTGGAGACTTGTTCTAGAGATAAAAGCTTCCTGTATATTGGTTCTTTTACATGCTCACTGGGTATTTTTCACAAACAACACCGGTCTCTATAATATAGCATAATGTGATAAAAAAATTATAAAATTTATCTTCAAGATATGGTAGAAAATTTCTGATTCATGTTGTTGGTAATTCTTTATCACCCCACCTGGAGTAATAAATATATTTATTATATTTTTGTACAATACAAGCAAACTAGGCTAAATTAGATTGTTTCTCATTTGTCAGGACTTACACATCCATGTTAAAAATTAAAACAAATGTAGCATTTATCAAAATTCTGCTTTCAATCACAGTGTCACAGCAACGAGACCTTGGGGAATGTAAGAGTGAAGATTGCCAACCGTATGCGACAAACCACCGAGAATATACAGGTTGTGGCACAGGATAAACTCCTTAGTAATGTCGTAAGTGTCAGCCTACTTTAAATATTGGGGTCATTCAAAAAGATAACAAACAACCAACTTTTAAATATGGTTTTTGGTGAATTGTAGAGATTTCTCAGTGTGTCATTTTTGATAACTTTACTTTTAAAGACAGTGAAATAGTGATTGGTATTTTCATAGTTTTCAGTTAGGGCTTTTCCAGAATTAAATGTATGGGGGGGTCGGACGGCACTTATTTTTTTTACCCACAGAGCATAAAATTTAATTGTGATATATACCACCATGCATAGAATTTTAATTAGATAAAATACCACCATGCACAAAATAAAAATAAAAAAAGAGGCTAAAATACCCGTTCTAATGTTTTCTTATTATAACGCTTCCAAATTTAGTAGTCTGGACGGTTGCCTACTTTCTTTGAAGTACGCCGACGTTACACTTTTGATCTAATGCCGATATTACGTCACAAATTATCTCAGGTCGAGAATTAAATAAAGGGGCACTACAGATAACAAACGAGAAAAAAAACACAACATATTAATAATTAAAGGTTAGTGTTTGTTTGTAACTAGTTGTCTTCTAAAATGTTTATTTTCAGTATACTAATTCCTTAAAAAAGAATTACTATTAAATTGATACGATCCGTAAAGAGAGTTATGCTACACATGCCTAAATTTATGCACAGAATGAACACGCTGTCCCTTTCATTAACGCCTTGTGCCAATGTCCGATGACGTCACTCTGACAGTGAAACAAACATTATTATGACACATGTTATTTACTCCCTACTATCGATAAAGGTTTAATCTAATTTGACCTCATTTCGCACACCCGATGGCAAACAATCCGGTTATGGATGCTCAAAGACAATTTCACAGTCCAATTTATGTTTTTGTACGACCGTTAAGAAATATCTGCTCTTCGCCATGATTTTTTCAGACACTGGGGTAAGAATGAGGCGTATAGGGTTTGGGGTGACATCTGAGAATGTGGATTTTATTTTCACTGCTAACGCAATGTTCTAATTTAGATTTTTTGTCACAATAGACTTTGCATTTCTTGGTGTTTCTTTTTGTGCCGAATAAATTAGTGTCAAACAGCGCGGATATGCATATAATTATAGCAATGCCGCCGTAGAGTTGAATCGTAAGTTTTGCGGAATTTAATAATATACACGTCTGTATATTCATATCCGTGTTGGAGTATTTGGTAACATATCCGATACGTTTAATATTGATATATAGTTCGTAAAATTTACTTGAGGAGATAATTTTGTGACACGGCATCTCGGCATCAATTTAATAAAGTAGACGTGGTTACGGCCTGCTACGAGTGTATTCCGCCATCTGACTAGCTCGTACATTTCCGTGTAAATAATTTATTCACGACCAAGCGTATGTTTCTTGTCACTTTTCGGGAAGTCCGAAGGTAGATAATTATACTTTGTTTCAAACAAACAAATTAAATCATATGTTGTTGTCGGGTGATGTAATTACATTATAGCGGTCTTAACAAAAAAAGATCAATCAGTTTGAGATGAAAAAGTTAATTGAAGACAATCCCTAACATAAACAACACCAGTGTATCGAGTGTCCAACTGTGTAGTCGCTAAAACGTTCACTTGGTCATGATGTCTGGAGGTTGTGTATTACAATCGTTACAACACGCGTGTCAGTGGCAATCATAAAGGTCAAATCAAGGTAAATTTAAAAGACCTGCAGTTTCTGCTGCGATAAAGATAAGACGCTCGCCGAAATCTAGACGCTGCGGGATGTTGACTCGGTGCGGTACATGGGGAAGGGCAATTTTATGTTTTTGTATACGACGGGAGGAAAAATCTGGGCAGAAAATGTATACAATTTCGAGAAGAAAAACGGTGTTGAAGAAAAAATTCGGTTCAGAGACGGAAATACCGGCAAGGCATAAAATTTTAATAAGCTTTTACCCAACAAGGCATCATTTTTTTTATGAAAACACCCACCAGGCATAAAATTTTAATTATACTGCCGTCCGACCCCCCCATACATTTAATTCTGGAAAAGCCCTTATGAATTATAAATATGAAATTGTTAGTTTGAGTGAAATATCAAAAAATTTGAATTCATTACAAATTCTGTTTTATCAGTGGAAAATTGTCGTCTTACTCAAAGGTTCCTGCTGATAAATGGAACAACCGCATCACTGAAATAATCACAATATCTCAACAAGCTTATTCATGGAATATAAGGATGGTAACAAAATACATGTATCCAAATACAAACGTAATGGTGTGGAAATGTGAACTAGTAAATCTTATATATACTATAGATTCAAGAAAGGCTTCTATTTCAAATGGAAACATAATTTTATGTACATGTAAGAAGGGGGAACATATAGTTTGTAGACTTTTGCGGCAACTTTTTTATTTATCATTGTAATGTAATCAATCTCAGGGAGACCGTGCCGCAATATATTTGCAGTAATTTTGCAAAATTTTGAAGATTTTCCATTGTCATTCATCTCTCACTGCTGGTTTAAGAGTGAAAGTTGTCGGTTATTTGCAGAGATGGATGTGCTCAAGTACTGATTAACCTTCCAGGGTCCAAAGAAAGAGTGGTTTTAGTCCTCAATGGCATAGAAATGACTCTTAACATTGAAACAAATGAGCAAACTTTATGTCCATTGTCCAACTGTCCTACTTTATGTCCATTCAGCTGGGTACCAACTCTTTATATCCATTGTCCAACTATCCTACTATATGTCTATTCAGCTGAGTACCAACTCTTTATATCCATTGTCCAACTGTCTACTATATATCCTTTCAGCTGGGAACCAATAAAGATCAGAAATTGTTACACCAGTTGGACTTTGAAGATAACCAGATGGTGCAAGTGCGGATGGTGATTCCGTCAATCACTGCT
>CM055901.1:67971404-68038739 GCA_029582155.1 Panopea generosa
ATCTCATTGTCATTCATCTCACCATTGATTCATTATCCGTTACTTGCGGAGACAAATGTACCTGAATACTGATTAACCTTCCAGGATAACAGGGAAGAGTGGTTGGGTTAATTGATGGTCTGTTAGCCCTTGATGACATAAAAATGACACTAAATATCCAAACAAACTATGTACTACTTACTGGAAATAATGTTTTAAAAGCAAATACAACTTGTTTTTCGTAATAGACTGCCCCCAATTGTCTCTTTGCATCATCAAGATAGTTTGGCTTATGCAAACATTTTACTTGAGTGTATAAAAAAAGTTTGTATGAGAGAGATTGCCAGTTACTTACAGAAGGATGGTGGTTCTACTCAGATTCATTCTGAGGTCTTTTTCTATCAACAAAACTGGTTAGGCCATATAAAACATGAAATGTGTTAAAAATGGCGTTAAATCCATTAAAAAAATATCTTTTTATTCTTACAGGAAAAGCAGCGCAGATTCTGACAGTCTTATGGAGCTGACAGAGCTAGTACACAAGGGGGAGAGGAAGGGAATATTTATGGACAAGATGCCTCCAAGTATTACCCGAATGATCCACAGTGAAAATCTTACGTTCGTGAAGAATCGCGATGTCTTTAATCAGGAATATTTTAAGTTTGTGAAAAATCTGGTCGCAAAAAATTCTGTAAGTATCCAAGTAATCCCTTTAGTTATATACAAAAATATAAATTTACTGACATATCAAAGGGATTATATTGGCAAGTAACACAAACACGCTGTTAATCCAGCCTTCTCCTGTATGGTGTGTGCACAAAATAATTCTTATGTATTGACGTATAACCATTATTTACTTGAAAGTTATCAAATTAACAGTATTTGAATATTGACCAAAACTTTAATATGTCCCGCAATAAAGTATTGAGCAATGTTTACATTGAACTCCGTAAACTTACTGAACAAAGCCTTGAAAACGAGATGGGGAACATGTCTCCACGATGTTATCCGTTGATTAATCGGAAACCCGAAAGTGATTCATTGAAAATGGCAACAAAAATGTGGCTTCAGAAACCCGATTTTTGTAATAAAGAGTTTATGCAATTAGACGCTTTAGACGCGTATATCTCTAAGTTATAAGTGTATCTATATGCTGGGCGTGTGTATTTAGGAAAAGGGAATTGACGGTAATATGCCAATATAATCCCTTTAAGAGTGGGCAGGTGGTTCAGACTTCCCCAAAAGTTTCAGGAATGCTTCCGTGAAAATAGTGAAAAACATAGTTGAAGTAACCGTTAAAATTTGAAGACCCATCTGAGATTTTCTAAATCCTTATTAGACCCCTGACTTTAAATATTAGAATTAACATATTATTTGGGAACCCCTTTATTTGTCAGTTTTTTTGTTGTTGATAATATGGAATTTGTAATAGGTAATGGTATTGATTTTCTAATGTCATACTGTGAAACCGACTGTGCTTTGTAATAGGTAATGGTATTGATTTTCTAAAGTCATACTGTGAAACCGCCAGAAACTTGAGAAAGTGAACCGACTGTGCTCTAGCGCCAGAAACTTGAGAAAGTGAACCGACTGTGCTCTAGCACCAGAAACTTGAGAAAGTGAACCGACTGTGCTCTAGCACCAGAAACTTGAGAAAGTGAAACTTGAGAAAGTGAACCGACTGTGCTCTAGCACCAGAAACTTGAGAAAGTGAACCGACTGTGCTCTAGCACCAGAAACTTGAGAAAGTGAAACTTGAGAAAGTGAACCGACTGTGCTCTAGCACCAGAAACTTGAGAAAGTGAAACTTGAGAAAGTGAACCGACTGTGCTCTAGCACCAGAAACTTGAGAAAGTGTCAGTTAACTCAGGGACACTTTTCTTTAAAAAATATTTGGGGACTTGTTGCAGTTGTGAGTGGATGTTGAGTTATTACTGTGGTGTTACCGATAGAATACTGACTGCCTGCTAAAGAGGTCCTTCAAGTTTGACCACCAGCATGACGTGATGACCTCTCAAAGATAACACCCAGTACTGGTCGTATACTGGAAACGAGACTTGATAGTGATTCACAAGATATAAATCAATGTCTCACTGTATTTAAGGATGTTGCATGGACAAAGTTAGTTATTTGTGTCGATGTGCTATAAAACACACCATTCATTCATTTAAGGATAGTTTGTAGTTAGACCAAATTCACAATATAACATTTATATTGGGAATTCGGTCAACCTACAAACTCAGCTAATGTAAATGAAAACCTTTCTTATTTCTTACACACTCGCCTGTATTTAGCCACCACAGGTTTTAGCTGTCATATTTCAGGATTTCAGTGCAAATTAATCTCTACTAAGCAATCACCTGTCTTCAGGCACCATGTTATAATTATCATGTTTCTTGAAGGTTGTTTTTTTTAGCTTTCACCTGTATTTAACCACCACAGGTTTTAACTGTCAAATTTCAGGAATTCAGTGTAAACAAGTGTACTGAACAGCAACTTGTTTTTAGAATGTTATAGTTCTCAAATTTCTTAGTTTGAATGTAAATAAGTCTCTACCTGTCTGAAAGTTTTGGGGTTCTTTTGCTCTCCCTTTTCAGTGAAATTTGAGAATGTAATGATAATTTCTGTATGTTGTTCCAGGGCTATGAAGACCACCCAGACTTCTATGAGA
Source organism: Panopea generosa (assembly GCA_029582155.1). NCBI lineage: Eukaryota > Metazoa > Mollusca > Bivalvia > Adapedonta > Hiatellidae > Panopea > Panopea generosa. The sequence goes on from CM055901.1 coordinate 67,974,055, forward strand.
TGTGTGTGGAATCCATGCACGTAGCCATCAGATTCTTATTTAATACATACTTCAGAACAAAGAAGAAAACGAAGTAAGCCTTTTATTTTACATTTCAATCTTTGTTTTGAAACCTTAATTGGGTGTACGGCCTGATTTAAATATTTCAGTTGTTTAAAGAGCTCTGAGTGAAACAGTAGGCAATCTCAGTCTCAACTAGATAATTATGAGCATGATTTTTAGCTCACTTGAGCCAAAGGCTCATGGTAAACTTTTGTGAAGGCTAACAGTGAGCTTTTGTGATCGTCCTGTATTCATTGTCCATCTGTTGGCCATTGTTAGTTTTTAGCTCGTATTTTTGAAAAAACAAAGAACTATTGTCATAAAATATAAATAACTAGGGTGTGAGGCAGAGCATTAGACCTACCCAAATGTTATAAATGAGAAAATTTTGCCTGTTGCCAAAGAACAATTGTTCTTTCTACGCAAATAAAAAAACTGACATAGAATTTATAAACTTTGATGAGTTAAAAATGGTGTGACTATTTGAAAATCTTTTTGTTTTTTTAAAAAAAATGACCATTTATATAAAAAAAAAAGGACATGTACACTCTGGTTCCGTTATAACTCGGATCTTCGGGTCCACAAAATAAAACCAAGCTATACGTGGACCGTGTTATAGAGATAATTACCTTGAAAAAAATCGATGTTGGTAATTCACACCTATTGTGCTATCCGACTCTAAGTGAATGGTATTGTTTGCATTGTAATGTGATATAATGCGTTTTGGTTACAACAGATACACTTAAAACATTTTCGTGTTTTGATAAAAGTTAAAACTGGCAGTCATTTCCATGTACCGGTAACCCGAATGTAAAAAATGGTGTCTATACAAACAATCGCACTTCAATTTTAAGTCAATGCTATTAGTGTTACACTATTAAAAAAATATAAAGAGTATTTACAACAACAAATAAAGGAAGGAAGTGATAAAATACCAGCGGTATATTTATACCTGTCAACCGCTTGGTTGCTTGATTAGGTGATCACTCGATAATAACAAAGTTTGCTTCTGTGTTTTGTGCCTATCAACATTTATTGAATCACTCTGATTATAACAACCTGTTAATATCAATGCTGGCAAGAATCAATCACTGAAACTATCCTTTAAATCACCATGAGGTAAAGGTTATAACAGTTTGTTCTAATCAAGGCTAATTGGTGAGTAGAAGATGACCAATGAACAAATCAAAACATTGCAACAATATAGTGTTTGGTTGTCATTATTCACACAGATTTTATAGTATGACATTTCCACCTACCACGAAAAAATGGGAGCCAAGCAAAAACCCGTTATAACGGAATTCCAGTTATATCGGACCATGTTATAACGGGACCGCATTGTATGTGTTTTTTTTCATTACATTTCTATAGACTGTATGGTAACATACATGTTGAAAATAATTCAAAACACTGACAGTGTTTGTTTCTGGCAGTGGCAATATTTGGTAATTTATCACTGGGATTGATGTAAAACTAAAAACTTCTGTGTATTAAAACAATCATTTTTAACATTAACATACAGGAACAATAATGAGAGGAAGTTTAAAAAACATTTGTGTTTCTAGGCTAATAAAATGCATTGGTAATCACATTTTTCAGCATACCCTAAGCTGTCTGTTCTTGGGGTACCCAATGTAAGAAATGATATACATTTATTGTTAGCTATTCATTTGTGCTCGCCTTAGCGGTTTTACCGATTTCATATTAATGATATTATAATGTATGATTACAGAGCTGAGCTGGATGAGTGGGTGGATGTGTTAGAGACGTTACTCAGCAGATGTAAAGCTGCCTGTCTGTGGATGGTCGACTACATGGCCAGCGAGGAGGGGTCCAGTTATATTAGGTACAAATATATTTAAAAAAACAGTTAATCTGTAAACACTTCTTCTGCTGTATTTATTTCCCTGCCATTCCAAGAATGGTGAAGGGGCATTAATCAAGTGCTACCCCTGTTTGTCCATTCGTACATCTGTCTGAGGTATAAAATTGGTTTCTGATCAATAACTTCTAAAGGGGTCAATGTATTTAATCTGACAGTAATTCGTGTATGACTGACGGCTTCGGCGTCGTCTGTACAACCAGGTTAAACTTTTGCGTTTAAGTTTAAGATATCTATGCAACTGCTCATTGGATGTGAATGAAACTTTGCATGTGTTTTCACCATTATCAGTGGAATACACACAGACAAGAACCATAACTCTGGATTGCATTTTGGCACAGTTATGGCCCTTTTTGGACTTAGACTGCCAGGGGCGAGCTTTTGTCTTCTGACAACACTTGTTGTTTTAATGTTATAAAGCTTCATATATGAATGTGTCAAAGGTCAAGGTCATTGCTACTATAAATAGCAATTAAATTAAAATGCACCTGTAAAATGCTAACTAAAAAGTCACTATTGATTCCCTCTCTGGATTAAACTATTTTTTTGTGTGTTTTTTGTATCATATGTTTAAGGGTCAAGGTCACTGTAGCTTAGAATAGAAAATTGATCCTCTTTTTTATGAAAATGACTCCTAAAAAAATATATGAATGCAAATTTTTAGCAGATATAAATGGTTTGTGTAGCATGAAGGCAATAGAGTGAAACAATCCCAATCATTTACACTTGTTTTAATAGCGGAAAACTTTATCTGTAAAATTATTTTGTGTCCATGATTGTAACAATTCTAATACCTGTCTCTCTATTTAAGACCTTTCCTTCTGGAGTCGCCCAGCAGAGATGTTAGGTTCACATTTGCCAAGATCATGGAGAGAATGATGTGCAGTTTCCTCTCGGAACATTCTGGTGTGCCGGTAAGTTCTTCATATGTCTCATGTGCCAGGTTGACTGAATCTTGAGAAAAAGGCAGTTGTTGTATGGTGTTAAGTGTCATTTTCAAAACAAAATCATTTCGCGACACTGTCTTCTTGCACCCATATTCTAAGAGCTGCCACTATGGAGTATCATACTGCAGACACATGGTATACTTAGCATCAAGCGAGAAAGTCTTTGGTATGACCTGATCGGGGTTTATACCCACAACCTTCCACATGCAAGGACACTGGACCACTGTTACTGTAAAAATGGCCAGCGAACCTTATTGAACAAGAGGCATTTGTTTATTACTAATGACTGTCCCAATACATAGGTAAATATGGTACTAGTGACTCCCAATACATAGGTAAATATGGTACTAGTGACTGTCGCAAAACACAGGTTAAATATGGTACTACTGACTGTCCCAATACATAGGGTAAATATGGTACTAGTGACTGTCCCAATACATAGGGTAACTATGGTACCAATACATAGGTTAAATACGGTATTAGTGACTGTCCAGTTACATAGGTTAAATATGGTACTAGTGACTGTCCCAATACATAGGTAAATTTGGTACTAGTGACTGTTGCAAAACACAGATTAAATATGGTACTACTGACTGTCCCAATACATAGGGTAAATATGGTACTAGTGACTGTCCCAATACACAGGGTAACTACGGTACCAATACAAAGGTTAAATACAGTATAAGTGACTGTCCAGTTACATAGGTTAATTATGGTATGTGTGACTGTCCCAACACATAGGATAAAAATGGTGATTGTTCTCATTATAATATATTGACAATATGTAACATTGATTATATTTTTATTTCCAGACACAGAAATGTCTGGATGAGATTTTGGAGTGCTTGTTACAGATGCTGAACAAAGATGTGATAGATCAATGTAAACAAAGTGTACAATATTTCCTTGTCCTCAAGTGCTATGTACAAATGGTAAGCTATGTATATCTCCCACGTTTTGTTTCAGATATTGGTAGTTCCCTATTTCATTCCCTCAAGTTTGTTTGGCTATATTCAATCCATATTAGTTTTTATGAAAAAGGAATGTTGGAAGACACACAGTAAAATAATTTATTCTGTTTTTGATAATTTCATTGTTAAAAATAGTGAAATTATAAATCAGTGAAATGAATATAAAGTCTGTTGGGTTCAGTGAATATCAATTGAATTTTACTCATGAACTGTAAGATTGGTGTGCTCACTTTCGGCATTGTTACTTATGACTTAATTAAATTGCTCTTTCTTGGGATCGAGGAAAGTTAACCTGTACTGGAGCACACCCATCTCGGCAAGTAACTGATAACTTTCCTACTTGAATCAGCGATGAGAGATAAATGACGATGAGACACAATGCTGTATATAAAGCATGACAGAGACTGTGGGTGGCTGGGGATTCAAACTCATTACCCCATGATTGATTGTCAGACGCTCAACTTACCGAGCTAACTGGCCATTATTCTCTATGTTTTATGAAAACTGCTTCTATTTCACAGAAAAAGAAGTATTTTTTTGTAAAAGTGAGCAAATAAATACAAATACTGGATGCAGTGAAACTAAGGTAACCCAAGGTCGACTTGGACCATCAGAAATGCTGGTGTTTCGTGAGGATTTGAGTTTAAGATTTTTTTCAAATGATTGCAAAAATATATAAATTTTCAGAAATGTTTCCTTGTTTACAGCATTATTTGGTTAAAGGGAATATATCAGGATTTTTCAAAATTTTAGATTTTTTTTCTCCAATATACCATGCCTGTATATACTCACTGACCTTGTATTGCCAAAAGGATATCTATTCATACATGACAAATTACTAGATTAATATATTGAAAAGGGATTTCCTAACTTTGGGTACACACCTAGGTTAGACTAAAATAGATTTTCTGCTTAAAATGGCAACATATTGTGTGACTTATTAACTGAGTCACATGATTTCAGTTAGATCCATAATACATAAAGTAAAAATTGTTTCATCTTAGAAAGAGTCTGAATGATGATACAAAGGTTGTCAAGCAGTATTGAAGTGCTGTTTAATTTTAGAAGGAGTAGTTTTCCACTCTAATATACATACTGATTTTGTCAGAAAAAAAAAAATGTGCCCACCAGGATTCGAACCATCAACCTCTCGCTTTCGAATCAGATGCCTTGACCACACAGTAGGCCTCCAAAGGTGAGAATATGTTGAAGGAATGTAATGGTCACTGATCTCGATATTCGTATCATTATAATGATTAGATTTAGATTTTAATGTGAAGGTGGAGAGCGAGTCAATACTTAAAGTAGACACCATCGTGATATGACTGAAAGATTATTGAAAGTAACTTAGATCTGAAACACCAACATTTATCACAAAACTTACACGTAATTATCTACAATTTGGCTTTTCACTTCAGGGTACCAAAGCTTGTATACATATGTTCAAGAGAAATGGTTTTAAGCGTCTGGCGACATTTTTACTTGGACAGCCTGTAGCTGTTCCAGATCAGGAATCTACAAGTCGGCGATGGAGCTCCATACAGTCACGTGAATTCGCCCATCTTCATACGACGTTAGCAACTCTTGTATTAAATTGTGATGTATCATCATATAGAACACAAGGTAAGTCACATGATATGGACTAGGTTCATGAACCCCAATAATGGTCCTGTAAAATGCATATCTTTTAAATACTTAATTTTCAGTGAAGCTTGGTGTAGTTGTATTCAATATGGTGCCGTAACCTGTTTTCAATAATTTCCTGAATTTCGATCACTTCCGAGAATTATGAATATCCCGTATGCGTATTTCAACTTCCTGCACAATTGGCAATATTTACAAATAGTATCATCATGGTCATTGAATGCTATGAAAAACATAAAAATTAATGCTTTTGATACAAGTAAAGTAATTTTATGATACAGACCTGAAAAAATGTGTTTCACAATTATGTCTATTTTTCAGTTTACATAAAACCTCGACAAACGCTTAGTTTGTTTACAAATACTGATTTCAAACACGTCTGCTGAAAACTGATACATTACAGGTCAAGGTCAAAAGTTATAAAAAGATTTTGCTTGTGCATGTCAGAAATTATAGAGGTTCTGGATGAGTGACCTTCTTATAGATTTTTTTTAAAAAATGAGTTTAAAATAAGCACAGGACCACATTTTAAATGTAGATTAAAAATAAGTAAACAGTTGGAAAGGTTTGTTGTAAGAAGTGGACAAGAAGAGGTGGGTGCATTAGTAAAGTATAAAACAAACAATTTTTATTTTTAAAATCAGTGTTTTTATTTGTTTACTATGATATTTTTTTAAAAAATAAATTAGAAAAGTTAAAAAACCTCATGCTGTTAAGTGAATTGATATTGTTATGGAATAAACCCATTGAGAAATATTTATTCATGTGAAAAGTAAGCCCAGTTATATTCTGCTTTCATTTATTTGCACTTTTGTAGCCCATGTTCATTTCAGTTTGACACATTACATCATCCAGTCATTTTGGTGGATGAATATTAGGGTCACCATGATCTAACGTGAATGTGAAGGCAATGAGCATGTATTTGTTATCTTTTGGGTAGAAAAATATTATTATACCCCCGACAAACGAAGTTTTAAGGGGGTATATTGGAGTCACCCTGAGGTCGGTCTGTCGGTCTGTTGGTCTGTCGGTCGGTCTGTCCGTTGCAATTTTCCTTGTCCGGAGCATCACTTGAAAAGTACTGGATGGAATTTCATCAAACGTCATACAATGGTAGAATATAATGAGAGGGAGTGCAGTGTACAAGAAACATAACTGTATTCTTGCTAATTACAGAGTTATTGCCCTTTGATATTTTTTCTTGTCCGGAGCATAACTTGAAAAGTACCGGATGGAATTTCATCAAGCTTCATACAATGGTAGAATATAATGAGAGGAAGTGCAGTGTACAGGAAGCATAACTCTATTCTTGCTAATTACAGAGTTATTGCCCTTTGATATATTTCCCTTGTCCGGAGCATTACTTTTAAAGTACTGGATGGAATTTCATCAACCTTCATACAATGGTAGAATATAATGACAGGAAGTGCAGTGTACAAGAAACATAACTCTATTCTTGCTAATTACAGAGTTATTGCCCTTTGATATATTTCCCTTGTCTGGAGCATTACTTTTAAAGTACTTGATGGAATTTCATCAAACTTCATACAATGGTAGAATATAATGAGAGGAAGTGCAGTGTACAAGAAACATAACTCTATTATTGCTAATTACAGAGTTATTGCCCTTTGATATTTTTTCTTGTCCGGAGCATAACTTGAAAAGTACCGGATGGAATATCATCAAGCTTCATACAATGGTAGAATATAATGAGAGGAAGTGCAATGTACAAGAAACATAACTGTATTCTTGCTAATTACAGAGTAATTGCCCTTTGATATATTTCCCTTGTCCGGAGCATTACTTTTAAAGTACTTGATGGAATTTCATCAAACTTCATACAATGGTAGAATATAATGACAGGAAGTGCAGTGTACAGGAAACATAACTCTATGTTGCTAATTACAGAGTTATTGCCCTTTGATATATTTCCCTTGTCCGGAGCATCACTTGAAAAGTACTGGATGGAATTTCATCAACCTTCATAAATGGTAGAATATAATGAGAGGAAGTGCAGTGTACAAGAAACATAACTGTATTCTTGCTTATTACAGAGTTATTGCCCTTTGATATTTTTTTTTGTCCGGAGCATTACTTAAAAAGTACTGGATGGAATTTCATCAAGCTTCATACAATGGTAGAATATAATGACAGGAAGTGCAATGTACAAGAAACATAACTGTATTCTTGCTAATTACAGAGTTATTGCCCTTTGATATATTTCCCTTGTCCGGAGCATTACTTTTAAAGTACTGAATGGAATTTCATCAAACTTCATACAATGGTAGAATATAATGACAGGAAGTGCAGTGTACAGGAAACATAACTCTATTCTTGCTAATTACAGAGTTATTGCCCTTTGATATATTTCCCTTGTCCGGAGCATTACTTTTAAAGTACTGGATGGAATTTCATCAAACTTCATACAATTGTAGAATATAATGAGAGGAAGTGCAGTGTACAAGAAACATAACTCTATTCTTGCTAATTACAGAGTTATTGCCCTTTGATATATTTCCCTTGTCTGGTGCAGTACTCTTAAAGTACTTTTAAAGCCATCAGTGATAACAGTTTAATAAAGTTCATGAAAGAACCAAGTTGATGAATACATGGAGTTCGAGCAAAGCAGGTTCGATATTGTATTCCTAGTGCTCTTGTTTGTTTCTTATCCATAAAATTGTTGTCCCTCAACATAACTCGAAAAAGTATAACATTTATTGATTGCCATGAAAGCTTGTACACTGCACAATAATTAAAAATACCATTTTTAATTTTAACAAAACCATAAAAAAATTAACAATACAAAAAACTCAATCCATAACATTCTGTTTTTTTAAGAATTTTTTTTGTCTGGAGCATAACTTTAAAACTATTGGATATAATTTAATAAAACTTCATACAATGGTTAACCATTTTCTGTCATTGCGGCTTTCAGGGGGTATTCATCACCTTCGGTGATAGCTCTAGTTTTATAGTTATTTACAAGCATTTAGTATCAGCATCCGTTGTGCATTGAAATATTTAACTGCGATTCTTAAGTGATCGAAAACCAGTAACACCATCATATACTTATATTTATGTTTTATTTTTTTAATTTTATGTTCACCTATTCATAGAATGAATCCAAAGACGGTTAAAATTAAGGAAAATGCTAATTTTGTCCATTTTTTAAACAGTTGTTTTATTATGAAGACATTCTTGCCACACAAAGTTATTTATTCTGATCATTATCTAGTACACTCTGAGTAATATGTGTAAATATTTTCTTGTCGCAAGAGTAGGCACTCTCATTGTTAAACCATATTTACATGAAACCATATATTTACATGAAACCATATATTTACATGAAATGGCTTAAAATGTAGGAAAATTGCATATTTTCGCTGTACATGAACACTCTAATGATATTGTGTAAGCAAAAAATATAAAATTGAAAAAGAAAATAAAATCTATTTTTTTTAAAAAATAAAGTACAATTAAGTATAATTAAAATATGGAACATCAAATTTCTTTTTTAGCTCACCGGGACAAAGTCCAAAGAGAGCTATTGCCATGACCCTGGCAGCGTAGGTGGTGTCTGTAGACACCCAGGTTAAACTTTTGCGTTTAAGTTTATGATATCTATGCAACCACTCATTGGATGTGAATGAAACTTTGCATGTGTGTTCACCATCATCAATGGAACACATACAGACAAGAACCATAACACTGAAGGGCTTCTAACATATGAACAGGCTACTATTTCGCTTAAATCTATGGCGAATAATCGCAGTCCCGGTACTGACGGATTTAGTGCAGACTTCTTTAAAGTTTTTTGGAGACAAATTGGTTACTTTGTCATAAGATCAATAAATTATGGTTTTAAAAATAAAGAATTATCAATTACTCAAAAACAGGGAATAATAACATGCATCCCAAAAGAAAATAAATCTAGATATCAAATGAAAAACTATAGACCAATTTCTTTACTAAATTCCATATATAAAATAGCATCAGGAGCAATAGCTAATAGAATAAAAACAACATTAAATAAACTAATTCATAAAGATCAAACAGGTTTCATGGCAGGCAGATATGTAGGGGAAAATACAAGGATATTATATGATGTAATGCATTATGCAGAGGAAAACAATCTGCCAGGCTTACTTTTATTAATTGACTTTGAAAAAGCCTTTGACTCACTGTCTTGGAAATTTATAAACAAAGTTATGAAACTTTTCGGTTATGGTAATTCTATTATATCATGGGTTGAAGTCCTATATAAAAATGCTACGTTAGCAGTTACTCAGGGAGGCAATATTTCATCTTTTTTTAACATAGGAAGAGGTTGTCGTCAAGGAGACCCTTTATCTCCCTATATTTTTATTCTATGCTCTGAAATACTAGCTATTAAAATAAGAAAAAATAAAAACATTAAAGGAATTAAAATTAACAATACCGAATTTAAGATATCTCAATATGCAGATGACACATCCACAATTCTTGATGGATCCGAATCATCTCTAAACGAAACACTGAATGAGCTCACACATTTTGCAAATATCTCGGGGTTATGCGTTAATTTTGATAAAACACAGGTTGTATGGATTGGAGTTAAGAAATACAGTAGTCAGACAATCAAAACAAAATGGAAACTAAATTGGGGAAAAAACGAGTTTAAACTATTAGGAATAAATTTTCATGTTGATCTAGACAAAATGAGTAATATTAATTATAAAGAAAAAATAAATATTATAAAATCTAAAATTAAACAATGGTCAAGAAGATATCTGACTCCATTAGGAAAAATCACTGTTATAAAAAGTTTGCTATTGCCTATTTTGAATCATATATTTGTAGCATTACCAAATCCTAATGAAAATGTAATCAAAGAAATAAATTCAATTTTTACGATTTCATATGGGGTGGGACAGCCAAAATAAAACAAAAAGTTATCACCAAACAATACATTGAAGGGGGATTAAAAATGATCAACATTGAAGCATTTATTTTAGCACTTAAGGCAACATGGATTAGGAGACTACTACGTATGGGGGGAACTTGGAGTGGAATAATAGAACAAGAAATTAGTTTATCAAATCTTAGCAATTTTGGAAATGCTTACACAGCAAAAAAGATAAATAAAATTAGCAATACATTCTGGCGAGATGTTCTTAAATCACACAATAGCATAATTCAATTAAACAAAATTACAACCTTAGAACATCTACTTCAGACACCAATATTTCAAAATAATAATTTGCTAGTAGGTGGAAAACCCATAATAAATAAGCTATGGAATGAAAAGGGTATATATTTTATTAATGATATCGTGTCAGAAAAAGGAGAGCTTTTGACAGAAAATGAATTTAAAACAATATACAACATAAAAAACAACTATCTACAGTTCCATGGAATAATACAAGCAATAAAAAAATTAGCAAAGAAATATGGCATAACCATCAACAATAAAAAGATGCCAAATCCACTTTTACCCACCAATATAAATGTATACTTTAAATCTATAAAAGGATGCCAACATTTTTACAATATTTTAAATAATAATGATGAAGTACCCACTTCAAAATTTAAATGGGAGCAAATCTATAATATCTCTGAGGAAACGTGGAAAGACATATTCTTATCACCTTTCAAATATAACTATAGCTCAATTTTACAATGGTTTCAAGTCAAGATCAACCATAGAATTTTACCAACAAAGAAATATTTAAAAATAATTAAAGCTGTCCCAAGCTCACTATGTTCTTATTGTAATCAAGAGGAAAGCATTATTCATTTACTCTGGACATGCCCCTCAACAAGATCATTTCTTCAAAAAATACAAACATGGTTTATAAGGAACAGTATAACTTTACCATTTATAGAAGAATTATTTATATTTAATATAGGAGAACATTATATAATGGCTGATATGCAGATCATATTAGAGATTAAATACTATATATTCTCAGCCAAAAAATTGACTTCTCCATTATCTATAACTGCACTTCACAACAGACTTAAACATTCCTTTAGGGCAAACAAATATATAGCAGTTAAAAATAATACCGTAAAAACTTTTGAAAAAAAATGGAATAAATTCAAAACTTTACTTCAAGATTAATTTGATAAATACTGGTTTTAATTTCCTTCCATACAACTTGTGTTTTATCCAGGTTCTGGTAAAAAAATGTTTAAAATGTTAATATAGACACAATAAGTAAGAAATGTTTTATTAAAACAAATGAAAAAAGTAAGTAGACCCTGAAAATAACACCAACCATAATGTAACATATTATTTTTATTATTATTTCTGTATCGTAAGTAACCGTGCACACAGAGTTGTTCTTTTTTATTCTCTATTGTGAGGTCCATTATTTAAAATAAACGCAAAAAACATAAGATTGACAGCTGAAAAATGAGTGAAAGAGGATGATCGAGAAAGTGTTTTTATGGAAATACGGAATACTTGTATTAATATTGCTCAGATTTGTTTATTCTCGCTCAAACATATAATTATCCATGTTGTTAATTGGAAAATAAATGGGCCACTACAGTGTAGAATGGCTGAAAAAAAAAAAAAAAAAAAAAAAAAAAAAAAAAAAAAAAAAAAAAAAAAAAAAAAAAAGAACCATAACACTGGATTGCATTTTGGCACAGTTATGGCTCTTTTTGGACTTAGACACCCAGGTTAAACTTTTGCATTTAATTGTGTTTAAGTTTAAGATATCTATGTAACCACTTGTTGGATGTGAATGAAACTTTGCATGTGTGTTCACCATCATCAATGGAACACACAGAGACAAGAACCATAACTCTTGGTTGCATTTTGGCAGAGTTATGATCGAAGTCAAAAGACAGCTATTGCCATGACCCCGGTGTCTTCGGCGTCGTCTGTAGACACCCAGGTTAAATTTTTGCGTTTAAGTTTATGATAACTATGCAACCACTCATTTGATGTGAATAAAACTTAGCATATGTGTTCATCATCATTAGTGGAACGCACGGAGACATGAACCATAACTCTGGGTTGCAATTTGGCAGAGTTATGGCCCTTTTTCAGCTTAATTTTTTCAGGTTAAAGTTTTTTATCAGGGAAGATATCTACGCAACCACTCATTGGATATGAATGAAACTTCGCATGTGTGTTCACCGTCATCAATGGAACACACAGAGACAAGAACCATAACTCTGGGTTGCATTTTGGCAGAGTTATGGCCCTTTTTCGACTTAATTTTTCAGGTTGAATATTTTTATCAGGTAAGATATCTATGCAACCACTCATTGGATATGAATGAAACTTTGCATGTGTGTTCACCATTATCAATGGAACACACAGAGATAAGAACCATAACTCTGTTTGCATTTTGGCAAAGTAATGGCCCTTTTGGACTTAATTTTTTGTCTGTAGATACCCAAATTAAACTTTTGCGTTTAGTTGTGTTTAAGTTTTTGTTTGCCTCCAATCTCAATCTTTGCATGGGTGGTGAGTTTTATCCCATCAGCGAGCTTTGTTGTCATCTGACAACACTTGTTAATACCACCGATGTCTAATTGCAGTATATGCTATGACAGCTGTTGCTGTACTCATCTGCAGCAAGAATTCACTCACCTGGGCCAGCCCCTATAAACCGTTTTTCAACCAAATTACACAGGCCTTTTATTGTAGCACAAGAATCATGTTACCGCCACTGAAAATGGGGTGCAACTGTGAAGTGAGACATAAAGCAGTGTTTTACAATAAACTGACGTCTGTATAACTACTAGTCATTCATATGCCATGGAGGGGAGGGATTTTAAATCAGCACCCTGTCATTTCTCACTGGAGGGAGTTTTGAAAGAGGAGGAGGAGATTTTGATCCCCACCCCCCTCCCCAACCCCATTTAAATACAGTAATGTAAAATTGTCTCCAACAGTTTATTCTTAATGTTTCCACGTTATATATGGGTGTAGACTAGATATACAGTTAAACCTTTCTTAAGCAGCCAGTCAAGGGAAGGAGCAAAAGTGACCTTTTAAGGTAGGTTGTTGCTTAATACAGATTAATTTGCTCTGAAAGCATAGAAATGAGAAATAGCAAATAAGGTTGCTTTAGACAAGGGGCTGCTTAATAGAGGTGACCACTTATACAGGTTTGACTATATAGATCCCTCAATCTATATTTAATTTTACCACCAGATACTGAAAACTACAAAGTTTATAAACCTCAGACAGTCACACCAAAGACATGCCTCAAGATGTCAGCAGATATGGAGAAGTATGTGTTTGGGACAGAGTCCAGTAGGTATTTACGAGAGGTATGTTTATTATAGTTTATATTGCCAAGATCTAACCTGCGTCAGAGTCTGTATGTCTGTTATTCCAACCGGTATTCTGTGTCCGGCCTGTAACTTTGTCATGCATTGATGGATTTTGTTAATACTTGCTACAAATGATCAACATAACATGACAAAGTGTTGCACGTAAGACCCACACCCATACCTCAAAGGTCAAGGTCACACTTTGAGTTTGTTTGACACCACTTTGAGTCTGTGTGAGATTTCGTGTCCAGCCTGTAACTTTGTCATCCATGGATGGACTTTGTTAATACTTGATACAAATGATCAATATAACATGCCGACATGTCACGCGTAACACCCACACTCCCACTTTAAAGGTCAAGGTCACAATTTATCTTTGTTAAATGACACTTTCAGTCTGCTTGAGATTTCATGTCAGGTCTGTAACTTTGTCACCTTTGATGAATTTCAAACACTTAGCTCAATTCATCAGCGTGACATGTCGTCATAAAGACCTTCATGCATACCTCAAAGGTCAAGGTCACACTGAGTTTGTTTGACAATGCTTTCAGTCTGTTTGAGATTTCGTGTCCGGTCGTTAACTTTGTCACCTATTGATAAATTTCAAAAACATTTCGCTCATTTGATTAACATGACATAATTAAGAATTGCATGTAAGACCCAGCGTCTTTCCTCAGAGATCAAGGTCATACTTTCAATTTGTTTGATATTGACTGTCTAGTCTGTAACTTTGTCTTTAACTTGGCACAATTGATCAACATGACACGTTAAGACCCAGAACCTTACCTCAAGGTCACACTTTCAGTTTGTTTGATATTTCATGTCTGGTCTGTAACTTTGTCTTACATGGAGGGATTTTAAAATAGCTTGACACAAGTGATCAGCATGTCATGATGATGTTTCACCTGCATTTACCTCTAGAAATACCCAGTCCGTTACATCAGATGTCAAAGTCAAGGTTATACATAGGTCAAGGTCATGCTTTAATGTAAAAAAGCATGAAATTGCATGTCTTATCTCAAACATCAGTCCATTATTCTTGATATTCATGGATACATCGGTACCTATTTTAACATATAATGTTATTTTCACGGACCATTTGGGGGGCATGCGACACTTCTTATTTCAATATTAGCATTTTTTTATGCCATCGATGGCTTACAGTTGGTCATTTAACCTAACAGCTCTTTCCTGGGAGTATGGAAGGTTAACCAGTACTGGAGCACACCCCATCTCCGCAAGTAACTGATAACTTTCCCGCTAAAATCAGCAATGAGAGACAAATGATAATGAGACTGAATGTCATATATTAATTATCACAGACTATGACTAGGCACGATTCAAACTCATGACCCCTGGATTGATAGTCGGACACACTAGTGACTGAGTCAACTGGGCCTGGCTCGACTGTTGGTATGTCCTGCCCCAAAATGGGAATGGATTTTTTTGTAATGTCATTTATATCTTAAAAATTTATTTTGCAAAATTATATCGGAAAAATTTTGAAAAAAAATATTTGAACTTGCCAAATGGGATTTTTAATGTCATAAATATGGCAATTGAATGATTATGAATTTATAGATTTGACATTGTGTGCTGACTAATTAATACCCACAATGGCTCTTTACCAAACTCAACAGTAGTTATATCATGAAAAGATGTCAGACACGTTTTTGTGTGGAGCGTGTGGTTCAGTGGTAGAGCATTGGACACAAAATCAGTGGGTCTAGGGTTTGATCCCCCGACAGCTATGTGTGGTGCCATTAAGCAAGATTTTTTGCCCACTTAATCTTATAACTCATTCTACATGGGAATAGTCTAAGTTGTAAGAACTTGTTTCGCAATCAATGTAATATACATGTAATAATGACTTTGGACATTCCATTATCATTTAAAAGGGGTGTACCTTGTGAGATTGAGGTATCTATACGAGTGGAAAGAATAAGCTGCCCCTCCCCCGCCCCCCAATACCTTAGATTTCCTGATGATTAAAAAAAAACAATATATATTGTTTTGTCTACAGGTTGTCCATGCGGTACGTGAGGTCAGCGCACCATTGATGTCAGTCTGTGATATGTTATATTACTGTAGTTTCTGCAATGAAACTTTTGGCACAAACCTTCTAAAGCAGCTAATGGTAAGTAGACTACTAGCCCTGTAGAACTATTGACCAATAAAATCTACTTGTCCTCAGTAAAGTGTCACTCACCATTGCATTTTTAGCTCGCCGGGACAAAGTCTGAGGAGAGCTATTGCCATGATCCCGGCGGTGGTGGCGTCGGCGTCGGCGCGTCGTCGTCTGTAGGCACCAAGGTTAAACTTTTGCATTTAAAATATCTATGCAATCACTCATTGGATGTGAATGAAACTTCGCATGCGTGTTCATGGCCCTTTTTAAAGTAAGACACCCAGGGGCGAGCTTTATTGTCTTCTGACAACTCTTGTTCATTCTTTTCAATGATTCAGCTAAACTCATCAAGCCACAATTCTGTTAAAACAATTTAAATTGGCCTAGTCTAATCAGTAAAACATTCTGCAAACAAATTTAAATGTAATCTTGGGTTGCACATATTTTCTGGGGCCCATGGGAGATTATAAGAATCCATGATTATCCATGTGGGATAGAAATATCACAAATATCACAACCCCCCCCCCCCCCCCCCAAATTCATCTCAGTCAAATGATGGATCAATGATTATGGCTTTATGTACTTTTTACATGCGTGTTTAACACCCAAAATTTCACAGAAAAATGAAGAAATTAACCTTTTAAAGTACATACTTGAAGTATGTACCAGCAATTACACCTGTTAAATAATTCTCTTCAAATATACTTTCTACCCTGACACTGTTCTCATAGGTAAGCAAGATGTCATAAAAATATATGTTGACATCTTTATTATTCTGACGTCAACATGTCAATCTCTTTTTTGTGTTTCCTAAAAATATTTTTCTAGGGGTGAAAATAAATTTATAAATGTTTACAATTTGTGAATAAGGAAATAGATTACAAAAAATTGATTTAGTCGCAGATTTTTTACAGGCCATTTTGAGAAAGCTGTCACGTGACATGGAAGATAGAGAATTCTTCCATGGGGAAAACCCGTATCTTCCATGAGAAGAAATGGGAGAAATATATCATTCAGTCTGTATTATAACTTGCCTGTGTGTTTGAAGTTATTTATTATGTTTTTGACAAACGGCTGCACAATAGCATGTGGATGAAAGATTAATGCACCTATTTTATAGTGTATACAGCTACTCTATTATACACAAAATTGGGGAAACGCTTTCAGTTACACATTCCACAGTAGAACATTATAAAGATTGCGAGAACTAACCTTTGTCAAATTATAATTTCTGTTTGCAAAAGTAAGCTTGCTTTTATATTTAATTCCATATTGGACAACTTGAATGCTCGTCTGATTTGTGCAAAATTGGAATATAATCGGCATCAATAAATTTTATTTGCGTAAATTACGTGCACACGTGGCGAAAATGTGTAACAACGTATTCTTTTAATGCTTGAATGTTAAGCTATGGCCAAAGTGCAGTCACCCCATTGGTCAAGCAGTTAAAACTTCAATGAATCCTAAAACTAAATCTAGTCGCTTTGGCGACGGGCGACTGGAAGTTTACACCCCGTAAAAGACATTTTTTATATATTCTAGTATAACCCGTAACCCTGTTTATGACCATAAAATATTAGGTTAAAAACACGGCTTACATTCAGAAGAATACAGTACCACTGTTTTAGTATTACTAACCTTGACATACATATTAATGATTGTCTTTTTTCATACTTTTTAGATTTTGAATCCAATATAATGTGTATATATATATATATATATCTTGCCAATAGAAATGCCATTGATGGACTTTATAAAAAATGAAAAATGTCACAAATATTTACATTTCTGAACACTTAATTCAGTTTTCTGCTTTTAGATGAATTATAAAAAATTTCTCAGATAACAGTTTTGGTTATTGCACTGTTAAAACAGTGAATTTATTTGTAATTGCACTGTTTTCAATCATCAGATAGAAACATATACACTGCGGTCCTGCTATAACACAGTCCCATATAATGCGAATTCTGTTATGACGTGGTTTTTACTTTGCTTCCATTTTTTCAGCGGGATGGAAAATGTCATGATATAAAACTTGAAAATCTGTGTGAATGATCAAATAACAAAAATGACAACCAAACAATATATCATTGCCAAGTTTTTAATTTGATAATCGCTCATTTTCTACTCACCAATTAGCCTTGATTAGAACAAACTGTTATAACCTTTACCTCATGGTGGTTTAAAAGATGGTTTCAGTTATTGATTTATGCCAGCATTGAGTATTAGCAGTTTGTAATAATCAGAGTGATTCAATAAATGCTGAATGCGCCAAACATGGAACAGTACCATTCGCATAAGAGTCAGACAGCACAATAGGTTTGAATAACCAACTTTTTCAAGGTAATTATCTCTATAACGCGGTCTGCATAAGGCTGTTTCATTTTTTGGACCCCATGATCCACTTTATAACAGGACGCGATTGTTAGTTTTAGTGAAATATCTCTTAATATCACTTGAAAACGTCATGGTTACGAGTGGAGAAGTCACTTCAGCTTCCATTTGATGAGATAAAACTGTTTGATTCTTATCTCCCTATAATATTATGATTCCAAAAAGCTGATAACTTAAAATATTTTTTTTCGAATTCTGGAAACAGTATATTTTTTTTATTTCGTCAAGGCAATTTCATTTACCGTTTCTTCTTACAGACAGTGTTCACTTGTGTATAGTTTGCACCCATCTTGTTTGATCTAACTCTCAGGAAAAATCAAACAAATCTCTTGTGTCTGTATATCACGCGCATCAATATTTTGAATTTTTTTGCTGTGACCCCATTTTGAAAGGACTGTCTAGGTCGGTATGTAAATCCGAATTTGATTGGTCAAAAATTGTAAGAAGACTGGTTCTCAGTAAAAATTATTGAATTTGTTCTTGGTGAGTTAGCACATGGCAGCACCTGCTAAAACTTCTCAATTAAGGTAATATAACAGAAGCCAATTTTAATACCCTGAAATGACAGGTGACACTTGTACAGATATTTGTTTGATTTTGAATACCATACTTATCTAATATAGATTTTGAACCAATTATATTTAGGACAGGCTATGATTTATTATTTATGGGAGAAGTCTAATGTTGATTGCTTTCAATTATTAATAACAGCAACGGTATAAATTATCTACCTAAAAGTTAAAAAAAAAGTTTTTTAAAACAATCCATAACGAAACACCACATATCATTTAGTTTATTTTATAAACACAAACACCTATGAAGTATGAACCATATAAACAAAAGAAATATGTGTTAACAAAACACATTGATGATGACAACAGTATTGCATTTAGTCTGTATTCATCAATACACTGTCATCCTACCGTAACCAGTCTGCTATTTTAAGCATTTCCGGTTACAGTAATGTAATGGCTGTTATAAATGGAATAGTAAACACTTTGATACTTCTCAATTTAGTTGACAATTTTTACTGCATATGTAATAAATATAGACTGAATTTGAATAAAATGGTTTCAACGAGGTAAATCATCGTCTATAATCCACCTCCTGAAATTAACTTCTGAACATTCCAGTCTCCAAAATATATCTGTATCTCGATCGATCTTTAACAAATTACCTTGGGAAAAAAATGAAATCTTCTATAATTGTGTATAATGTGCATCCCATCTCTAAGATCTAAAATGTTTTAATGCCCCCCAAAAATTTTTTTTGGTAGCATATAGTAATCTCAACGTCTGTCCGTCCATTTGTCCTACCATCCGTTATTTAATTTCCGGCCTGTAACTTTGTCATGCATAGATGGAATTTGTTGATACTTGCTACAAATGATCAACATAACATGACCATGTGTCATGAAGAAGACCCACACCTGTACCTCAAAGGTCAAGGTCACAATTTGAGTTTGTTTGACAACACTTTGAGTTTTTGCGAGATTTCGTTTCTGGCCTGTAACTTTGTCATGCATAGATGGATTTTGTTGATACTTGCTACAAATGATTAACATAACATGATGACGTGTCTCAAGTAAGACCCACACCTGTAACTGAAAGGTCAAGGTCACTACTTGAGTTTGTTTGACAACACTTTGAGTTTGTGAGATTTCTTTTCTGCCCTGTAAGTTTGTCATGCATAGATGAATTTTGTCTATACTTGCTACAAATGATCAACATAACATGATGACATGTCGCGAGTAAGACCCACACCCGTACCTCAAAGGTCAAGGTCACAATTTGAGTTTGTTTGACAACACCTTGAATTTGTGTGAGATTTCGTGTCCGGTTTGTAACTTTGTCACACATAGATGGGTTTTATAAATACTTGCTACAAATGATCAACATATCATGACAACGTGTCACAAATAAGACCCATACTCATACCTCAAAGATCAAGGTCACACTTTGAGTTTGTTTGAAAACACTTTCAGCCTGTTTGAGATTTTGTGTCTGGCCTGTTACTTTGTCATTCATAGAGGGATTTTGTTAATACTAACTACAAATGACCAACATAACATGACGATGTGTAGTGCATTACACCCAGAATCCCACTTCAAAGGTCATGCTCACAATTTAACTTTGGTCGATGACACTTTCAGTCTGATTGAGATTTCGTGTACGGTCTGAAACTTTGTCACCTATAGATAAGTTTCAAAAACACTTGGCTCAGTTCATCAGCATGACATAACAAAGTGTCAAGTGTAAGACCCACATGCATACCTCAAAGGTCAAGGTCACACTTTGAGTTGGTTTGACAACACTTTGAGTTTGTGTGAGATTTCTTGTCCGATCTATAACTTTGTCATCTATGGATATATTTTAAAAACACTTGACTCAGTTGTTAAACATGACATAATTTAGTGTTGCATGTAAGACCCAGAACCTTTCCTTAGAGGTCAAGGTCACACTTTCAATATGTTTGATATTGCATGTCTGGTCTGTGACTTTGTCTTTAACTTGGCTCAATTTATCAAGATGACATGACGACGTGTCATGAGTAAAGCATAGACACGGTCACACTTTGAGTATATGACAACACTTTGAATCTGTTTGAGATTTCAAGTCTGTCCTTTAACTTTATCATACATGGATGGATTTAAAAAACACTTGGTTCAATTTATCAACTGATTAACAATTGATCTGTAACTTACATTTAGGGATTTTAAAATAGCTTGACACAAGTGATCAGCATGTCATGATAATGTTTCACCTGCATTTAACTGTTGAAATACTCAGACCATTAAATCAGATGTCAATTTCAAGGTTACACAAAGGTCAAGGTCATACTTCATTGTAAAAAAACAACAACATGAAATTGAATGTCTAGTCTGAAACACTAGTCCATTACTCTTGATAGTCATGGATACATTGCTCCCTATTATATCATATATTGCTATTTTTCACAGACCATTTTGGGGGCATGTGACACTTTAACAGTGACATTTCTTGTTTTTTAAAGAGTAGATCCACCATTGCTAACTGACCCTGTATTGCCAAAAGGATATCTATGTAAACGTACCAAAAAAGAGAAACTGGCTTTCCTAACTTGGGCTACATGCTTAGACTAAAATAGATTTCTTGTTTATTGCAACATATTTTTTGATTTATTAATTGAGTAATGTGATTTCATTTTGATTTCAATTTGATCCGTTTACATGTAGTAAAAAATGTTAGTCTGAATGACGATGCAAAGATCATCAAGCAGTATTTTAGTGCTGTCTATTTTTAGTATCGATATTTCGTTTCAAGTTTACTATTCTAATTTAAATATTGATTTTGTCATGTATTGGTGGATTAGGCATATTACTCTGATTTCATTTATAAATGATAATGAGATGCTATTTATCCATTTTGATAATTATATATTTTTTTAAGACATTTATAGCATTTTATCCTGATATATTCCCTTTAACGTCTTGGCCATATGAAGGTTTTACTATCTGGAACTTTATATTTTAAAAACATTTTTATGAAACTAGCATTATCACGTTAGTTTTTAAAATATAAGTAAAAAATCGAAGATGAATTTCCTTGGAATTTTTCTTGTCGTACTGATAAAAAGTGATAATTATAGATTATTTGTGTCGCTTTTTCTCGTTTATGACCAAGAATATATGAATGATTAAGATGGCTTTCAACCATTTACAACAGTTATGCTCCTTTCAAAATAATAATAGTAATTATAATAGTTATAATAATAATAATAAAAATAGTAAATATAGTAGTAGTAATATTGTTGTTGTTGTTGTATGGTGTTTAACGTTACTTTCAACAATTTTTCAGTCATATCATGACAGTGTCTACTTGAGACAGTATTTTAAGCGCTGTCACGCTGGAGTATCATGCCTTAGACACATGGTATGATACCCCACCCAGTCACATTATACTGACACCGGGCTGACCAGACCTAGAACTCTCCTCTAAATGCTAAGTGTCAAGCCAGGAAGCTTCTAGTACCTTTTTTGAAGTCTTTGGTATGACCCGGCCAGGGATCGAATCAATGACCTTCTGCATGTGAGGCTGATGCTCTACCACAAGACCATGCTGCGGTCAGTAGTAGTAATAATAATAATAATAATAATAGTAATTATAGTACATGTATTACTACTACTACTACTACTGCTACTACTGCTGCTGCTGCTGCTGCTGCTGCTGCTACTACTACTACTACTTCTACTACTACTACAAATACTACTAATATTATTACTACTACTACTACTACTACTAGTACTACTATTACTACTACTACTACTACTACTACTACTACTAACTACTACTAACTACTACTACTACTAATAATAATAGTAATAACAGTAATGACAATAATCATTATGGTAATAATAATAATAATTATAATAGAAATAATAACAATAATAGTAATAATAATAATAGTCTTTACTTACAGAGGGTAACACATTTAGTTACAAACTAGTCTCTTATGAGTCTCTTTTATTTACAATACATATAACAAATATAAAAACAATTTAATACGTAAAAAAATAAAATGCAAAAACTGTTATACATAAGTCAATGTAGAAAGCAATATCTAAACACAGTTACACTCATGCATGCACACGTTTGCCTGCACATTCAAATGCACACACATGCATGCACACACTCACATGCACATACTCACCCATGGTGCATACACTATAATTTCATGTTATTTTAAAAGTGATCCATAAACATATTTGGTATTTAGATGAATTTGATTTTATCCACTTGACACTATTGTAATGAAAGAATTCAGAGAATCTATGTTTCAGGCTTTTTCTTATTTATGATCAAGAATTGAAACAAATTTAAGGTCTGCTCACATACTTCAGTTTTTAATTGCATATTTTCATCATGCAAATATACAATTTTCAGAAATAGAGTCTGGTGAAAAATATTGAAAATTGTGTCCCTAGGGTTACATGCATGTACCAGTGTATCTGCTGACATGGCTCACATGCACATACCAGTGTATCTGTTGACATGGCTCACATGCACATACCAGTGGATTTGCTGACATGGAGTACATGCTCATACTGGCAGTGTATCTGCTGACATGGCTCACATGCACATACCAATTTGTTTGATGACATGCTTACATGCATGTACCAGTGTATCTGCTGATATGGCTCACATGCATGTACCAGTGTTTTTGCTGACATGGCTCTTCTGCACATACCAGTGTATTTGCTGACATGGCTCACATGCATGTACCAGTGTATCTGCTGACATAGCTCACATGCACATACCAGTGTATTTGTTGACATGGCTCACTTGCAGATACTGGCAGTGTATCTGTTGACATGGCTCACATACACATACCAGTGTATTTGTTGACATGGCTCACATGCAGATACTGGCAGTATATCTGTTGACATGGCTCACATGCAGATACTGGCAGTGTATTTGTTGACATGGCTCACATGCAGATACTGGCAGTGTATTTGTTGACATGGCTCACATGCAGATACTGGCAGTGTATCTGTTGACATGGCTCACATGCAGATACTGGCAGTGTATCTGTTGACATGCCTCACATACACATACCAGTGGATTTGGTGACATGGCTCACATGCAGATACTGGCAGTGTATTTGTTGACATGCCTCACATACACATTCCAGTGTATTTTTCATGACATGGCTCACATGCAGATACTGGCAGTGTATCTGTTGACATGCCTCACATACACATACCAGTGGATTTGGTGACATGGCTCACATGCAGATACTGGCGGTGTATTTGTTGACATGTCTCGCATGCAGATACTGGCAGTGTATCTGTTGACATGGCTCACATACACATACCAGTGGATTTGGTGACATGGCTCACATGCAGATACTGGCAGTGTATTTGGTGACATGCCTCACATACACATACCAGTGGATTTGGTGACATGGCTCACATGCAGATACTGGCAGTGTATTTGTTGACATGTCTCACATGCAGATACTGGCAGTGTATTTGTTGACATGCCTCACATACACATACCAGTGGATTTGGTGACATGGCTCACATGCAAATACTGGCAGTGTATCTGTTGACATGCCTCACATACACATACCAGTGGATTTGGTGATATGGCTCACATGCAGATACTGGCAGTGTATTTGTTGACATGTCTCACATGCAGATACTGGCAGTGTATCTGTTGAAATGGCTCACATACACATACCAGTGGATTTGCTGACATAGCTCACTTGCACGTACTGGCAGTCCATTTGCTCACATGGCTCACATTTATGTACCAGTGTATCTGCTGACATGGCTCACATGCATGTACCAGTGTATCTGCTGACATGGCCCACATGCACATACCAGAATATCTGTTGGTAGACACCTGTGGTAATTGCTATGTATACATACTGATATCCCCTTTAAATAGATTTTCAATCATATCAATATTATCCTTTTCTTGAAGAAGGTCTTTTATCAACTTCTTTATATGTCCTTGCTTTGTTTCTTTATCTGTTGCAATAAGTTTGCCAAGTAAATGCGGTATTAAAGAGAGAAAAATTGAAGACAATATGGTGGATAAGATATCAGGGTTTTGTTCCTCATCATTTTGGGTAAACACTGCAAATGCTTTGATGGAGAGCACCAGAATGAGGGTTAACTTGGTCACTAAGAGAACCATACTTCCATCACCTGTGACAATATTGACCTTTACAAAGTGAAACACAGTTTTTGGAAGTGTGGAAGGGTCTGGATTATATTTTAAAGTCTGGTTTAGTGTTTCTTTGAAAATAATTTTCATATCTTCTTGAAAATCCGACCATGCTTGGATCAAGAGCTTGGATATTAATGTGATGCAAACAAGTCTGGGTAGAGCAATTTCTGGGTAGAATGGTACTCCAACAACTAAAGTTAGAATAAAAGTCTCGATAATGAATTCAATAGCTTTGATACAAGTTAATTTGAAACAAATGAAGAATACTAAATGTAGAACGAATGTTATAAAAATTTCAAGAACTAGTGAAACACATTTGCATTTTGTCCTTTTCTTTTTTGACTGGTTCGCTATATATACTCCTGTTGCTTTGAGGAACATTATAGCTGGTATATTTTGAAAGAATACAAGGAGAATATTGAAAATAAAAAGTGGAAAAAACATGAAAATATAGAAAATAACCAATATTTTTGAAAATATCTTGTAGATTAAAATCACAAATGGCCAAATACCGAAACAAAATAAGCAGAAAGAAATAAACAAATGAGAGTTTTTGTTGTTTTCAATAGAATGATGATCCCTTTGTGCTATAAGACTTGTCCTGTCAGATTCATTTGGATTTTCTCTCTGATCTTGGTCTATGTCAGGTTCAGTTTCACGTCCATTGACAATGTTTGAACAAAGATGTGTGGCATGTTCAGGTTTATTCTTTGGTACTTCAGTCATTTCTTGAGTACTTTCAGATTCATTAATAATAGTGGTAATATCATGTTCATTCTTGAGTATTTCATTAACTTCTGGATATATTTCATAAAGATTTTTTTCTTTTTCTTCAGTACCAGTAAGTGAGGGTTTTTGCACTAAACAAAAAGTATTTTTCATAACCCAGCACCAAAAGGTGAATGAAAAGAGACTATTGTCCATCATATGCAAGTATCTGAAATGAAAGTTTGACAACCCTTTGCTATGCTTTCGCATTAAATATACAGGTTCAGCCCATCTGAATGTACAAGTTGGCAAATCAAATAACAGAATTTTGGTTGAGTATATAACATAATCTGCACTGATACCGAAAATGGTACCATTGTTAACACCAGTAGTTTCAACTGTACAGTTGTTCAAGTGGGTATTCTTAGCTGCATCATTGTTTCTGCTGTGAGAGTCATACGATGTTTCAAACGGTTTAGTTTCATTGTCTGCCAATTGTTTATTAGAATCAATTCTGCTTTTATTTTCTTCTAATTTTGTGAGACGTAAATCAAGCTCCATTTTGATGCTAAAAGTTATAAGAAGAGTTGAAATGAGAAGCATTATTACCAAATATATTATAACATACAACAGTTTTTTTTTTGTTTTAAAAAATAACTCGTCTTCTATCTTGTCTTTGGAATTTGGAAACGAGAAAAGTATAACTAAACAGAACATTGCTGAAATCCACATCAGTATTAAAACTTTTCTACATGATGGACTTATAAAGGTAAGAAAATCTTTGCTAATGTAACGTAGCAGCAATCTACATGTAGCTATATTTGTCCATTTCCCACTTTTTTCAGATTTACTGTTACAAAGAAATAGTTCATGTATATCAGTTAGGTCTTCTCCATAGTACTTATGTTTATCTCCACTTTTCTTGTAGATGCACAGTCGCCATAGCATGACAAAGCTGTATGGAGTATCGTATTCCTGATACAGCTCCAGCTCTGTCTCCGTGGTGCTGGGTATTAGTACGGCAACTAGCGGGAATGTGTACATTATCACTGTAACTATCACAAATATAATTGTACAAACCTTAGATTGTTTAACTGGTACCATTACACTGCCATTGTAACAATCTGTGTTAAATTCGTTCCATGGGAAAAGCGGTAGAAATAATAATTGTAGAATTTTTAAACCTTTGTAAGTTTTCTTTGACTCTTCCTGGTATTGACATAAGTTAAAAATGTTTTTAGAATTGGAATTGTTGCAAATGTTCTCTACTAGTTGTAGAGCAACTGCCATCAAATCGTTTTTGAAACGTTTCAGTGTTGATCCAATACATTTGTTTGCATCATTTAGTTCAAGAAATACAGTCATGTTCCTTTTTTTGGCACCAAGTATACAAAACGATAAAAAGGAGTCTGCTTCCAGAGGATATGAGAGAATATCTTTGCCTTTCTTTGTAACAAGGAAGAAGGCAAGCATTTTATCAGTGATCTTGTAATTTCCGTCTGCAAATGTTGAGTTTATTTTGAAGTTTATTTCGATTAAATCGTTTTCAGCCAGTTCGATTAATCTTGCATGTGTTGCAGCATTCGTGTCATTTATATATGGTGTACATGCGTCGGCCATTGAGCAATACTTTGCCATTGCCAAAATAATGAGGATGATCATAAAAAGAGATTTTAAATATCCAGATTGCATTTTTGTTGCTTCTTTGTTGTTACTTTGTTGGAAAGCATACGGGTTTCAGTCATGTGCAGAAATATTGTAGTTCACTGCTTTTTTTCTCGCCTTTGTCCTCAATTGTTGTTTATCACTGAAACAGCAAAATAAAAACACATTGAAGTTTTTACTCCCAACTAACAATTAACCTGTTTTATTCCTAATTCTCTTTGACTATTTCACTTTATATAGTCCCTAATTCCCCAACCCTTCTTCATAATTCCTTCCTGTTTAGCCCATACATTTCTTAATCACTTTCTCCCTATCCTAAACTAGTCAGTCTATCTGTAAAAAAAATGTTTTGTCCATAATTCTACCTCTGGTTCCTGAACCTGGCTGTCCTAATTTCCCCCTTGTCCCTTATTATGTGTCCCTAATTGTATGTGTCTCTTATTTTCCTATCCATAACTCCCCATATTCCCCATTTTCCAAATTCATCCTATTCCTTATATTCCTCCCTACCCCGATTCTTCATTTCCCTAATTTTCCATTGTCCCTAAGTCCCTTATTCTGACCTTTCCTTAATCCCCCCAAGTATCTCTAACTAAAAGAAAAACTTATGTTGACGGTACCCCCCAATATTGCAAAGAAAAATTGACTGACTCGTCAGCATCTCGTATGCTCCCCTCGCGCATCTGTCACAGCCCTAATTCTCCTGTGCATGGAGTGCAGACCAACCTCACGCAATAGGTTCCTTACAGTTTTTGGGTGAATGATTATGATTGCCTACCATATTAATAGCGGTTTCAGTGGCAGTAACGTGACAATTACGCAGGTGGGCAAGACGCATAGTCCTGTCTTGACTTTGTGTCGTTACTCGCGGACGACCTGATCACAGTCGGTCGGCAACCCTTTCTGTGTCTCTCTGACAACGGACGAGATGTTCAATGGTGGAAACATTCACACCGAACTGCATTGAAACCTATTGTTGCCTTTGACCTTGCATTAGCAATGCAATAGCCTGACCCCTCTGAACTTCCATCAGCCATACCATGATTGCAAGAGATTCAAATTGACTGTAAATAGCGGAAAGCAATGTGTATACCTCTAGAGTATCAAGTGGTATGGCAAGATGTATTGACGAACTTGTCATCATTATTCTGCACGTTTTTATTTGCTTTTTATCACTTTCTCTATGTGGCACAGTACATCACATGGTTGAGTAACTTAAAGTACCAGTTTGAGTGCACAGTGACCAAGAGACTTGTCTGACCGTTTTTCATAATTTTAGGCCAAGCAGTTTAATAATTGTGGCATATTTTGCTACTCTGCGATTCTTTATCCTTTCAGTATATTATTACAAATATTGTATTGTGTACAGTGTCTTACAAATAGCATGCTCTTATTAGCTCACCTGAGCCGAATTCTCACAGGTGAGCTTTTGTGATCGCCTGGTGTCCGTCGTCTGTTATCCGTCGTCTGTCGTTAACTTTTCGATTCTTAACTTCTCCTCTGAAACCACTGGGCAAATTTTGATATAATTTCACAGAAATATTCCTTGGAGGACCCTTCACCAAGTTTGTACAAACCATAGTAGCGGCCAGGGGGTTTAAAAACTTAAAAAATCTTCTTGTCAGAAACCACCGGATCGATTTTAAAACAATTTTGCAGAAATGTTCCTTTGGTGACCCTTTACCAAGTTTGTTCAAGCCGTTGTGATTTGTTAAAAATTTCAAAAGCCTTCTTGTCAGAATCTACTGACCTGATTTCGATGTAATTTCACTGACATTTACCATGGTTGAACCTCTGCAAAGTTTGTTCCAGCCATGGCGATTCATCGAAAAACATAGTCGCCAGGAGGGGAGGCTGGTTTTCTTTATATGGATATATAGTGAAAACTTTCTTTCAATATCTGATATCCAGATATCCGCACAAGGAGACTATTGTTATCCGCAACTCATCTACACATCTGTTACATCTTCAAAACAAATCAAAATTCTAACTACTCACTCATTTTGTTTTTCTGGAATTTTGAGTGTACATGTATTATAAAATCTACTTAAGTTGGGTGTGTCAAGGTCACTCAAGTGAGCGATATAGGGCCATCTTGGCCCTCTTGTTAACTTGGGGAGGGGCCAATTGGTTGTACTCAGGCAATGGTGGATAATATCCACTATATTTTTACTGAAAAACACGTGTGCCGTTCAGATTTTGTGTTGCTCCCCTTAAGTATGCCCCCTTTAAACTGAAATCCAGGATCTGCCCCTGTCATGAACATGAATCGGCAGCCTAGCTTTATTAATAACACTGCTTACAATATATAACCTGTAATATATTAACAATGGTGATTTTATCAAATCTGCAATGTACCTTTTAACTTCCTCGTATTGAAGAAATAAGTGTGAAAATGATCCTTTGTCATACAGTTGGACCAAAACCATGCATGTCTGCATTACAAAGATGGGACAGCTTGTTTTGTTGTTTTCTTAATACATGATATTTGAGTTTCAATGGAAAATCACCAAACAAAAGAATACATTTTGTTGAGCAGAAACCAACTTTTAAGATAGCACGTCATGTTGAACCATTATCAGCAATGCACAGCTGTCAGGGATTTATTTCATCACAACCTATTTAAGGGAGTATATAAAAATTATGTTGATTTTTCGAAATATTTAATTGGTTAAAAATATTTTTTTCCAAGATATCAAGCCTTTATATACCCACTGACCCCATATTGCCAAAATAATATATTGAAAAAGAGATTTCGTAACTTATGTGTGTAGGTTAGACAAAATAGATTTCTGTGTTAAAATTGAAACGTATTTTGTGACATATTTAAAGAATCATGTGATTTCATTTTGATTTCAGTTTACTGTCATACAGGTTGACATATATGTTTAATCTTAGAAAGAGTTCAAATGATGTGAAGGTCATCACACAGTATTTAAGTGCCGTCTATTTTTAGAGTGGGGAGTTTATTTACCACTCCGATTGAAACATGGATTTTGTCATGTTTTGGTGTATTTGATATACCAAACCATTAGGATTTCATTTATTTATGATAATGAGATGCCTTTTTTTGATTTTAAAATCTCTTGTATTTTTTAAGACGTTTATAACGTTTTTTCCTGATATACATGTACTCCCTTTAAAGTAGCACAAAGCAATTTGATAAAATTTTCCCTTAAATGTACTTCTTGAAATTACATGTATCTATATTTTGTTTCTATATTGGTAAGGGGTATAGTGAAGAACTCTTGTAAATGGTTGAAAGAAATCATATTTGCATATTTATCGTAATATGTGACTCAGAAGCCAAGGGTCAAAGATCAAGGTCACATACTAAGAGGTTGAAAGTTGGTCCATATCTTCTGCACCACTTGACAGAATTTGAAATAGCAAATATTCACTGTAAAGTGACGAAGTGCCACATGTAAGACCCAGGTCCAATCATCATAGTTCAATGTCACACACTTAAAAGATTCGTGGTTATAAATACACTTGGGGTCCATAAAATGAAAACGCACTATACGCACTATAATCGATGTCGGTTAGTCACACCTATTGTGCTGTCCGACTCTTAAGTGAATGGTATTGTTTGCATTGTAATATGATACAACATGTATTTGGTTACAACAGATACACTTAGATATGTATATAATTAATAAAAAAAAAAGGAAACGAAACGATTTCGTGTTTTAATAAAACTTAAATTGGCAGCCATTTCAGTGTAACCAGGAAGGAGAAAAAACAACAGTGTTTATATAAAATATCTCGCTTCAATTTTAACTCAATGCTATTAGTATTAAAATATTAAAAAAGATATCAAGAGTATTTACAACAATTAAATAATAAGATAAGTTTGTGTTTATGGTGTGATAAATACTGCCGATGTATTTACACCTGTCAATCGCTTGGTTGCTTTATCACAAGATAATAACAAAGTTTGCATATGGCTTCCATGTTTGGCGCATGTCAGCATTTATTGAAGAACTCGGATTATTACAAAATGTTAATAGTCAATGCTGGCATAAATCAATCACTTAAACTATCTTTTAAACCACCATGAGATAATGGTTATAACAGTTTGTGTTCTAATCAAGGCTAATTGGTGAGTAAAAGATGAACGATGATCAAATCAAAACATGGCGACGATTTATTGTTGGTTGTCATTTGATCATTCGTGCAGATTTTCAAGTTTTATATCATGAAATTTCCCAACGTCGAAAAAATAGGAGCCAAGCAAAAACCATGTTATATTCCGTTATACTGGACCGTGTTATAACGGGATCGCAGTGTATGTACAATATTTCTGACATAAAAGTACAATATTCCATGTCTGCTCAATATGTTGTAAACCACTTGACAAATTTTAAATCTCATGGCACAAATGATCACCATAATCAGACAATGTTCCAGCACTTAAGACCAAGATCTGTATCTCAAAGGTCAAGAAGTTCAAGGTCAGAAATATGTATAATATTTTATGTCCACTCTACATCTTGTAAACCACTTGACAGATTTTAAATATCATGGCACAAATGATCACCATAATCAGACAATGTGCCCGCACTTAATACCAAGGTCTGTATCTCAAAGGTCAAGAAGTTTCTGTTAAGATTCATTGAAGAAATATTTCTCATATTTAGTCATCTTTCTCTGTTTTTGTTTTGATTATTGGTGATATATTGTTTGATGGTGTTTAACACCATTTTCAATAGTTTACAGGTTATATCTTGCAGTCTTTTTGTTGGTGAAGGAAGACCTCATATGTCTATGTATGCACCTAAGTAGAACAAACTGTTTCTCCACAAATAGTGAACATTCTACATAAAGAACCGCGGCAGTGATCGACTGAGCTGGACTTTCTTTAGATTGAGCTGGATTTTCTTTAGACAGAGTCGGACTTTCTTTAGACATAGCTGAACTTTCTTTAGACATAGCTGAACTTTCTTTAGACTGAGCTGGACTTTCTTTAGACATAGCTGAACTTTCTTTAGACTGAGCTAGACTTTCTTTAGACTGAGCTGGACTTTCTTTAGACAGAGCTGGACTTTCTTTAGACATAGCTGAACTTTCTTTAGACTGAGCTGGACTTTCTTCAGACAGAGCCGGACTTTCTTTAGACATAGCTGAACTTTCTTTAGACTTAGCTGAACTTTCTTTAGACTGAGCTGGACTTTCTTTAGACTGAGCTGGACTTTCTTTAGACATAGCTGAACTTTCTTCAGACAGAGTCGGACTTTCTTTAGACATAGCTGAACTTTCTTTAGACATAGCTGAACTTTCTTTAGACTGAGCTGGACTTTCTTTAGACATAGCTGAACTTTCTTTAGACTGAGCTGGACTTTCTTTAGACTGAGCTGGACTTTCTTTAGACAGAGCTGGACTTTCTTTAGACATAGCTGAACTTTCTTTAGACTGAGCTGGACTTTCTTCAGACAGAGCCGGACTTTCTTTAGACATAGCTGAACTTTCTTTAGACTTAGCTGAACTTTCTTTAGACTGAGCTGGACTTTCTTTAGACTGAGCTGGACTTTCTTTAGACAGAGCCAGACTTCTTTAGACAGAGCCGGACTTCTTTAGACAGAGTAAGACTTTCTTTAGACTGAGCTGGACTTGAACCCATGACCACAACAGTGAGAGATGAACTATCGTATATTAGTACCTTAGACCATGTCATGGAGGACCAGCTACATCTCTTATTATTGAATTATAAATGTACTTAAAAATGAACTGAAAAACTTTTATTAAGGTTAAATTGTTTGTTTCTAGGTAGATGCTTAAAACCCCTCTGCTTTAGTATATAATGGGATGGTCCAAAAACAAGTACAGAAAAGCCAGTAATAGAATTTCAGCAAATAATAGATTTAGTATTTACCGTAATGTTTAAAAAATCCACAAATCACATATGTAAAAACTGCTATTTATTGTTCATTTAGACGAAGTAATGATAAGTAAAATTCTGTTTGCTGGTTATTTATAGCTCCACTACATGTACTTGATCACATGAAAATGATGTAATCAGGGTAATTCCGAGGGAATATATTTCCTTAAACTTTCTGTCAGGTATCAAATAACAATGCTAAACTAAGCTATCTACTGACGGTGAGATCCATGTGTATAGAGTGCATTTCCTTCGATTTTCAAATTTTTGGCAGTTAGAGTTAAACTTTTTTTTGTAAATTGCATTATATTATAACAAACACTTTTTTGAAAATTATTTTTATACCAATTTAATGTAATAACACTAATCTAGCAGTATGCAACATTATAACAAAAACAATGCATTGATGACTGTGAAATTTTGAAAAAGGATCCTCTGATTTGAATAATGTACTGAATTATATAAAACCTGCCCCAGAGCCATTTTGCGGCTTTTATTTGGCAGTAAGGGCTTTAAAAATATTATTTTTTGGACAAGAGAAAATACCGTATTTCTCTATGTAAATGCTTCCCCCTCTAATAAGTGGTCCAACTCCAAACAATTTTGGTTTAAATAAATGATTTAAATAAGTGTTATCAGTAAAAAGAAACTTAATTGGAATGCGTATAATTATCAAACACCATTTTGATAGTAATGATAGATTATATATTTACCTAGAGTCTAAGTTTTTTTTTGAGACCCAAATACCCCTCAACCCCCGACATTTTAGAAAATGCACCGCTCATTTTTATTGGAACAGATAGAGCCCCAGATGAATATATATGATTCTTATTGGCTCTACCAGCAAATTACTGGCTAATTTCTCACATTAAGTGTTGGATTGGCTTCATTTAAAAAAGAATAAGATGAGTGTACTTAACCCTTTACTTCATATAGATGCCTTTTGATACCTCTAATAAAGACGCCTTTTGACACCTCTAATACAGAAGGCTTTTGAATTATTTAGTGAATTATGTTTATATTTACTGACAGAGTGGAAAACAGTGCAGGAAGTGTTCAGATTCTCGTCACGAGCAATCTGAACTCTTCCTGCACTGTTTTCAAAGGTCTTATGTGATTGGTATCTATGGAGTAAAGGGTTAAGACCGCATCTTAAATAATTGTGCTATAAACATGTGGGCCACTAAGGATCTTGTTTATTGTCTTTATAACTGTTTTTATAATATCTTTCCAGATGCAATATATGAATGCTCCTTCCAATGAGCTGAAACCTGTGTTTACTGTTCTAACAGACCTCTTGGTAAGTACATTTGCTGTTTTAAAAGACCTCTTGGTAAGTAGATTCACTGTTTTAACAGACCTCCAGGTAAGTATATTCACTGTTTTAACAGACCACCAGATAAGTAGATTTACTGGTTTAGCAGACATCTTGGCTAGTAGATTACCTGTTTTTACAGATCTTGACTAGTAGATTCACTGTTTTAACAGACCTTTTGGCTAGTAGATTCGCTGGCAGTGTGGCATTGTTTGTCCAAGTAAAAACAATGTATTACAGTGTAGTGTTTACTTAGAGATGGTTTGTTTACCAAGGAAACTGGAAGTGTAGCAAAATATTGATCGCTGATTTGATCATCGGATTGTTTGATTGGCAGCCTGCATACAGTCAATTGTCATGTGTTTGTAAATATTTACTTATCCACTATGGATGTTTTCTTGACGTTTGTATTAAGCTCACCAAAACTCAAGGTGAGCTATTCTGATCGCCCTGTCTGATCGTCCGTTGTACGTTCACTAACTTTTTGTTGTATGCACTCTAGCACCATTTTCATTGGATCCTCAACAAACTTGTATATTCAAAATATCTTGAACAAGTTCTTGAACTGGTCAAATTGGTTAATTAATGTTAGAGTTATGGCCCTTGAAACATCAAAAATTGTGTTCTTTGATGTTACGTGCACTTTAGGTCTCATTACACAGTTGAATTTGTTCTTTGTTCTATATAAAATAAGGTCTAGAATTTCCATGATAAAGTTTTTTTTTAAATTAGTTTTTGTATAGCTGGAATGTATACCCACATAAAATGCACAATAACTTTTTTTTTTTTTAAGACAGTGCAGTGACACCCTTAGGCTTTTTTTTTTCTAAAAAAAAAAGAGTCCTCAAATGCTCATAAATACATGCATATGTTGAAATTCTATAAAAGTCACTTTTTTAACACCAATGATGTATTATTGCAGTATAAGCTATGCCAACTTTTGCTTTACTCATCTGCAGCTAGAAATCACAATCACTATCAACCATGTTGAATATATTTCAAAACCAAATAACATAGGACTTTTTTTTAAGCGTAAGAATCATGTTACCAATGGAAAAAAAGGGATGTAACTGTGTAGTGAGACGTTTTTATCACCTGCAGTATTAATTTTCGCCATACAGTAACTATTT
Organism: Panopea generosa; assembly: GCA_029582155.1. Lineage (NCBI taxonomy): Eukaryota > Metazoa > Mollusca > Bivalvia > Adapedonta > Hiatellidae > Panopea > Panopea generosa. The sequence goes on from CM055901.1 coordinate 68,009,755, forward strand.
ATCTATAATAATTAACTGACAAACATTAAGTGTTTGAAGTAAAGCCCTAGCATTATCAAAATGTATTCTCGCGACAGTTTTAGTATTTGAATGGAATATGCTTAAACTCTGCAGTTCTTTAGGTATCAAAGGTCTAGAATCATTCAGCATGTGTTTGTTTTAAGCTCTACTGGCCAAAGGCCAAAAGGGCTTATGTGATGGTGTGTTGTCTGTTGTCCGTCGTCTGTCGTCTGTCATCTGTCAGCAGCACTTTCTCTGAAACCAATCAGCCAATTAAACTGAAACTTCACATGGATGTTTTTATTGCCTAGGAAACTATACAGAAGATTTTTTTTTTCTATCTGAAATTCAAGATGGCCACCGTTGGTAAAATAGTCTAAAACTTAAAAAATCTTCTTCTCATGAATGACCCAACAGATTTTCAAAATGTTTATGTAGTAATGATAACCAACTATAGTTTTGTTAGATTTGTTCAAATGGTGTCCCTAGTGTTAATAATAACCACGTTCCAAGGGTTCAATTAGGGGACACATGTCATTATAATAAATATATTTTTTTTTTTTAAATGGAAATGATTTTGCCTTTACCTTCACAGAAGCATTGTTTGGTGAAGGAGGTTCAGATTTGTAAAAAAATTACTGTGTTTCACTGTCTTAAGGAGTCGGGAGGGGCCCCAAAAGGGTAAAAATTGGGAATTACAAAAATCGTTTTCTTAAGAACCTGTATGTCAGATTTATTCGTATTTGGCATAAATTATCCCTATGTGTAGGGGTTTGATTGCAGATAAGAATTTAGGGGCTAAAATTTATAGGAGCCCTGTAAGGGGACTTACATAGGGATACTATTGGAAAACAGAAAATTCTCTTTTTATTCATCTATTTAGGCAAAATTATTATTCAGTTTGAGTTCCAAAGTTTCATTTAGTCATAGGAAATAAGATTTGGTTCAATAAGGAGAATTGACTTTCCATAAGGGGCCAGGGTGGGTTAAAAAAGGGATAAAATAGAAAATGTTCAAAATCTTCTTCTCAGCAACCGGTCAGTCAAACATGTATTTGATATAGATTATCCCAATTAGAATGGGTTTAAAGTTTATTCAGATCAAGAGGCACTGGGATGTGTAGAGGCCTTGTAAGGGTATTTGAGTTTTACATAGGAATACTATGGGAAAATGGAAAATTCTCATTGTTTGTCCATTTGGGTAAATATATTGTTATACCCCCGACAAACGAAGATTGAGGGGGTATATATGAGTCACCCTGTGGTCAGTCTGTCTGTCTGTCGGTCGGTCTGTCCGTTGCAATTTTCCTTGTCCGGAGCATCACTTGAAAAGTACTGGATGGAATTTCATCAAACGTCATACAATGGTAGAATATAATGAGAGGAAGTGCAGTGTACAAGAAACATAACTCTATTCTTGCTAATTACAGAGTTATTGCCCTTTGATATTTTTTCTTGTCCGGAGCATAACTTGAAAAGTACCGGATGGAATTTCATCAAGCTTCATACAATGGTAGAATATAATGAGAGGAAGTGCAGTGTACAAGAAACATAACTCTATTCTTGCTAATTACAGAGTTATTGTCCTTTGATATATTTCCCTTGTCCGGAGCATTACTTTTAAAGTACTGGATGGAATTTCATCAAACTTCGTACAATGGTAGAATATAATGACAGGAAGTGCATTGTACAGGAAACATAACTCTATTCTTGCTAATAACAGAGTTATTACCTTTTGATATATTTCCCTTGTCCGGAGCATAACTTTAAAACTATTGGATATAATTTAATAAAACTTCATACAATGGTAAACCATTTTCTGTCATGGCGGTGTTCGGGGGTATTCATCACCTTCAGTGATAGCTCTAGTTTTATTTGAGATCTAAAGCATTGTCTAGTAACAATAAATTTGATTTTGTTCAATAAAGAGGATTGAATTTCCATAAGGGGTCAGGGGGTGGATGGGGCAATAAAGTTAAAATTGGGAATTTTCACAAATTTCCTATCAATAACCTTTCAGTCAAACTAGTTCATATTTTATATAAAATATCCTTACATCGGCAAGGATTGAAGATTCTGAATATCAAGGGGCTTATGGGATATATTGAGGGTCCTGTTATGTGACTTTTACATAGGAATATTATAGGGAAAATTGATTTTTTTCATTTTGCAACCATGTGTACAAAAAAACTTCTTTTTAAAATTTGAATAATTTCTGCTGATAACATATTGTTAAGAGTGGGTGATTGAAGTTCTGACAAATTAAGGGACTGGGTTGTATAAGTGTTCTGCACAAGGGACTATATTTTTTTTTACAGATGATTGTTATGGGAATTTAAAGTATTTTCTTTTCATTGCAATTAAGTTTTTGTTCAGTATGGGTGTGTTGTGGGGGTATTTATCCATAAGTTGTTAAGACAACCCCCCAAAGAAGGGGAAAATATTGTGGAATTTCTTTTTTCCAGACGGTGTTATACAAGCTGTAAATAAGTGTTGGTATGCCGTAAAACCCCAATCATTCATTCAAAGACTTGTACATTGTATTTGTTACATTACTTCTCATTTAGCTGTTTTCCTCTTGTGTGTTCAGTAAAACATAGTAATTTCTGTACTAATGTTTGCATGGGGTTCTGTACACAAGGCTCTGTTTGTTTTCAGTTGTTGGAGGACCCGTTACAGTTAAAACGACTTCAGCTGGTGATAGACGGTCATGTGGATGATCATGGGGCACAGTTTGAGGGCTTGTTGGGTAAATATATATCTCATTATTGTAGAATGATTCAATATTTACCACATTACCCGTTATACATAGCATCAAACTGTTTAGTGATTGAGAAGTACCTCAAGAAAAATACGAGCAGAACATGGCCCTTCTGTAAGTAAATGTTGAATTCTGTCACATAAAGTCTTTGAACTGAGCTCGAACCAACAACCTCAGCAGTGAGAGATAAGTGGTAATTAGACAACGGTTCCTTACACCATTCGGTCATGGCGGACCATTTAACCCTTTACTCTATAGGTATGCGTTTTCCCGCACCAATCATAGAAGGCCTTTGAAAACAGTGCAGGAAGTGTTCAGATTGCTCGTTACGAGCAATCTGAACACTTCCTGCACTGTTTTCCACTCTGTCAGTTAATATAAACATAATTCACCCAATAATTCAAAAGCCTTCTATATTAGTTGTCAAAAGGCGTATATATGAAGTAAAGGGTTCAAACACTGTATCATATAGAATCTATTTGGGACTCGTTTTACCTGATGAGTTCTTTATAAGTTGTAAAAACGTTTTTACAACCAGAAAATAAAGTGTTTGGACCAAATTTGGCTCGAATCCATTTGGGTAGGTCAGTGACCTTGACATGGGGTCTTAAACTGTTCTACAAAGGAATACCCCTTACAGCAGTTAATTAACAGAGATAGGAATAGGGTTTGGAAACGTTATACTACTTTCGCATATGTATTTATTACCCATAACGAAAATTTATGTGACCTTACTCCTCAGTGGAGATTACAGTTAACTATATATTTTATCCTTTAAATACTTTTTGTTGCGAATGCTCAATTAATTTTTATCAGTCAAAAACATGTTTAAGCAGCCTGAGTATCAAACTGAAACAGATTGCTAACAGAAGTATTTATTGGAGTTATGGGCCTTGGATTGTTGTGAATTTACTCTTAGGTAATTTTAACCCAGTCTTCACTAGACCTGCTTATATTGTTTATTGGTAAAATATCTCGGTCAAATTGGATTACCAGTATGACTGCCTGTGTAACTTTAGAGTTATGACCCTTGGATTGTTATAAATTTTCATAATTTCTGCTCCCAGGTAATTTTAATCCCGTCTTCACTAGACTTGCTCACATTGATTTTTGGTAAAATATCTTGGGCAAATTTAGTAAATATCATGGTCAAGTTTGATTACCAGCCTTAATGCCTTTGTAACTTTTGAGTTATGTCCCTTGGAATGCAAAGTCTACTCTCAAACTTTAGAATCCAGTCTTCACCAAACTCCAGAGTTAAGACCCTTGGACTGTTTTTAAATTTGCAAAATTGGCAATGTCCACTTCACATGTATGTGTCAAGTAAATATAAACCAGCCTTAACCAGTGTTGTTAACAGCTTATTGAATTTTTTTACTCAGCCAATTTGAAAACCAGCCCTATCACCTCAGTAACAGCATTGTTATGACCCTTGGATTAGTCTAAACTTGCAAACTTGATGATTTCCATCCGAAAATTATCCAATCTTCACCAGATTTCCAAATAATGCTTATTGTCAAAATATCTCAGCAAAATCTTTGTTTGCTCACAAAGATAAGCTGTTCTCAGTTAACAGCTTGATCATCACATATAATCCACTCTTGGTCACAACGATAACTGGTTTCATTAACAGTCTGGTCACCACAGATATTCCAGAGTTATTGCCCTTGGGTTGTTTCTAAATTTACAAATTGTTGATACCTGCTCTCTACCTTGTATAATGATTATCCATATTTCACAACTCTTGGTCACAAAGCTTAATCATCACAGATACTCCAGAGTTACTGCCCTTGGATTGTTTGAAATTTGCACTCGTACCTAATTATTTTGGTGAAAGAAAAACAACAACATCACACATGACAGAGATGCTGATGTAGATATAATTAGTTTATTAATTTGTACTACTTTATTTAAGCTTGATTGCAAAGGTACTGCAACACTCTTATGAACTATTGTTAAGTCCATTACCAGAACTGAGTGTTGTATTTGAGAGGCATCAGGTTAAGCTTGGGATCGAACCAGAAACTTATGGCGTGAGTGGCCAACACTCTATCCACTACCCTACAGCTCCACTTAAACATTATAGTATGCATGACCTGTATTTTACAACCCAATATTTCAGCTGTGATACGCCTGAACCACGTCCAGGACAGCAGACGGTCCTACTGGTGTATAAAGTTCCTGGTGAACCTCGCCAACAAGTGTCCTCTCGTCAAGGACTATCTACAACAGACCAAGTCAAAATGGCAATGGGCGGTCAATTGGCTGAAGAAAAAGGTAGGTAATTTTTCATGTGGAGATTTGTGTTTGAAAAAATTTGATGGCTAATTGGAACATGTTGAAATTAAATCACAATCAAACCTGTATAAGCGGTCACCTCTATTAAATAGCCACTTATCTTAAGCAGTCACATTTGCAGTTTCCTATATCTATGCTTTCAGAGCATATTAATCTTTATTAAGCAACAACCTGTCTTAAAAGGCTACTTATACTCCTTCCTTTAAGTGACTGCTTAAGACAGGTTTGACTGAATATCAAAGCCCCAACAATCTCTGCTCAAGTCAGTGTAATTTGACGGAGTGTCATGTAATAGTTCTATACCATTCAGTTATATTACAGTGTTTTATGGTGTCCTGTTAGAGCCATCGCGGCATATTTATGAGTTAAGGCGAAACAACGAAATTACGATGGTGAAAAATCAAAACAATATAACAATGATTGTGAAAAATCAAAACTTTGATGGTGAAATGGCGAAACTATGATGGTGAAAAGTCAATATCATGAGCAACAGGAAGGTGAAACAACAAAAATACAATGGTGAAACTATGATGGTTAAAAGGTGAAATCTTTTCGACTTTTCTCCATCGTAGTTTCACCTTGACTTAAATTCACAAATATGCTGCAGTGGCCCCAACTTGACACTGTAATGTTACAATAAAAGTTATGGAGAGAATTACATGGACCATTATGGTATACAAGACTTAAGTTCATCAAACCGTCGAGTCTAAAACCCAGACTTACACCCAAAGCACCTAATATTTAAATATGTTTAATATCAAAATATTTAGATACAATATGATATTGTAATTTTTAGATATTTTGCTGATTATTATTGATAGAATTGATTGTTTTACAAGAAAATTATGTTATTTCAAATTACAAAATTTGAGTCTGAGTTTTGTACTCTAAACACGGATGAATTTAGGTACAGATTTATTGCATTACTTTTGACAAACACTTTTTTCCCTTTTCTAGATGACTGAGTACAGTTATTGGAGTTCCAACACTTCAACGACTGTTTCGAATGAAGACTCAACCAGAAAATCCTTCCAGAGGACTGTCAGTGCTCAGGTCAGTAACACGCAGCTGTTTGTGTAGTTCAGGGAGTAAAAATACATCAAGTTTAAAAATAAACAATATTCTTGGTTATTGCAGGCATTACATAAGTCCCGTACTGCTTTACCTTTTTACCAGTTTTGTTGTGAGCAACCAAAATTTTTGTCTGACTGAAAAAGTAATAAAATGATGAGCTTAATCTCCTTATTGCTCTATTCACATACTAAGTTCCACAAATGTAGCTTGGATACTTTTTGTGTTACCACAGGATCCAGTTTGTATCTGTACTTTAATCAAATTTGTTGCCACAGCAACCACAATGTTTAGCTGACTGAAAAAAAATGGCATGCATTATTTCACTTATTGACACTGGATGCCGAAATGAAAGTAAACCTAAAGTCCCCACTGGTGAACTGGGAGGGGAAGAATGACCCGCATGGTAACTGGTAAGAATATGATCGCTGCAACGGAGAGGGAACATTGCTACTCATGTGTGTTGTATAAGTTGACTAATTGAGCATTGGTTATATTTTCTGAAACTCTTGACCTTCTGCAGGTATCAATGTTCTAGGCTCATTCTATATATTTATTTGTTGATGTGTTTGGCTTTAAGCTTAACTGAGCATAGTTCAAGGTGAGGCTATTCTGATTACCCTGTGTCCCTCTGAAGCCCATCTGTAAACTTTTGAATGGGTGCACACTAGCACCTGCATTTTTCAATGGATCTTCAACAAATTTACACAGTAGTTATATAACTATAATATATTGCACATTCTCTTGTTCCTTCCTATCGGCGTCATTTAAACTTTTGGTGTTAGTATTGCGTTAAACACTAATACATTCATTCATTCAAAATAAACAATGCACAATATGTTTTTTTAGGACACACTTGCAGAGGCGACTGCATTGTTGACAGAACTTGAAAATTACACCGACATGGATACCAACGGCAACAGTGTCATGTCGGGTCCAGATGGTGAGGCCATGACGACTGGGGACAGCAGCCCGGGACAGTCACCTGACAACCACATGTCTAGTATAGAGGAAGAAAAGAGTCAGAAAACTTAGGGGAATAACTCTTGATTAACTCAGGGATTTAAAGTGAACTCAAGAGTTACAAACCTTGATTTAGATTGTGCGCCTGTTTCAATCAATTAAAACTTTTAAAAATGTACGACTCCTCCTGGAATTATGAACTGAATGTCCTTGAAATGCGATACATTGATGGGAGGGGTGTGTGTGGAAACAAGGCTATAATTCTTGCTTATTCTGTATACATACATCTATATATCTCTGTGGAATAATGGTGAAATAGAGACTTAACTTTGAAACCATAATATACAATTTTGTGCAAATAAAAGAAAAATCATGCATTTTTGATATATAGCATGTTTAAAAAGTATATTAAATGTTGTCCAAATTAAAACTTGTATTTTTATGCATGCGTGTGCATTCATTTTGATACTACATGAATAAATATGTAAACGCTGCGATGTAAATAAGATTTAACCTGAATATTCAAGATACCGGTAATAAATATTAATGTACATGTATATTTGATAAATGGAGTTTGCGTCCATTAGATTATATTACACATTTTGCATGTTATGTTGAATGTATTATTTCACAACATTGAACACCAACTGTTTAGTTTATCAAAATTGAATGGTGTGGAAACTGACCAAAGACTTGAAGAACGGTACCAGAAGCTTCCTCGCTTTGCGCTCAGCATTTGAGGATAATTCCAGTTCTGGTGTCTGTATAATGTGACTGCAGCATGATACTCCAGTATGGCAGTGCTTAGAATACTGTCTCCAGCAGACGGTTGCGATATGTTGAAAAACACTATACAGTACAGTATAGTATGAAACAGTCTGCATGGTTTATATCGCTCTCTATGGAACAGTAGCTGGGCCCAATAAGCTGCATAAGTGAGTCTGACCGTCAATCCAGGGGTCATGAGTTGGAATCCTCGCTCAGCCACAATTTCCATGATGGTTGATATACGACATTGCGTCTCTCACTATGATTCAAGTGGGAAAGTTATCATTTCTTGCAGAGATTGGGTGTGCTCGAATACTAGTTGACCTTCCAGGAAACAGTGGTTAGGTTAACTGATCGTCTGTAAACCCTCAATCGCATAAAAAATGACGCTAAATATTCAATCAATTAATTAATCAATCGAGCAGATGAAGGTATTGATGTTTGAGATAACAAGATATCTCACAATAGGGGATCTTTCTACCTTTTTATCATGTCTTCCCAAAATGTTTGGGACATACTGGTAATGATTTCATTCATCGGTCAATCTTTATGAATGTCCATCTCTTTTCTTGTCCCTTCAGTTTTAAGAAATTGCCTCCAAACTTGTCACAAATCTTCATGCAGGTGGCGTCTCTTGGTGTAGGTGACAACAGCTTTTTTGATAGCATCAACATAAACTGAGAAATGTTGATATTTAATTGATAGCAACAGCATAAACTGATAAATGTTGACATCTAATGGATAGCATTGGCATAAACTGATAAATGATGATATCTTATTGATAGCATCAACATAAATTGAAAATGTTGTTGATGTCAACATAAACTGAGGAATATTGATGTGTGTTGATTGTTTTTGATACATGCTGTTAAAAGTTGTTGATATGCCCTTTTGTGCAAGCAACACTAGTTCATGATGGATCAGTTACTTGAAGGAACGGCGTGGTACTTGATGAGGGCTTGATTGAAGTCTTCTCAAAGTGTACAAAGGTAAATTGCAATAATAAAGAAGGCTGTATCAGGCTGGTGTTGATTAACTGGCAAACAGTAGTGTCCCATATAAGTGCTCTTTGAATGATTGTTAATTTATATTGTTAACGTTAGATATAAACTGTGCGTGTGATGTATATTATATTGTATCAAAGGGACATACGGCAATTTTTATTTTTTTTCACAGTTCTATCTGAAGATTATATATCTATTTAAAAACAAATACGAAATTAAAATCCATTGGTGTATATGTAGCTCCTTGAATTTTGCTTATATTTTGGAAAGAAACATAACTTGGTTAAATGGTTAAAATATCTCCTTTTCCCCATGTTGGTGGTCATTATTGACAAAAACCTAAAAAAATACTTTGATCTGATCAGTTATTATCCGACGGTAAATAAAATCCATGAATATATCAATTTGTTTTTTTAAAGCTTGTATTCTTATTTTTAAAAAGTAATGTTTCATAATCTTTTATGTATTAAGTTTAAGATAATAATATTTCGTCCCATTGGTGCAAAAAGGTACCAAGTGCATTCTTATTTCATATACACTTGGTACCTTATTGCACCAATGTGGCGATTTGTAATAATGTGGGGTGCATGGTCCAGTGGTAGAGCATCAGCCCCATGATGGGAGTGCTGTTGGAATGATCCTCCGCCAGACCACCACGGCTATGTGTGGTGTCCTTAAGCTACACATTTTTTCTGCATATTCATTGTTTCACAATCGAAGTAAAATAACTACAAGTAAATTATTACTTGGAGACTGTTACATGTACAAATGAATTTCCATATGGTAACGTTGATAGTTGCAAAGATTGATAGGAGTTATATCAAGTATTGCCGTGTGTCCCTGTAATGATTTAGAAGGAGCTTGTGTGTTGCATCATGAATAAATTGAGTACTGCCAAATTGTTAATTTCTCTGTGTGTCCTTAACTCTTAATCAGGAGTTGATTGTTGAATGTTTATTTTTTTTTATGTTAGAATTGTTTGATACTACAATTTTATATTGTCTTCTGCATCTGGAAGTTAGTTGCTTGTTCATTATATATCAATAATTAATTTTTGTTTTTCAAATTGTAAAAAAAAAATGAAATGTTTATTTGTAAATTGTTAATAAAGACGGTCTACTTTTTTCAGCTTGATCTGGAAGAAAAAACTTGATTAGAAATGTTTGGCTGTTAAACATATTTTGCAGCTGTAAATCAATTGTTTTTATAAGGACAATATACATTTATATATGTTACATGTTAATTTAAACGTACTAGTTGAGGCTGAAAATAATTTCTGGCCCAAATGAAATTATATTAGTGCTAACAAGTTCTCGATCAAATTTCACCATTATTTTTTTTTAAACTTGTTTATTTACACCAATTTTAACACAAGGTCGTACAACTTAGACAAATCATGCCAAAAGTTTTCCTGGGTAGAACCAGTATTAAGCACATACAGATAAAGTGTTTTGCTCAAGGACACTACAGATAGCCGTGACAGAGGATTGGCCCACCAACCCTCTGACCCTGGGTTCAATGCTCTACCACTGGACCAAGCTCTACCATCGTTAACTTAGCGTGTAGATACTATAAATTAAAGCATCCAGTAATATACTTATGCATAGCATGTACAAACATTTACACTTTTACATTTTAAGTATTAATGGACGATTATAAGAGGTTTCAATACCACCACTGTTGTGGGATCAAGCCAAGTTCAATGCAAACACTTTATTCGCAAAAGTATGCCATTTACTTAAAGGACATGGATACATTTTGAGGTCTTCCTAGGCCAGTAAAACTGGATGCTATGTACCGGTATAACCTGTTAAATGTTGAAAATTTCTTTTAAACTTAAAAAATAACAAACAAAAACATTTAAAAAAACCTAAAAAAACATTTATATATCGCATCAACTCATTTGCCAATTTCGGCAAAACTCGACCCTCAATGTCAAACTGGTAAGCTTTTGATGCAAAAAACAAATTTAGGATATGAAAGTTATAGGAAATGAGATCAAGTCAGAGACAGTACAAATGGTGATAACATGTTTTGCCTACAGCTTTTCAATCTGTCTGCTATAAATACATTGTTACATGGCTGGGTGTAGCAGGACACTTTATTCTCTTTATACTGGTTCTTCCAAGGAAGAGGTTGAGTGCAATTTGGCTAATTTTTAAGAACTTGTTTTAAGAAATCATTATAAAACAAATCTGATTGAAGTAGAATACAAATACATAAATAACCCTGTAAATAAATGATTATACAAATTCTGAAATATGGAACTAATTTTAAGACCCATACGTGTAAATAACTTTTCATTGAAGATGTATGAAGTAATGAAATAACATGTTTTGAAGGAATCCTGTAACAAATTGTGAGACTTCATACAAAATTGTTAACAAGTTAGAGACTTACATTCATTAGCAAATAGACTATAGAATTGTTAACATATTATAAGACATGTGCATTCATTAGCAAATTACAAGACAGTATAAATTGTCAACAAATTATGAGACTGCATGCAGTGTTGTTAACAAATTATGAGAATTCATGCAGAAGTTAAACTACATACAGAATTAATACAAATTTTGAGACTGCATACTGAATTGTTAACAAATTATGAGACTTGTTAACAAATTACCAAATTGCATACCGAATTGTTTACAAACTATGAGACTGCATACAGAATTGTTAACAAATGATGAAAAGTTGCAAGATATTGTTAACAAATTATAAAATTACTGTGTGTATACATATGAAACTTGGTGTACATTTTGATGTGAATTTGACTTGTAATTGGGAATGAAATTATTGAAATGATATACAATTGTTTATAATTTATGAATGTTAATACCCATATGTGTGCCTGTTGATAACATTCATTCATTAATGAGTGATAAATGTTAATGTTTATTATAGAATTTGTACAAATGAAAGAAAAAAAAAGAGAAGAAAATAATGATATAATAAATAATATGACAATAACATACCACTTTTTTTTGTCTGTTTATTTCCATCTCTAGAGATTCCCCCCCCCCCCCCCCCCCACTGTCCGAAATGCAAAACAAGAGTTGTCAAAAGACAACAAAGCTCTCCTATCGGATAAAATCTGCGACCCATGCAAAGATTGAGATTGGAGACCAAAACTTAAACGCAAAAGTTTAACCTGGGTGTCTACAGACGACTACGCCGGGGTCATGGCAATAGCTCTCCTGGACATTTGTCCCGGCCAGCTAAAAATCAATAACATGTACAATATGCAAATGAGATAGAGTCCAACCCTCTATATTGATAGGAATCTATTTCAATAAAATAAGTGAAACAATTGGAAAATCCTCGTCTCGATGTCCCATTAAGGATTCATATGCTATCACCCAATCGTAGTGTTATTTCAGACCCCGTCCCCACTTAAGTTCCCTACAATATGTGTATCCAGAGTCCAGAATAACTTTTAAATCTTGTTTATGCGATCAAAGATCAAATTTTCAGATTCAATGCATGAACATGTATATATGGAAATAAAATAAGAACTAAAACAGTAACTGATCATGGAAAGTACTTTATTTTCACCAGATCTAATTTAGAACAGACTGAAAAATATAGCTCATTCAACATTTACTCTGGTACTATTGCAGTGTTCATACTGTCATAAATAGTGACAATGAAAAGAAATTTATAACCGTTCAACCACATGCGTATAATATTAGGCATTTTCTAACGGTGAAGTATTAAATGCGTTAACACCCAATTTATTAAAATATAGCAGCCTTGGATTCATTTCTACTGATAGCCAACGTGTATTCACCATAAAAAAATTATAATATTTAACATGATCTTATTTATTTGAAGTGAAATTTCATTTGTAATCGCACCATCATTTTAGCTGTAACTAACCACGTTCAGTCATTCCTGCATTTGACATGATGCAGAATTAATAACGAATCTGTTCAACTGCTGATCGTCTCCCGAGAAAATGAATATCATTAAACACAAGTTGTTGAGTTTCACAGTAAAACACAATAATTAATACCATGGTTTCGGCTCCTAATTATAAATCGTGAAAACGGGGCTATGTTCACTAAATGTAAATTCTTTCAATTCATTTATAAATGCTCCTGCTTTTCCATTGTCCCTCAATTTTACTGTAGTCATGATTAAACAGAAGCAAATAGTTTTCAAAGGTTTTTGCTAATTGTATCGAACGTTTTAAAAAAAAACACATTGTTTTAGTCAACTTGTGTTATTGTCCATAAGGATTTACCTTCCACTTGTTAATCCTTGCCAATGCGTTCAGGCGTTCAAACACCCACCACGTGCAGTCATTCCTGCATGTGACATGATGCAGATTTAATAATGAATTGGTATCTGTTTATTTACAGTAATATCAATATTTACGTTCAGACACTGAAAATTAATTTACGGATATACACAGAATAACCATGTATAACAGGTAAATCCTAACGCACAAAATCAATTACAATTAACAGTATTGAATGCAGCCTTATTGGCCGAAATCTAATCTGTTTTATAAACCGTGTGCACACTCGGTTGCCATTGTAACAATGGTAAAATTCAATCTATTATAAAGGAAATTTATTATAAAAAACAATCTTACCGTACAATTAACAAGTTTCAAGTATAGCACTAATGTCATCTCACAAAATAATATTATTTTCAATCAATATCTGTTGGGAATAACAAAGTTTTAAATTTGAGCATCAACCTAACCTATTTGTGTTTCTATGAGGGAATATGATTGTACGACCACGATCCACGGGTAAGGAACACAACTACTTTTACAAAGGTTGTACATACACCTTCTCATCGACAAACTAACACGCAGACTCTTACTGCTGATTAACATCACAATATCAAAATGGAACTGGCATTAAAAATCGGACAATTGTACAAATGAGACGCCAAAAGCAGAGTTTTAATCAAAATCTAAATGACAAAAGGCGCAAAAATAATGAATTCCAAATACATTACAATTAATAATCTATTACGGTTAAAAATTGATGATACTGCTTTTTACTAATTATTACAGTAGAATATGTCGTTAATTCACTTGTATTTTCATCACTGTCTCATCGGGACGATACAAAAAATTATGATTTCTATAGTTAAATCTATGTAAGTTAACCTGTACTGTTATCGTATATACATCTTGCAATCTAATCTTTTAAATGAATACATGTATTTTTATTATTTTGAAACCATGGCATTGTTATTCATGTAAGACAGATAATTTAGTTTTTTTTCCTTCTTCGTTTCAATCATTTAATACAATTTACACATTAAAACTATGCAACTGAAATTGATGAAAAGCATGAAACAAATTAATTTATAGTCAATACAAAGAGCATTTAACATTCAACATGATGAAACGAACAATCGAAAATATGAACAATTTACATGAATTAGAACTTTTGAGGAATTGAGAAAAAAACTAGAATAATGCTATTATAAATATATGAATCACAAAAACACACCCATTCAACAATTTGAACATTAATAACTATCAATAATGGTTTTGAATCTATCCAAAAAACAACTTGAATTTAGAAAAGGTTAACTATATCTTAAAATTTTTTTTTGCAGGATATTCAAAACACATTTCGATCAATTCTAATTAATTCTTGGTAAATTCAGAACCTTTAAGATACAAGAAAAAATCTATACAAACTTAAAAAACTTTATTTGAATCAATATTCCTCATTATTTTACATTACTTGTGTACAGACCTTACTAAATTTACTATCCATATTTACACAATTTAATATCATACACCACCCTCTCGAAATCCTTATCAGAATAAATTGAAAGCAATCTTTTCTTTTCAATACCTTCTGTACTACATAAAAGACGCCTTTTAAGATGGTTACAGTACATGATTTTACTTTATAAACCATTTCAATTTTTTTTAAAATTAATTTACTTCATAAAAGAGACTGTCATTAGAGAAAAAGTTTTTTTATTATTTTATAAAAGAAATTATTAATTAATTTACTTGTTACCCATAGATTTTATTGTTGAAATACTAAAGTGCAGAGACTGGGAATAATTTTACAATTTCCCTTCTAAAATCCTGCCAATTTCCAAGTATTTACTTGGTTCTCCAATACACAGTTCAGATTCGTTTAAGACAACAACTCTTATCTTAATGAAATGTTGCTATTCTTTTATACTCCATTTGAACAAGCTTCCATCATCTCACCGAAAAACCTTAAATCTGCTCTTACATTCAGTTTCAAACTGCTTTAGATCATGAATGGACACATTTCATCGGACATGTCTTCTATACAGTCCTATCTATCCCTCTGACGGGGATAAAATAGATTTGATCTCTCACTTACACCAGGACTGTTTATTAATGAACCTTCAGAAGTAAAATAAATTTGACCACTCACTTACTTGATGGACCATTTATGAGTGAATGAGTGAAAAATATTTTAAATAAATAAATAAAAAAATTGTGATAACACATTGCTACAATGTAAGTTCTCTTTGATATGATACTTCCATTCTTTTAGGTCTTTTCAAACACTATATATAGCGAAACTAGATGTTTACATGAAAGCCATAAACAGTTCTTTAATGATTTACCATGCTTTAGAAAAATCAATGAATTCAGACATGTATGGATAACTTTTAAAGCTATTCATGAAAAGAAATCACTAAAACAAATACCATTCAAATAAAAAAGAAAAAGATGAAATATTTTCTAGTTCAAACGGAAGTGGACTAATTAATACCTTATTTATTAACACTGATCAATCAAATAATCAGTGAAGCAACTATCTCCAATTTTTTTCCAACAATAATACTTAAATACTTAATTCCAAGTGACATTTCATCTTTTTAAAATTTTCAAATTAAAATTTATTTTGAAAAAAACAACAAACAAACAAAAAAACACTTAATAAGAGATGACTTTAAACCAGTTTCCCTGTAATAAAATTGACCAAAGTTTTCCACAAGTTGTTGATACAAATGAGTTTATGAATGCCAAGTCATTAGAGATGTACTGAAAACCACGACACATTACAGCAGTTCAAACATTTCAACCAATCCATTATTGCACAAGGACTGACGGACAAGGCTAATTTCAATCCATGTGTAACTCTTTGAAATATCTCTGCTTGCCTTACGCCAATTCTCAGTTCTACAGCCCACAATGTAATAACGTGCGGGTCTTATTTCTTATCTACAAACTAGCATATTCTCAATTAGAATCTAACAGGTTTGTTCTTTTTTTTTCTTCTTCTACTATCCAACATTGTTGTTTGGGTTTCCTATGTTAGTTATGGAGCATTATCAATTTTTTTTCTTTTTACACATTCCTCTGTATATATATTCCAATAATTCAGTATCAATAATCTGTTGCACATACTATGTTCAAATCCGACCCATTATGCAGTGGACTTGGACAAGTTGCGCGTTAAATCCACAGCAACTGCCCCTCTGTAGAATAAATACTAATTGCGGTGTTGTTCCACAACTGACGTGCAGCTCTTTTAAAAGTCCGCAAATTCTTTCGCACATTTTTCTGAGGAAGAGATCCTGAGTGGCTCTTCTTCGTAGTCGTCAAAGTTACTTGTGTCGCCGGGTCCTTTGCATTTAGGTATAAATGGTGCTTCCACCTGTAATATACATTGTAAAGTAAGTCAAGCGATCTAAAATGGTCATTTTAGTGAGCATTAGAATGTAATGTTAGCTTCAATGCTATGCAAAATTTCTTTTTTCACAATAAAAAAAGTTTTCATTAATATATTTCTCAATAAAAATGGAACTAGCACATACTGGTGTTAGTGGTCACCCCTATTAAGCAACCACATGTCTTAAACAGCCACATTTTCTACTGATCATCTTCATCAATACCTATACAAGGACCAGTTGTTGCATTATCTACAATGACTAACATTTTTTAAAAGTTTTAGATGAGATTTACACTTATTTAAAATCTCCTCTTTTGAACTCAAAAGTTTAGATATCAAAAGTTTAAATTTAATATCCTTTTTTTGTTTTGGGGGGATTGGGGGCAGGTCCATTTAACAGGAAAATAGTGTTGTAATAATGAAAATGGGGGGTGGGTGGGAAATAGTGTTGTAATAATGAAAATGGGGGGTAGGTGGGAAATAGAGTTGTAATAATGCAAATTGTGAGTATGTATGTATAAAACAGTTCACAGGCCAACATCAGTTTTAATTGATATAAACTGTCCCTGAAAACCTCAGAAATATTCTAAACCTTTTCTTTTTTTTCGGGAAATTTTTCTTACATTAGAGAAAAAAACATATTTTGAGAAGAGAACGGGGCTGAACTTCAGTCCCCAAAAACAGTAAAATAACTGAATACGATCTGATTATCAGAAAGATATATATTAGTCCATGTAATAACATTTTAATAACTCTGTAGTATTCATTTTTTTAAAACTGAGAATGCAAATCTACCAAAGTTTAGACTATTGACTGTGCAGTTTGTGTTACCTCCCTTGCACCATGGAAAATGTACAAATTCTCACCTTTTTCTGATAGACGGCAATCCAGTCAGTGGTAGAGAACCATTTGTGGTTCTTGATGTCATTCACGCCATTTTTCAAGTTGCCATATCTCTTTGTGAGATCTACCTGCAGGAGATTTCTCAGCAGGTCCTTCAAGTCAGAACTGAAGTGGGACGGGAAGCGAACCTAAAATAGAGCAAATATTTCACCTCTAGCAATTGTAAAGAGAATGATGATTGAAAAAAAAGGAAATAAAAAAGTGCTATACAGCCTGGTCAACCATTTTAAGATATCAGATCAGTTATCTCAGAGAACCAGGGTGGAACTTTTATCATGCATGCATTACACAAACTTGTTAAAATACATGATTATAACCACAGAGTTTTCATATCATTTGAAGAATATTTTTTTAATCACAGAATTGCCAGGATATGTAAAGAACATGCTTTAAATCAACACATTTTAAATCAAAGAGTTGCCAGAATATCTGTAAAGAACATGTTTGAAATCACAGAGTTGTCAGGATACCTAATGAACACATTTTAAATAAGAGTTGCTAGGATATATCTGCAGCCCATGCCTCTTAACCACAGAGTTGTCAGGGTATCTACAGAAAATATTTAAAATCAAAGAGTTGCCAGAATATCTCAAGAAAACATTTGAAAATATAGAGTTGCCAGAATATCTAAAGAACACATTTGAAATCATAGAATGCCAGAATATCTAAAAAACACATTTGAAATCAAAGAGTTGCCAGCATATCTAAAGAACACATTTGAAATCATGGAGTTGCCAGCATATCTAAACAAGATATCAGTGGAACTGATGGATGCTCCCTGAATAAGCGCTTGATTGAGTAGTAGCTGCATTGTTTTTAAAGGGAAATGGGGTGTAAAGGGAATATAATGTTTGGAAGAGATGTTTGGTTCTTCACTCTGCACCGCCACACATTGACCTCTACTGCATTATTCATGTTCCAAGTCTCATTGCACTTCCATGTTCTTGAAGATCAAAGCAATGATGTGTGATAATGGACAGAATCAAAGGGCGATAACTCTGTGAAAAATCATAGAAATAAAACACAAAGACAAAACACACACTCTCCACTTGGTAATGAAGCTTCCTTTTCATAAAACTCCAGCTACTAGAATGAGAAATGATTTGGTAATGGATGCAATCTAAGGGCACAATCCTTAAAAAAATCATCAAACATAAACACTAAGAAAGTATGCATATCTTCACTCGGTAATGATACATCATAGCTAGTTTCATACAATTCCAATCAATGGTTCTGGAGAAATAGCCTGGACAAGAATTTGGCGACTGAGGGAAGAACGTGACTATGTATGACAAGCATGTAAAACAAGTTTCATAAAGTTCCAGCCTTAGGTTTTAGAGAAATAGTGCAGACAATAATTTGGTCAGACTCAATGAAAGGGCCATAATTCCAAGAAAAACATCGAACCAGAACACAAAGACAATATGCGCTAGTCCACTTGTTAGTGATGCATCCTAGCAAGTTTCATAAAATTCCAACATGGGGTTGCAGAGAAATAGTGCGGACAAGAATTTGGTCAGACTGACAGAATCAAAGGGCCATAACCCTGTGAAAAATCATCGAACCAGAACACAAAGACAATATGCGCATTTACACTTGGTAGAGATGCATCCTAGCAAGTTTCATAAAATTCCGACCAGAGGTTGTAGAGAAATAGTGTGGACAAGAATTTGGTCACAGACAGAATCAAAGGGCCATAATTCCGTGTAAAATTATCGAACCAAAATAAAAAGACAATATGCGCATCTGCACTTGGTAGTGATGCATCTGAGCAAGTTTCATAAAATTCCAACCTGAAGTTGTAGAGAAATAGCAAAGACTATAATTTGGTCAGACAGAATCAAAGGGCCATAACTCCATAAAAAATCATCGAACCAGAACACAAAGACAATATGCGCATCTCCACTTGGTAGTGATGCATCCTAGCAAGTTTCATAAAATTCCAAGTGGGGTTGTAGAGCAATAGCGTAGAGAAGAACTCAGGGACGTACCGGAAACTATATGCTTCTCCACTTTGGGGGGGGGGGGACATAAAAACACATTTGAAATCAAAGAGTTGCCAGCATATCTAAAAAACACATTTGCAATCAAAGAGTTGCCAGGGTATCTACAGACAACACCAAGGCATCTTTAGTCCATGCCTCATAAACAAAGTTCTAACATCGTATTTAATCAGAGTTTCAAGGCATCTAATGACTAATCTGTCTACCAGCCTGTTGAAGAACACACTCACCTATATGTACTTTAAATAATCAAATTCAACAAAAGCATCCAGGTAACCATGACACTTATTCATTTAATTTTCGTCACTCATCTCGAAAAATCAATGGCAACCCAGTTAAAGTTTAGGTTAGATTTGTTGTGTTAAAATTACACTTGCAGATATGATGGTGAAACTGCCGCCAATGTCATAAAATGTGATCATCATGCATGTTAGTCCGTTTTAATGCTCGTTAGGAAGGAACCAATGTTGATATGGCAACCATCTCCATGGCACTCTGAGCTTAACTCTTAGAGTGACACGCAGCAATGCAGAAATATTGACTTTACTAAACTTTCGAAATACACACTTGTTGATAATAACAACAAGAATTCCTCGGAATGATATGTCTCACTGTGTCCGCTTTGACCATTAATACACACATGGGAGAGAGAAAAAAATAATTATATTCATGCCCGAGTTATCCAACTTGGTTAATATAGTAGGTTTAATGACTAAGAAATATTGTAGGAAGTATTGTGTGAAGTTTCGATCAAATTCATTAAGTGATATCTGAGATATGAACTTCATGGTAGTTGCACACAAAACTTTAACCAGTATTTCTAAGTGAAATATATTTATAAAAAAACAAACTTTAACTAGTATTTCTAAGTAAAACATATTTAGAAAAAAAAAAAAAAAAAAAAGATTAATTTTTTTTTAAATAAATTAAAAAAAAAGAAAAGTACTCAGCATCTGCATTGTATATAATGCAGAGTGAGTGTCCTAGCACTTGTACTTATTGAGAAATAGTGTAAAACGAAAACTTAACATTGGAGGTATATGCAAAATTCAGCATCAAACAATGTCAATGGACCATGAAATGTAGGTCACACTTAGCATCTGCAGTATATAATGTGATGCAGGGTGTTAGTTGTAACTATGATCGAAGTATGAGTGTCCTAGCACTTGTACTTGTTGAGAAATAGTGTAAAAACGAAAACTTAAATGCAAAAGTTTAATCTGGGTGTCTACAGACAATGCCAAAAACCCCAGGGTCATGGCAATGACTCTCCTTAGACTTTGTCCCGACGAGCTCAAAATAAGGGTCTGAACTTGAAAAGTTAGGACACTTTCAAAAATGAAAACGGAATCCAGGATCTTCTTGAACAGTTATGTCCGTTTCCAAAAATAAAAACGAAATTAAGGGTCTACTTGAACAGTTGTCTCTTTCCAATTAAGGGTCTATAAATATCAGCACTGGTTTTTTTGCATCATGTAGATATAGATATAAAACTTTCAGAAATATAGGGCTTATTGCAATAAGATTACAACTGCCTTATGTCCCTTTAACACCCAATTATGCTTTCTCTGATGACTAAACTGACTAAGCTGATAGATTTGTTTGATGACACCAGGCCTTTAAATTGCTTCATTTGAATTAACTAACAGCTACACTAGTATCACGCATTTAAAGTAGAGTCATGCATATCCATTGAACTATTAATAGTTTACTGGCACAGGGTTGCTGAACTGTTCTGTGTCAAATGATTCGTTTGATGACACCAGGCCTATTTACTGTGTGCTATGCATATCAATTGATATCTTAATTAGTTTACTGGAACAGGGTCCCTGAACTGTTCTGTATCATTATTATAAAGATTTATAAATTGCTTCATCAAGCTATATAAATAGTTGAAACAATTGGCAACCCTCAGTGACAGTATGGTAATGACAGCAAACTTGAAGGAATGGTTTCTCATATATCTATTTATACAACTGTTTTACCATCCTTAATAATTACCATGATGTATTAAAGCTGGTCTAGGTGACAGAATGAGCTAGTGTTGAAAAGTGTAATGAATTATACATAAATTTCTTTTTCTTCAGTTGTAAATTATTTACCTTTCCAGAAACGATTTTTTCATATATCTGAATAGGTTGGTCAGCGAAAAACGGAGGATATCCAGCTGCCATCTCATACACTAGTACACCAAGTGCCCACCAGTCCACCGCCTTGTTGTAGCCCTGAAATTGTGTAATAGAACATATAGCAACATGATAAGGCAACAAATTTAAAATATTTAAAAAAACAATATAGTCATTGCACATACAGGAATGAATCATAATTTATTTAAATTTATGGGTCTTTTTGTGTAGTTTATCAGATTTTTCAAAGGGCCATTTCTTAAAAATCCTCAATTAATATTTCCACAATAGCAACTGGACACATTTGATAAAAATCTGACTATGACCCATGGCCTCTATTGTTCCAAATAACTGTACGATGTACATGTAGAACAATAATTTCCAGAGACAAACAAAGCAACAGAAAGTGCCTGTTCTATTTCTTGCTTGCTGCTGTATTCAAATGTTTAACGCCAGGTCAGATTAGCTCAGTCTGTAGTGCGTCCTACTTTCAATCCAGGGGTCATGAGTTCTTATCCCCACCTGACCACATGTTAATATATTTCATTGTGTCACATTATCATTCATCTCTCTCCATCGATTCAAGTGGGCAAGTTATCAGTAACTTGCGGAGATGAGGTGTGCTTGAGTACTGGTTAACCTTCCAGGATCCCAGGAAATTGTGGTTAGGTTAACTGATTGCCTGTTAGTCCTCGATGGCATAAAAATGATGCTAATATTCAATCAATCAATCAATTGTATGATGATATAGACCTATACACAAATACTAGCATATCAGTACATTCTGACAAATTGTAATATTTAGATCTTTGGCTCTGATTCTATTTAAAATCTTGTTGTTTATTTCATGTATCCCCATGAAACTGTTATTTTTAGCTTCTGGCATGTTTTACAATGAAAACAATGCATTCAAGATATTTTGATAACTCTGACATGAAGCCAGAACAAGGCATCAGTCTGAAAGTTCTAGATAATTCATAAATGGACATGTTGATAGCCTTTGGCTCAGGTGAGCTAATAATAAATATACTGCAGTCCCATTATAACGTGTCCGATACAACACAAAACTCGTTATGATGCAGTTTTTCTATGGCGCCCAAATTTTAAATTGGTATTTTCAAACAGATTTAAGAAAATGAAAAAAAATCGCATTATAACAATTGATGAAATGATTGAAATAATTTTTGTAAGGCTGAGCTAACCTCCATCTTGAATGCCCGAATGTCATCAATGAAAATCATACAGGCTTAATTTACAGCCCAAATATTGACATTTTTAAATATTAAGTAGTTTTTCTGAATTTTCTTCAAGACAAACAAGATAATATAAAACACCATGTTCTCACCAAGATCAATTCCTATATTCTTTAATTTTGGACAAACAAACATACTAGCACTGTTATAATTATTTTTTATCTCTTTATATTGAAACTGCACCCAAGAACCTTCCCTTCCATGTTATTCATGTAAAAATTATTTTACTTATTTATTTTTCTTGTGTTCTGTTAACAAGAAAATCCATTGATCCAATTTTAAACACGACCCTCATTATCATATCTGTTTGCTTTCACAGGCAGTTTTTTTGGTTATATATGGCTGATAGGTAATAAAAATAATGGCATGGAATTCGTGTGCATGTTGTTGTTGTTGTAGATGATGACGAGCTGGTGAGGATTGTGGTGGTGGTGGGGAATATAGGTGCAATGTAAACAAATAATTTATTAAATAATGCATGCATTTTGTTTTTTGTGTCATTAATGTTGATAATCTTTTGCTGCTGCTAATGGTGATGATGATGATGAGCTGGTGAGGATGGTGGTGGTGGTGGAAGAAGAATATAGGTGCAATGTAAACAAATAATTTATTAAATAATGCATGTATTTTGTTTTCTTGTGTCATTAATGTTGATAATCTTTTGCTGCTGCTTATAATAATGATGATAATGGTGATGATGATGATGAATTGGTGCGGATGGTGGTGGTGGCAGAATATAGGTGCAATGTAAACAAATAATTTATTAAATAATGCATGCATTTTGTTTTTTTGTACCATTGCTGTTGATGATATTGCTGCTGCTGATAATGATGAGGGTGGTGCCACATAGATGCGATACAACCAATATCTAAATTTGATTCAGTAATCACGAATAAAAACTTTGGTAAGATTTCAAAACTAAATGTTTCTGTCTATTTACGATAACATTGTAAATTTACAAACTTGTGGATCCTCTCCTCAATCGCGTACGAGTGTCATAGTATTAAAGTGTAGCGTATATTATTATCATTGGGCATACTTGGAAACTCAAATAGTGATCCAGTGTCAGCATTTGATACAAATCTCTGACTGACACCAAAATCCTGAATGCAGTGACACTGAAACTGGTAATGGTATATTGTTTCATTAACTTCTTAATGAGCTCGACAGTGAAAAGAAAGCTCAGGATCTCCAGTACCAACAAATGTACCCGAATTAATTTCATATTTTTAAACGATTGGCATGAATGAAAAAAGCTGCTTTTCATTTCCAATGAAATAGTGAAACTATTGGTAGTTAGACGGGATTTGCCAGACTTGATCAGCTCAGTTGGTAGCACATCAGACTATAAATCCAGCGGCTGTTGCCTGGCAAGTCACCATGATGATTGATAAAAGACATTGTGTCTCATTATCATTTGTCTTTCACCGCTGATTTAAGTAGAAAAGCTATCAGTTACTTGCGGAGATGGTGTGTGCTCAAGTACTGGTTTACCTGTCAGGATCCCAGGAAACAGTGGTTAGGTTGTCTGCTAGCCCTCAATGGCATAAAAATGACACTAAATATTCAATCAATCAATCATTGAATGGATACTTTTATTATTGTTTCTAGCAGGCCATCTGACAATCACATAAAAATAAAACAAGTAGATAATTTCATTTAGACGTGCGGTAAACCAATCAATGAGATAGCTGTTATGTCGAAACAAAACATTTCGATCAGTAGGAAAATGGCTTAAAATGAATTGCCCCGTTACTAACTCTGGGCACGAGATGTTTACTAAAACACTTTGACAGTGTCTGCCTCCTACACAATGTGAAAGCCAATAATCAATGGATCCTTGCGTGTCCTACGACAGTTGGAAAACTAGATGAAACAATGTAAAAAAAAAAAGTTGCTTTTTTACATCAAGAATTAATGTATTTATTCCCCCCTACAGTGAGTCTAACCACAGAACAAACTATCGGTATACCAGATAAGGTGGAGATCATCTGGAAATGGTGGTGAATACAATATGCCTAAAACATGAACTTATACAAATATTATTATAAATATTCCTATAGGAATCCTTGTCAGAGGTGACAATCAGGTGCAGGTATATGGTTGTGAAAAGTTGTTTACGTTGGGCATGTCAAATGAAGCAAGAATTACTACCTGTCTACTTTCACACACACAGAAAACAAGTCCGCTCTAACCAGAATGCCACTTGACAGTGTCAATCTGGTTACAGTGGACTGGTTTTATGAATTTTTGCAAGTTAGAAAAGATAGTCTTAGGATGATAAGAGAATACAAAAACTAGAAATGTGTCCATAGGACATGGATGCCTCCCCACTATATGTTAGTAAATTTTACAAAAAATAAAATTAGTTTTTTATCTATACTTATTTATTTTAGATTGATTGCGATGAAAGCTCATAGCTTATATGAACCACTAATAATCATGCCACAGACACATGGTAAGATAACCCGCCCAGTCACATCATACTGACACCAGGCTGGCCAGACTAAGCGCCAAGCAAGGAAACTTCTAGGACCAAGTCTTTGGCATGACCTGGTTGGGGATGGAACCCATGACCTTCTGCATGCGAAGCGGACAATCTACCACCAGACCACTGCTGCTGTAGTCCACAAATAAAGTATTGCTAAGCAGCAATACAAAGTCCTCTACCTAAGTTACTGCTATTTCCTAAAATTAATAGGAACAATTTTTTTTTTTCTATATCTAAGTAATTTGCCCAGCTAAATACGAAAGATACCAGTGATATTTATTCTTAAATTAACACTTATTTCTAAATTCTATGGGTGTTAGACATCAAGGTTTCTGTACAGTTTTCAACTTTCCAGAGACAAACCATGATCCTGGCCAAAATGAAAAATACACGCAGCAGATTGATCAGGGTTAACTTTTTACTTAAATAAAACATTTTTTTTTTTTTTTCCATCTTTTTTATATCTTTTTCCATCCCTCTCTTATCGGAATCATGCACCCTTCCCTCTGATTTTGATTGTGAAGAATATTACAGCTTTGTTAAGACATCATTTCAAAACTCACATCTGTAGAGGTAAGCCAGTAAAGTACGGGACTACTTTTTTTGTGTTGAACAGCACAGATTGGCATTCTTCCACACTGTTCACACCTTGTATGCATGCACTGTTTTACATACGGTAACTTTTCTACTACCACTTGTTTGCAAGGAAATGATTAAAAAAAAATTTAGTATCTGTATTATGTTAACCAAGAAAAGGCAAAGTTAAGCTTTCGTTTGATTAAAAAAATAATTTAGTATCTGTATTATGTTTGCCAAGAAAAGGCAAAGTTAAGCTTTTGGTTGATTAAAAAAATAATTTAGTATCTGTATTATGTTTGCCAAGAAAAGGCAAAGTTAAGCTTTTGTTTGATTAAAAAAATAATTTAGTATCTGTATTATGTTTGCCAAGAAAAGGCAAAGTTAATATTTCGTTTGATTAAAAAATAAAAATTTAGTGCCTGTGAGAATATATTAAATTCTGTCCGGCATTTGTCTTTTTAATGGAGTTAAACACCATTTTGAGCACATTACTGCTACAGCTTTATACATGGCAAAGAGCATCTATTTATCCAGGGGTCGGGAGTTCGAATCCTCGTCCGCAACAGTTTCCATGATGGTTGGTATATGACATTGTGTCTCATTATCATTCTTATCTCACAACTGATTCAAGTTGGAATGTTATCAGTTACTTGTGGAGATGAGGTGTGCTCAAGTGCTAGTTAACCTTTCAGGATCCCACGAAACAGTGGTTACATTAACTGATCGTCTGTTAGCCCTCGATGGCATAAACATGACACTAAATATTAAATCAATCAATCACTGAAAAGAGAAAGCCTTAAAAAAAAGGCAATGCTGCCATCATCCTACAACTAACTTTAACTCTTGTGTACAATTCTTTTTTTTTTTTAACCAAAACTGGTCTCAAACCCACATCCTCAGCAGTGAGAGATGGTGTTTTTGACCACCAGACAATGAATGCCAACTAAAGTGTTGTACACTTGTTTAGACTGGTAAAGTTTCAAGGGAGGACTCCCTACCTGACTCAACATCAAAACCATATATTTATAATGGAGCACATAGCCTGGTGTCCGACACAGGATACTAAGGCCATCGGTTTGATTCCTTCACCGTGGTGCCATGAGTTGTGTCCTTGAACAAGACACTTTGCATATGCTTAGTAAAGATTTCTATACAGGATGCCACCAAGTTAGATTTGCAAAGACTTATTTATTTTACATTGATTGTGAAACAAATTCTTACAACAAATCAAGCTCAAATTTTTTCTTGGTTGAAACCAGTAATAGTAATAAGTGTATACAGATAAAGTGTCCTGCTCAAGGTCACCACGCATGACTATGGTGGGGAATCGGATATAAGACCATTCAACCTTGTGTCTGATGCTATGTCATTGGACCAGGTGCTACAAGGAGAAAACTAGGTAAAGTTACTGCAAGATTATCTAGTACAACCTAGATTCCCAACCTCTGCTTTATATACCAACCCCACAACCTTTCTCTGGAAACTGTCTCTGATCTACTCAGGAATGCAAACAATCTCAATATTTGCTAATCAAATGGCATGACTGTAACACCCCATTATGCCTGGGATAATCCAACAATATGTCTCGAAGTAGATGAAGTAGATGCCAGTTTTTACCATTCACCGATGCCCAGCTAAGACCATTATAAATCTATAAATCAATTGCTAGATTATCATCCAAATTTTGGCGGGATAATTTTATTTATGTATTTTCTAAAAAAAAATCTTATATTTTTTTTATTTTTTATTTTTTTATTATAATCAATAATTTGAGAAATATGACAGAATTTGCTAAAACTCTGCATTTCTGCATGTATCAAGGTTCTAGGTTCATTCTGTATATTCATTTGTTGATGTGATTTTATTTCAATCTGTCTGTTAATTTGTTGTTTTTGTACATGTAGAGTGAACCTTGAATCTTCCTTATGGTTGGCATCAATTAACAACGACAATGTTTTGGTACGCTGTAAAACCTCATTTATTCATTCATTTATTCATTAAGTTATAAATTATACTTGTCCAGAGGACATTATTATAGTGGTTGGGAAAATTAATCCCTCCAACTCAGAATCAACTTTATAAAGTTAAACAGAACATTCCTGACATATTGTGATTTTTCCATTGAATTATCATACTACATCCAATAGGCATTCGCACCCATCCCTTTATTTAGAAATTAATTACCTCTTCAGCTGCAAAAGCTTTTCTATCAAAGCCTATCAATGTACTTTTTTTTTTATATCTACAGATCATTATATATTTGCCTTTCCTATCACATGTACTTAGTAGCTTAAAGGCATCCAATTTCAACACTAGTAATATTGACTGAAATCAGATGCAGATTTTGTCATTATCTGTAAATGATGATATTTGATAAGATGCTTAAAATACATTTACACAATGATAAGACTGCTAGTTCCTAATATAGAATGTTCTGGGAGGATTTTGGAAGATACCATAATTACATGTATTTGTTCAGTTTTACAGAACAATACTGTACTTTTGCAACAGAACATTCCATCTTTAGTCTCAGACCATTTCAATAAGATCTCGGATCATTTCATTTTGATCTCAGATCATTTTAGTTTTGATTTGGCAGTTAAACTTCAATCTCAATTATCATTTTTCGGAGCAGTTTCTTGTTTTTCAGAGTTACTTTACATGTGTGGTTCCGGGTACTTATAAGACCACTGCTAATCTCAAGAGGGGTCGGAATTCTCTAAATGACCTGTCTATATTTTATCATGTTTTCTTCTAGTTAAATAATCATCCCCTGTGAGGCTCCTGGTTGCCAAATGAGTAATGGTAAGAACAGAAAGGACAAATGAGTAATGGTAAGAATAGAAAGGACTAATGAGTTATGGTAAGAATAGAAAGGACTAATGAGTTATGGTAAGAATAGAAAGGACTAATGAGTTATGGTAAGAATAGAAAGGACTAATGAGTTATGGTAAGAATAGAAAGGACTAATGAGTTATGGTAAGAATAGAAAGGACTAATGAGTTATGGTAAGAATAGAAAGGACAAATGAGTAATGGTAAGAATAGAAAGGACTAATGAGTTATGGTAAGAACAGAAAGGACAAATGAGTAATGGTAAGAATAGAAAGGACTAATGAGTTAT